>CM070739.1:10534300-10996945 GCA_036346245.1 Bonia amplexicaulis
ACTGGTGGTGGTGCGGGTCGTAGGCCCCGTACCAAGCAACGTCCGCGAGCTTCGGGCGACGATGCGAGCCTCCATGATTTCAGATGCGTCGCAGTGCGCTGGCGCGCGCAGAAATTGGAGCCGCGGGGCGACCACATCTAGACGGCGGGCGTTTCTCACGAGGAAAATAATTTTCAATTGTCTCCGAGTGTATGGAGACGTCGGAGACGGTGACCAGGGTGACACCGCGCAGGTCGAGCGTTTGCAGTCGCGGACACTTCGAGGCCCCGAAGCCCACCATGTCGCGGGCTTCCATGCGGGCGCCGAAAATCCTCAGGACTGTCAGCGCCGCGAACGAGCTGCCGGGGAGCCGGAGAGTTTGCCTGAACTCGAAATATATCGTTGCTATCCTCTCACAGGGGCAGCTCGAGCTCCTCCTCGTCGCTTGCTCTGGGCAGACGGAGACAGAGCTCGCCGGCTAGGCGCTGTGAGTGTTGGAAATGTGGGCAATATTTTAATTCCAAGTTTTAGTAGAAGACAAATACAATACACTAGTGATGCAAAACTCACAACTAACAGCAGGCTACTCAACATACTTCAGATTATACTCAATAAAACACAGTAACTAAATCGAACATGCGCACGAACGACTTACTTGTTAGCCTGAGGTAAAACAGGAAGCCGCGCAGATTGACGATGCGAGCGTAGATGGCCGCAGTGCGAGCGGTCGCAAATGCGCTGCCAGAAACCTTATTGCCGCCCGTGCGGTACTCTCGCGCAGCGGTTCGGAGATAGCCGCTCCCCTCCTTCCGGTGCGCGGGAAGAAAGGTCGGCGTGGTTCAGACGGCACAGATTACCAACACAAAATTGCGAGGAGGAAGGAGAAAGGAGGTGCAGAATGCGTATATTCTCACGGGCGTCTCGAGCCCTTTTAAGAACTGCAGTTATTCACCGATGGCTGCTGCGATTTAAACAATTATGCACCGTAGCGATGAATTAAGCAGTGTAAATTCCCTTGTAACTGCACCATTCAAATGTTTGAATCGCATTCAAACAGAGAGAGAGAGAGTAATGCATGGTTCAGCAAAAATAGAGATGGTTGGGTGCGCCAAGTGGCGTGCCACGTCACGGCACGCGATCGCGTCTGAAGTCACAAGTCACGCGATTTTCACGCGAAAATCTGGCGTATCTCTGGCAGCGTGCGTGTGCGTGTGTGTGACTACAGAACCCTCCACATACCATCTCTATCCATATTCAAGGAGTGAGAGGACTCCACCTTATAAATTGGTTTTCCTCTCTTTCCTTAGCAATATGGTACTAAACATAGCATCCTTTGGAATTAAGGAAATGGGCCATAAAACTGGGCCACATTCTAACAATCCCCCACCAATTCCAAAGCAAGAAGTAAACAGATGATAAAGATATTGTGCTGCAGTACTGTTAATATACTAGTCTTTTAGTATAAGTCCCGTGCGGGTTGAACTTACACCTAGAATGACAAGATTCATCTTCTCACGGTGATGAATGGACTATGCCTTGAATTCACAGCTTTTGTGATCAAATTTCACTTGAAATTTCAACTAGTACTAAGTTGTCAAAGAATCACGCCTAAGCGGAGCGTTAAATGGTCATGCTCCCTTATCGCTCATGAGCTTTCTAGAGAATGCCCGCTCTCGTGAAGCTGCGACCACAGGTTAAGCTCAAGTAGGTGTATTCTTTCTAGGTATCCTGAGAGCTAATACCTTTTCCTCATTTGGACAACGAGAATACATTAAGGCTTTATGCCAACCTTCCTAACGATCAGAAAGTACATTGTTTATTAGGACATGGGTAAAATAAATATGTACTCTCTTGTTACAACATCAATTTGTTTTCCCATTGCCTACGTCACGGGATCTCCGATCAAGAAGGTATGGGTTACCATTGTGATGTAACTTAAATGGGCCTCATACCCATGTCCATAGATGCAATGAAATCGCTTTCGTGCTAACCCCTTTGTAAAAGTGCGCGATTTTTCTCGGTGTGAATATAATTCACAACAATCACTCCGGAATTTCTCAGTTTTCTGACAGATTTAAGCCTACGCTTCACATGTCTAGAGGACTTCATATTATCTTTTGTACTTGTGACTTTGGCCAACACTGTTTGATTATCACGGTACATCGAGATTGCGGTATTGGTTTCTCAACCAATGGCAAGTCAATAAAGCTCTCTCGACCATTCACCTCAAGCGTGGTGTGTCAAGTGCTACAAGTTCGCTTCCATGGTTGACCTCGTCAATATGGTGCATTTGCAAGACCTCCATGAAGCTGACACCGACTAAAGTGAATACATAACCACTTGTAGCTTTGATCTCATCCGCATCAGAGATCCAATTAGAGTCACTATATCCTTCTAATACAGAAGGATGTCCAGTATAATGTATTCCAAAAGATGTTGTGCCTCTCAAGTAGCGCAACACTCTTTCAAGTGCCTCCAGTGATCATCTCACGGGTTAGAAGTAAACCGACTTAATTTGCTCTGACAAATGAAATGTCAGGTCTTGTGGCACCAGCTAAATACATTAGTGACCCAATAATTTGTGAATATCTTAATTGATCTTTTCCTAACCCATGGTTCTTCGAAGCTTAATGCTCGCATCATAGGGTGTTGGAGAAACTTTACAATTTTCAAAGCCGAACCGGCTCAATATTTTCTCAGCATAATGGGATTGATTCAAAGTGATCCCATCCTTGCTTTTGATCAATTTAATATTCAGAATAACATCTGCCTCTCCCAAGTCTTTCATATCAAAACACCGAGATAAGAAAGATTTGACCTCGTCAATTACGGCAGTGTTTGTTCCAAATATAAGTATGTCATCTACATACAGACATAAGATAACTCCTTGACCCCCACCATAACGATAATACACACATTTATCAGCTTCATTCACAACAAAGCCAGCGGATGTTAAAGTTTTGTCAAACTTCTCGTGCCATTGTTTAGGTGCTTGTTTTAGGCCATACAAAGATTTCAATAATCTACATACCTTATTTTCCTGTCCAGAAATCACAAAACCATCAGGCTGATCCATATAGATCTCTTCCTCCAACTCTCCATTAAGAAAAGCTGTCTTCACATCCATTTGATGAACATGTAGACCATAGGAAGATGCTAACGCAAGGAGCACTCTGATGGTAGTTAGTCTAGCGACAGGAGAATAGGTATCAAAGAAATCTTCTCCCTCTTTCTGGGTGTAACCCTTGGCCACAAGTCTTGCCTTGTATTTCTCAATAGTTCCATCAGGTCTTAATTTCTTTTTAAAGACCCACTTACATCCTACAGGTTTACACCCGATAGGACGATCTGTGATCTCCCAAGTCTCATTAGCCATGATAGAGTCCATCTCGCTCTGACTGCCTCTTTCCAATACTCAGCATCAGGAGATGCATAAGCATCTGAAAGAGTCTTTGGCACATCATCCACGAGGTATACAATAAAGTCGTCACCAAAGGTTTCTCAACCCTTTGTCTCTTGCTCTGCGAGGAGCTCTGCGACTATATTGTTATCCTCCTCGAGAATATCACAAATTGGTTCGAAATGGTGGGAAGTTCGAAGTTTGATTATTGTCACTTTCAATATTATCGAATGAACATTCTCTGTTAGTGAAATAACGCCTCTGTTCTCATAGGAAAGATATTCTCAAAGAATGAAGCATCTCTAGACTCCATTATTGTATTAGCAATAATCTCAGGAGTTTCTGATTTAACTACTAAAAATCTATAGGCCGTGCTAATTTGAGCATATCCTAGAAAAATGCAATCGACTGTTTTTGGTCCAAGTTTTCTCTTTTTCTGCAATGGTATATTGACTTTTGCCAAACACCCCCAAGTTCGCAGAAAATTAACATTAGGTTTTCTCCTTCCATCCCTCATACGGAGTAATCTCACTCTTTTTAGTGATTACTCTGTTTAGGACGAAAGTTGCTGTTAGAATAGCTTCCCCCCACCACGCCTTAGGCATACCGGCACTCTCTAACATGGCATTAACCAAATCTGTTAGTGTCCGGTTTTTCCTCTCAGCTACCCCGTTTGATTGGGGTGAATAAGGTGGTGTAAATTCGTGAACTATTCCATGCTCAGAACAGAATTGGGAGAATTCACGAGAGACATACTCTCCTCCACGATCAGACCTCAATCTTTTTATTTTCTTTTCTAGTTGGTTCTCAACCTCGGCCTTATAAGTTTTAAAGTAATTTAAAGCTTCATCCTTAGTTTTCAGCAAATACACATAGCAGTAGCGTGTTGCATCATCAATAAAAGTTAGAAAATATCTTTTGCCTCCTTTTGTCAATAATCCATTCATTTCACACAAATCTGAATGAATAAGGTCTAAAGGTGCCAAGTTCTTTTCATCCTCTAATCCCTTAAAGGGTTTTCGAGGTTGCTTTGCTTGCACACATGACTGGCACTTTGACCCTTTGACAATTTCGCATTTTGGAATTAAATCTAATCTGGACATTCTAGCAATACTATCAAAGCCAATATGACAGAAACGAGAATGCCAAATATTTGCCTCACATTTATTTAAACCAGTTGCAATATTCAGATTATAGCAAGACTCTACAATACTTAGGCGGAACAAGCCTCCGCTCTCATAGCCTTTACCAACAAACTTTCCGAACTTAGACATTACAATTTTATTTGACTCAAAAACTAGCTTATAGCCATCCCTACATAGGAGAGAACCACTAGCAAGGTTCTTCTTTATTGTGGGAACATCTTACGTTCTTCAAGTGGGCGGTCTTCCCCAAGTAAACTTGGATCCACCGTGCCAACACCAAGAACAGAAGCATGCGACCCGTTTCCCATTAGGATGGAGGAAGCCCCTGCTGCCTGATAAGAAGAAAACAAGGAAATATCAGAACATACGTGAACATTAGCACCAGTATCAATCCACCACTCAGTAGATTGACATGCTAAAAAGACAACAGGTGGATTACCATACCCTCCTGAAGTCGAGGCCTCGCCTATGATCACGTTAACAGCCTTCTTCTTTGGCTGTTCACCATCTCTGATCTTGCGGAAACGACAGTCCTTCGCCATATGACCGTCTTTTCCGCACACAAAGCAGGTGATGTCCTTCAAATCCTTTTTCTCGGTTTTCTTCTTAAAGCTAGTTGTCTTGTTCGGTTTGTTGGTTTTGTATTTCTTAGCAATGATCCTTTTCGTATGATGTTTGCATTGTTCGGGCGGATGTGCTAGGTGCATCTTTGCTCTTGCTTTTCTTCCACATCGAGGGCTGCAATGAGATCCTCAAGTAAATCTCTTCCTCTTATGTTTTAAGCTAGTAGCAAAATCCCGCCAAGAGGCGGGGAGTTTAGCAACGATGCCCATGACCACAAACTTTGGAGGCAACGCATGACCTAAGTCGCAATCTCTCCGACTAGTAGCTGGAGATCATGAGCTTGTCCAACTACGGACTTACCCTCATCCATGCTAAAGTCAAAAATTGCTCACATATGTAGAGCCGGCGACCGCCTCGCCTCTGCATATTTGTTCTCTAGTGCATCCCACAACTCACGTGGCGGACTTGAAGTCCATGTACACATCATAGAGCGATGCGCGCGAGCAGTCGAATGCGCCAAGAGCGTATTGTTCGCATTATCAAAGCGCATGGTGCGCTCAATCGTAAATGGATCTGCGGTGGATAACCCACCACAGCCCCAAAGACATGAGCCAAAACTTGGCTCTAGTCGCCATCTACGAAAGTTCGACGAGAAAACCTCTCGGGTTTCATCGCATCGAAGCATTAGCCATTTCGTATTGCAACAAAATTGCAATAAGGTTTACGGATTGTTGGAAATGTGGGCAATATTTTAATTCCAAGTTTTAGTAGAAGACAAATACAATACACTAGTGATGCAAAACTCACAACTAACAATGGGCTACTCAACATACTTGATTATACTCAATAAAACACGATAACTAAATCGAACATGCACGAGCGACTTACTTGTTAGCTTCGAGGTAAAACAAGAAGCCGTGCGAGGATTGTGTGATGCGAGCGTAGATGACGCAGATGCAGCGGTGCGTAGCCATGGAGCGACGCGGGCGGCGGTGAGGTTGTTGGGCCGCAGTCGGGGCACGGTGATCTCGAGGCGGCTGAGGGTTGGGGCGGAGTAGGCGGCGAGGCGGCATCGACGGAGTCCAAGACCGGTTCGTTGAAGCCCTCGAGGAGGAGCTCAGGTAGGTGGGCCCAAACGCGGCGCCAGCGGCGTGAGAGGATGCTGGTGCGCGCGGCGGCGGGAGCGGAGCGGAGGTGGATGAGGATGCTGTGGAGGAGGTCGTCGGGGAGGCCGCTGATGCGGTCCCAGCCCCCACTGTGCCGGTCGCCGGAGCCCGTACAGCAGCGTTTGAATCGATTTGACATAGTAGTTACGGATGAAAACGGAGATGGAGATGAGGGCTCGTGATCCCGACGCGGCTCCGTACTCCAACAACAGCGCTGAGGAGATCAATCAACGACCAACCAGATACGATTTTCGCGACCTAATCAATTGTATGGAGAGCGGACCAGTAGGTCCTATATATACACGAGAGTTAAGACGAGTTAAGAATAGGAGAGGAGTTCTATCCGAAGACAAGTATGTATCTAGGCGTGGTCTCTCTAGATGGGATCTTCTATCTATTATTATCGGTGCTGCTAAAAGGCTCCGCTGCCGCTCCTAGCACAAACCCTGTCAGAAGGATTCTCTCCTCTTCCTCCTCCCTTGCCCCTTCCTCTTCTTTTCAAGTAAAAAATTGAAAACTTTCAACAAGAAATCATTCAACTCGAAAAACACCAAAACTGGCAACTCAAATTGCACACCTTCCAACTCGAATCGCAAAACTTTCAATTCGAAATCGAACAAACTTTTAATTCAAACCGCACAGCTTTAAATTCGCAATCAAATCAATAATTGGACACATGTTGGAGGAGATGGTGTTAAATTGATCTACCTTAACACACTATGAGAATTGTTATATTATCAAATGTCATCAATTGGTGTGATACATTGTGTATATGGATCCTTAAACCTGATATCATCATTGTTAGAAATAAATCTTAACTTAGAGTTCAAGACGTAGTAGAGTCCGTCTCCGTGTGTAACTCAAGTTGAAGTTGTATTCAACTTGAAGTTCGAATATGTATACAGTTGGAGATTATTAGCCTTTATATTAAGTAGGCTTGTACCCAATTTTGTAAGCGAAAGAAAAGAAAAGCAAGAAAAAGGAGCAAGTAAGAGAATAGAGAAATTCAGAAATTTTCCTGTATTCTCTCCGATTATTTGCAATGTGTGCGTTTTCTCCTGGATCAAAGTTGTAACAAGTGATATCAGAGCCTAAGCGAGAAGTGAGTCGCTGAAAAAAATCGTCTCGACGATTCCATTTTGCACTCGTTTCGTGCAGCGCTTCTGAGGCATCCGCTCCACGCGCCATCATGTTTTAGCAGCTCATCCGTGTGGTGCATCCGTCGGTTAATCAACGCAGCAAGGTAGAGGAGAGAGAGAGAGAGACAAGACATATAGGAGCACGGTGCTACTTGCATGTGCAACATGGTTTGTGATTCTTCGGTCAAAGCAAAGCCAAAGAAAAAAAGAAATCGGAACGTTGAGCAGATGTGTCACCGTTCTGTGTCAAGTATAAGTTTAGTAAGTCGTAGTTGAGTCCGACTACCTTAATGTTTAGAATCTTTGTATCTGGATGAACCCGTACTAGTTGAGTTCAGTTCCTATATGTAGCTTGCATGTAGAATGCTTCCTGTGGAGGCGTGGCTGGTAGTTCATAATACATTGAGACTAAAACTAGAGTATGTCAAGTCAAGATTAAGGGGGAGATTGTTAGAAATAATCTTGACTTAGAGTTTAAGACGTAGTAGAGTCTGTCTCCATGTGTAACTCAAGTTGAAGTTGTATCTAACTTAAAGTCTGAATACGTATACGAGTAGGAGATTATTAGCCTTTATATTGAGGAGGCTTGTACCCAATTTTGTAAGCGAAAGAAAAGAAAAGCAAGAAAAAGGGGAGCAAGGAAGAGAATAGAGAAATTCATAAATTCTTCTATATTCTCTCCGATTATTTGCAATGTGTGTGTTTTCTCCTGGATCAAAGTTGTAACAGACATAATTCCTACGTGCATAATAGCTTAATTAGTGGTAGGAACGGGGTCCCGATCATCCAACAGGTTCTGGATATGTTCGATTTGGTGGAGGCGCGACACCAATCGATCCGGCTTCCGAACAACACGTTCGAACCCGAAATCGCAGCACCACGTCTCCTCGGGTTATCAACCGTGCGCAGCCAGTTGACCTCGCCAAGAAGGCTAATCCTCGCCTGCGAATCGAAGAACACAAGCAAGAACAAGGAAGATCACAACTGAATTGCAGCTGTATTGATTTAGCACTCGAAAGTTGGGGTCTCACAAACCGATGAACGGCGAAACTGTTCAAAGACATAATTAATCTAAGCAAAACCCAACCCTAATGGTGGGGGTGGCGGCTGTATATAAAGGAGTAAGGGGCGTGGAAAACCCCTGGACGCATCCTTAATGGACTCCAACACGATACAAAGCCGAACGGCCCAAAAGACGGTGTCGCAGCACCCTGACAGATTCTGAACGTCCACTTGTTTCGACGATTCCTGTTGACTCAGAAGGAATTGTGACATGGGACCAGAGCCATTAGAAAGGTTGTCTTCTCAGCTTTCCATACATATGTGGAACGTCCAAAACGGAGTCCGGATGCGATCTGGGTGTCCGTTTTAGTGCGGCCTGGTCCTGGACTCCGAATTAGATTCGAAGTCGGCTTGAGTTGGACATCCAACATGATTCGACCACCCTTGCTGGACTTGTGCGCCTCGTAGCCCTTCTCCAAGTACTTCCTGATCCTCTCCATGGTTCCTAATTATAATTAAATCATTAGGTAGTAATCGATTCTCAAATGAACAAAAGAAGTACTTAGGAACGAGCTCACCAGAATTCAATTGTCGGCGCGAGCTCTAGTGATTGGTCCTTGAATATCAAGTGGAGGAGTGTTGTGTATATCCGAAGAAGTGATGTCCTCATCATCCTCCCCCTCTTGAAGCGGAGTTGTCCTCAACTCAGCCTCATCTTCTTCTCCCAAGTATGGCTTCAAATCTGAAATGTTAAAGGTGGGACTAACCCTAAACTCGGGAGGCAACTCAAGTTTATATGCATTATCATTTATCTTCTCAACTATCTTAAAAGGACCAGCAGCTCTAGGCATCAATTTTGACTTTCTTAACTCAGGAAATCTATCCTTTCGCAAGTGCAACCAAACAAAATCACCCGGTTCAAGTTTATCGTCCTTTCTACCTTTACTACGGTAATCCTATATTTTCATTCATCTTTTCAATGTTTGCCTTAGTAGTCTCATGCATTTTGATAATAAAATCAGCACGCTCCTTAGCATCATTATGAACTCTCTCACTAGTAGGCAAAGGTAAAATATCAATAGGGGCACGGGGATTGAATCCATACACTACCTGAAAAGGACTTACCTTGGTGGTGAAGTGTTCCACTCGATTATATGCGAACTCAACATGCGGCAAACACTCTTCCCACAGCTTCAAATTGTTCTTCAAAATAGCTCTCAACATGGTAGACAATGTGGGTTCACCACCTCGGTTTGGCCATCGGTTTGTGGGTAACATGTGGTGAGAACAACAACTTTGTACCCAACTTGTGCCATAGAGTACGCCAAAAGTGACTCAAGAACTTGGCATCACGATCTGAAACAATAGTAGAAGGCATACCATGCAAACGAACTATCTCTTTGAAAAGAGGTCGACAATATGAACGGCATCATCGATTTTATGACATGGTATAAAGTGAGCCATCTTAGAAAAACGATCCACAACAACAAAATGCTATCCTCCCCTCTTAGTTCGGGCAATCCTAAAACAAAGTCCATAGAAATATCATCCCACGGAATAGAAGGAGCAGGAAGAGGCATATATAAACCATGTGGATTCAAGCGAGACTTAGCTTTTTGAGATGTAGTGCAGTGAGCCACAAACCGCTCAACATCTCGCCTCATCTTTGGCCAAACGAAGTGTGTGGCCAGAACGTTCTCCGTCTTCTTAGCACCAAAATGTCCCATCAAACCGCCTCCATGCGCCTCCTGCAACAACAAAAGACGAACGGATCCAACTGGAATGAATAGGCGGTTAGCTCTAAACAAAAACCCATCATTGATCACGAATTTATTCCATGCTTGACCCTCTTTACAATGCAACAACACATCCTTAAAATCAGCATAAAAAACATATTGTTCTTTAATAGTTTCAAGACCAAAAATGCGACAATCAAGTTGAGACAACATGGTATAGCGTCGAGACAAAGCATCGGCAATCACATTATCCTTCCCTTTCTTGTGTTTAATGACATAAGGAAAGATTCAATAAATTCAACCCACTTAGCATGTCTACGATTCAAATTGGTTTGACTACGAATATGCTTAAGTGATTCATGATCGAATGAATGACAAATTCTTTAGACCATAAATAGTGTTGCCACGTCTCTAAAGAACGAACAAGAGCATACAATTCTTTATCATACGTGGAATAATTAAGAACATGACCATTCAATTTTTCACTAAACTAGGCAACAGGTTTGCCTTCTTGCATCAAAACACCACCAATACCAATTCATGACATCACATTCGAGTTCAAAAGTCTTACCAAAATCCGGAAGTTGGAGCAATGGTGCGTGCGTAAGCTTGTCCTTCAAAAGATTAAAGGACTCCTCTTGTGATGTCCCCCAATGGAACACAACTCCCTTCTTTGTCAACTCAATCAATGGTGTCGCAATGGTGCTGAATTCTTTGACAAAGCGGCGATAAAGTCCTGCAAGGCCAAGAAAACTCCGCGACTTGGGAGGCGTGGTGGCGTGGGCCAACTCCATATCGCCTTCACCTTGGCTCTATCAATCTCAATTCCTGTGGAGTCACAACATAGCCAAGAAAAGAGACTCGATCCGTGCAAAGGTGCACTTCTCAAGGTTACCAAACAAACGTGCATCTCTCAAAGCATTAAAACAGCACGTAAGTGAGTCGAATGTTCATCCATGGACTTGCTATAAATCAAGATATCATCAAAGTAAACGACCACAAATTTGCCAATGAAAGGACGTAAAACCTCGTTCATTAATCTCATGAAAGTGCTAGGTGCATTAGTTAAACCAAAAGGCATGACTAACCACTCATACAAGCCGAACTTAGTTTTAAAAGCAGTTTTCCATTCATCGTCAAGTTTCATTCTTATTTGGTGGTATCCACTACGCAAGTCAATCTTTGTGAAAATTATAGCACCACACAACTCATCAAGCATGTCGTCTAGCCTAGGAATAGGATGATGATACCGTATAGTAATGTTGTTAATGGCTCTACAATCTACACACATCGCCAAGAACCATCTTTTGGGAACCAAAAGAACAGAACAACACAAGGACTAAGGCTCTCACGTGACGTACCCACGGTCCAAAAGGTCTTGGACTTGGCTGAATCTCCTTAGTCTCTTCGAGATTGGTCCTGTCACGCACGGTTTGGAAAGCTCGCTCAGGATCAAATCAATCTGGTGCTCAATCCCTCGAATGGGTGGAAGTCCCGAGGTATCTCATCGGGAAAACATCTCTAAACTCCTGCAAAGGTTAGTGACAGAGCAGGCAAAATGCAAGGCATATTATCAGGAGAAAATAAAGCATCTTTGCACACAAAAGCATAGCATGTATCATTAACATCATCAATTGCAGCAAGGTCTGATTTTGTAGCAAGCATAACAGAATTTTTCAAATGGAGTACTTGCTGTTTTCAGATTTATCATGTTCCTTTGGATCATTAGCAGAGCAGCTCTCGCCCTATCGGCCTCTATAATCTCGGTGGGGTCAAAAAGTAAAGTAACTTTCTTTCCTTATGCATAAAAGTGTATGTGTTACTACTACCATGGTGTAAAGCATCATTATCAAATTCCCAAGGTCGACCCAATAAAAGAGAGCATGCTTGCATGGGAACCACATCACAATCAACATGATCAACATAAGCACCAATGGAAAAATGGACTCGGCATGTTTGCGTTACCTTAGCTTTTCCAGAGTCATTTAACCATTGAATATGGTATGGATGTGGATGCGGTCGCGTGGTCAAGCCAAGCTTCTTGACCAAATCAGAACTCACCAAGTTGTTGCAACTTCCTCCATCAATGATGACACGTGCACGCCGGTTCTTGATTGCAAAGAAGGTCTGAAACAAATTATGGCGTTGAAGTTTATCGGGTTGTTGTACCTGCGTGCTGAGGACTCGCTGCACAATGATGCTCGGCAGCGTCGTTGTGGACGCCCCACCAAGGACGAGGTCGTCATCACCACCGCCATTGTCGTCCGAGGCAGCAGCAACATCATCATCCTCCTCGACATCCGAAGTGCTGATGTAGCCTCCATCTTCTGTGGCGATGTATGCCCGTTGGCTAGGGCAATTCTTTTGCACATGACCAAGCCCATGGCAGCGGTGGCACTGAATGCCGGAGGAGCGACCCGTTGAAGCCATAGAAGAAGAACTCTTGGCTGGACCCTGCAAAGAATTTTTTGTAGCATCTGCAAGGCGTGTCGTGGAAGGTGGCTTCGGTGGCGCTGCTGCCATCTTGTTCACAGGTGGTGGTGGAGAACAAAAACTCGAAGAAGACTTGGGCAGTCCCGTCGATGTAGTCATTCGCGGCGTGTAGAAGGGTCGTCCGGTGCGTGCGTTAGCTGATTCTGTGCATCCCTGCAATTCTTTTTCTGCAAGCATAGCAAGGTGAAACAAGCGGTTGTGATAGTAAATTCTTTATAATCAACAATGTCCTGAATTTCACGCCGTAACCCGCCATAGAAACGACAAATCTTATCCTCCGTGTCCTCAACAACCCCACAACGCACCATACCCTTTTGAAGCTCAGCATAATAGTCTTGAACAGAACTATCACCTTGTTCTAAGCGCTGCAATTTTTTTCTCAATTCAAGTTTATATGAGGGAGGAACAAAACGATTACGCATAGCTTCTTTTAACCACTCCCATGTATCGGGTTGTAGCGCATGGTACTTAGTTCATTCCACCGAGATAATAGCAAAGTCCTTAAACTCACTAGTAGCTTGTCTAACTCTATGTTGTTCGGGAACTAAGTGAGAATTAAACTTCGCTCACCGTCATCTCCCAATCAAGATATATTTCAGCATCATAAAGACCAGAAAAAGATGGAATGAAAAACTTGACTTTAGCAAAACGGTCGTCGTTACCATGACGGTTCTGGTTATTACCTCCCATACCATGTCGGTTTTGCTGAAGACGTCGACGTAGTCGTGCATCTTGTGTCGCCCGCCGATCAATGTTGCCATCTGTATCATGCACTGTGTCATCATCAGGATGATGGCCGTCATTGACAGTGGTGGCGTGCCTCAATGTGTCCATCCGACCGGTGAGGTCACCATCCGCCGCTCCACCCGCTCAATGCCTTCGTGGTGTTCAAGCGGGCAATGGCGGCGACGATGGTGTCCAATCTCGCGCCGAGATCAGTGAGTGAAGCATTTTGTTTGTCGAGCGCAGCTTGTAGCTGGCCGCGACTAACACACTCGTTGAAATCGACCGGTGTCCCGTCCTCTTCGTCTCCTGCCATGGTTAGTAGAAACACAGGGAAAACAAAAGGATTATCCCTATCAACTACAAAGGAAGGCAGTGGAAACCCGCAAAGGAAGTGACTTACCAAGCTCTTACAAGTGTTCTTACCAAAGCAAGGCAAAGGATACCTGGAGAGTGTGATCCGGCGATTGCAAGGGTCAAAACTGTTCTATCCGGAAGTAGGTATATGGAGCTTGGAAGGCCAAATATATTAGTGAAACACAAATTAATAACAGATAGTAATGCTGATGTAACACCCCAGCCAAACAATGGCCTGAAATGTTACCAAACTAACAACATAATCAAACTATGCTAAGGCATTCTATAAAATTTCGGCAGAGCCTCCTTTGTTTATTGATAAAAATGAAGTTCTAACAATATTATCAAAAGGTATGAATAACCGCAAGCAAAGTAATTTGGCTACTAAGCAGAAACATCTATAAAACTTAAGTAAAGCACGGAAGCAATATGAAGAAGTTCTAATCCATTATTACATCTTAATCTGAAGGTCATAATCAAATACCACTTGAACTAATTAACAAATAATAATTAGAGTTCTCTATCTTCTCCATGGTGAATATTTTGTGCAAGTGCAACAATACTAATCCCTCTTTTTTCCCATGCATGCTGACCTCGTGAAGGTACCTAAAATAAACAAACAACAACAACAAAACAACAGCAAGAGTGAGTCCAATGACTCAGCAAGTATAACTGTAACAAATGCAAGCATGAACATTAACTCTCAAGTTAAACATATTACATATGAATTTCATGCTATGCATTATGATCAAAAGCTCCTCTTTCTCATCTCTTTCGCATTTTACCGTGACGCGGTGTGCATCCGTCAATGCACACCCATGCCTGTACCCTCGGTGCAGGGGACCAATGCCCACACTCCGCAAGTGTGGGGACCTCGATGCTTGATCACCGCATGATCAAGACTTCAACAATTCTCAATATGATGCATATATGTGAATGTATCAAAAGATAACGAGCATTCACCATACTACGCATCAACCAATCTCATAAATGCCATAATGTAAACAGAACATAAATAGCATTCTCAATTCATCACTTACTCATACTCACAATTTAAACAGTCATGATTCAACCATCATCCAAACAATTCAACAAATCCATAAACACACAGATTTTCACATCACAAATATACTTGCCTCAACCGCGAGAAAATGAAGAACACGTAGAAGGCACAACCCCCGGAATCCGCTCTCCTCCTGAATATTTAATTAATAATTACCAACATGACAGTAGCGGGTTTCTAGATATAAAATAACAGCAACCCCAATTAACCCAACAATTTATCTCAATTAAATCCCCAACTCCCTCGGCCAAATCTGCCCAACCACAGACAGCCGACTTCCAAAAATCATAACTTTCAGTACGTAACTCCAAATTAAGCGTTCTTGGACTCTCTAGAAATATAATTAAATTAGCTACAAAAACTTAGTTGGGGAGACTCTCTGATTCTGCCATTAACTAGCCGATACAAACCCTTTTATAAAGCATCCAAATTCACGTCGGACTCTCTGGACAGCGCACTAAAACAGGAATAACTTTCGCCCAGAAATTTGGAATCCGGACTTCTTTACCTCTATTGAAAGCTAAGAAACTTATCTACAACTTTCTCAATTTTAAGGACTCCTGAATCGCAACTATTTCCGTCGCACAAACCGATCTACTAAACTCTGTCCAGAACTACCCGATCTGCAGAACAGTAACACTAGAAAATTCATAACTTTCGCTACACAAATCCGAATCACGTGTTATTGTACTCCCTGGAAAGATAATTAAACCCTCTACAACTTTCTAGAAGGGGTCCAGACCTGAATCCTGACGAAACTAGATCAAAACCGCCGAGAAACAACTACCGTCCAGCAGCCCAGAAAACCGACGAATCTAACTTGATTAAAAACCAATCTAGAGACTACCAGGGATTACCCTTGACGACACGACGACGAACACGTCGACGAACACGACGAACACGGTGATGAACAAGCCCGCGATCTCCTCCTCTCTTTCCTCCGGATCCACGCGGTACAGCGACGAGCGTCGGCGACGGCGCACCGGGGAGGAGGCGACGACGATGAAGACGACGGCGGCGCACCGGAAGAAGGCGTCGGGCAGCACGGGCGGCGGCTGCTGGGGTGGGCGCAGGGGTGGAGGCGCGGGGTGGGGGCTGCCTAGGGTTTTAAGAGGTGGCCTCCCTCCCTCTTGGGGCAGAAAAACCCACCGGCCAAGGCGTAGGCCCAGGTTGTCTTAAATTTTCATAAAACCCTCAAAACTCTTATAAATTTAATTATTTCACAAAGTCCCTCTCTATTAATTAAACAATTAATTAAACAATTTCCGGTATTACATTCTACCCCTTAAGCAGAATTCGACCCAATTCTAACCGCAACCTCAACAGAAAACAAAACAACCAACTAGCAATTAACTAGCACCGACGTGAACAACGCCGGTATCGCTCAGCATGCGAGACTCCAACTCCCAAGTTGCTTCTCTCTCGGTCTGCTGCGACCAAAGCGCTTTGACATACTAAATATTTTTTTCTAATTGCTTGCACCTCGCACATAGGTTCTTGAAGATCCAAGTGGTTTGCCAACCTCCGATCCTTGCTCCTTACATCGCATAACTTTTCACCGCTCTCGGGCGCCAATGATCTCGACTCACCAAGGCCACTCGTTGAACTTACGCCCTACAACACTTGAATTGTGTAGCTTTAATTCTTGAATGGTGGGTGGTCTTACTCGTTGGTCAACGGTTTTAATGAAGCCCATGCTCCGGATCTTTCAAGTTCTCCTCGATACCGAGTCATACAAAGCGTGTGTATCCCACACTAGAACCCAAGGTAGTCCTAGTGATACACAAACCCTAAAACTTCGCAATTAACAAAAGCGATTAAATACACATCGGGTTATCATTCCCTTTAGTACCAACCCACACAATCGCACAAACACATATATCTCATGTTTCCATTCTCAATCGATCTCTTTACCTTAGCAATGAGCACCCCCTTAAACACGGGCACACCACAGGGGTCAAGGTAAACTCACTCTTTCACACAGAATACAACCGAAAATAAGGGATTCTTATTGCAATCACGCATCACCCACTCCCCACCAAAGGGTCAAATCATAAAAGAAAATCGAGGATTCAACATAAGAACCTCTCCACCTTCCAAGTAGGTGGTTTGCAAACAAACAACACATACGTCAAAGGGGAATCACTCAAATGTCAAACCCGTCCATTTTTTTTTAAACCGGAAAAACCACACAAGCCAACAAAAAGTCAACTCAAACCACAAAGACTTTTCTCTCATCACGTAGCTCAAACAAGAATCGGGAGCATTTTACTACCGATTTTTTATTAAACTTCCTCTTGAATCACGAGGTTCCAAATTATCCCATACCATACTAGCTCAATTCTCTTAAATTGGCAACATCAACTCTATGTTCAAACCGAGTGCATCCAACACACTTTTGTAGAGGGACTCTACTATTCTCATAATAACATACTCTAGTCAACTCCTCTTCCCACATGTTACTTTAACGAATAATTTCCAATGCACCTCATCGTTATTTTTCACCCACCAACACTTCACCACAAATCTTAAGGACAATCAACATGAATTTCTCGGCTCACATACCCATTTACTACATCCAAAGGATACTATCAAGGAACATCATAATATTCAGAATCCACTCCTTCCACTATTCTCACGCAATAACATTAGCCTCCAAGGTTCTAGCATAGATCACCAACCAAAATTTCCCATCTCTAAGGCTTCTATACATATACTTCGATATATTTAATACAAAGACTCTTAAATTCAGTGACTAAAATTTCCACAATCAACCATACTCAATCATTAACAACCATATGAAACATATTCTCAACTTGATTATCTCAGAAAGATTC
Source organism: Bonia amplexicaulis (assembly GCA_036346245.1). Lineage (NCBI taxonomy): Eukaryota > Viridiplantae > Streptophyta > Magnoliopsida > Poales > Poaceae > Bonia > Bonia amplexicaulis. Next base: position 10,551,905 of record CM070739.1, read on the forward strand.
TAACTCCTAGAGGGTTACTCAACGAGCTAAGTTATACATGGCAAAATTCAACAATCCTTACTATCCCAATAATTCCCACAACGGTTGGGCTTCTTCACAATTATAAACTCATTAACTACACCATCATAATCATTCTAATAATCCTTGCAAAGTACCCCATCATGATGCTCCAATAAAATTGATCAAGATTCCCATACTTTCAATAATTCCAACGTTCGGCAAAATGAACGTAACACTCATGAACCACACTAGGTTCTTCTAGTTGCAACAATAAAACTATTTAGCCCCAAGGACAACAACTTCTTTAAATCAAATCCTCATCGAGAATTATTCAACAGAACAATTTATTACTCCAAGAATCTCAAGTATCTTGATACCCACAATCTCACCGGACTAATCACAAAACCACACCAACCGGTTGCCATACACATCTTAAAGGTCTTTGCAACCCAAAGCTGCGTACCCTTTCTTGGAGAAGCAAAGAAGAAAATTTCAGCACAATGTCCATCTGCAATAAACACAAAACCAAGAAAACAAAGATCTTGGACAACAAAGGATAAGACCACGGTGAAGGCGCATGCCTCCTCGAGACGAAAACATCAAATCTCAACCAATACGAATACAGATTGTCATTTGAGCTCCATAAACTCTTAAGCAGCGAAAATAAGAAGTCAAACACACTTCACAAAGATTGCACAACTTGACTTCAACCTTCAAAACTTTTATCAAACTTTTCCTTTTAACAAAGAGAACAACCTTCTTTGAATACGGTATCACCTTAACAATTCCAACAAAAGAAGAGTTGAAGACCACAACACATTAATTCTTTAAGAACTAATTAAAATCCTCAACACGACACTTTGCTTAAAACAATTTCAGCTACCACATAAATCATGAGATCAAAGATCGCATACACACTATCAAAACTTTTGATTTAAATAGTACCAAGGAATTTATTCAAATTCTTCTATTTAATGAACCTTCAACATTACCATCATAACCACAAATGGACCAACATACTAACATCGAATAATACATTCTTAACAAGCATCATCATATCCTCAACTCCTTCATAAACTTTTCCAAAAGAAACATAAGAAATCATTGCATCATGTTTCTAATATCTAAGTAAGGTTGCAACTACTTGATCTAGGAGAACCTAGTGCATAAGCCACATAAATAGAACAAAGCTCTTAAACAAGATGATACTAGAACAAGATAATCTCGTAAATCATGCTAGTATAAATTTCTTACTAGATTTCATATATTCCATTCTTTATTGGTGCTCAACTCTAACTTAGCACCAATTGATTGTACTCTATTCACTATTGGCAATAATTGATTATTATTCGGTCATAACAACATTCATGATCCTAACTCCATTTTACAATTATAAGACATTCATGAGCATAGATTTTGTATCCTACCTTACATTCGAAATTAGAATGGAAATGACTTTAAACTTCAATGATACCACTCGTAAGACAAGTTTCTACAAGTCAATGCATCAACCTTCATCTATTCCTTTATCGTATTTCAACAATCTAGCATGGTAAAAGATAGATGAAACTAGCAATTGTGCATGCTCATAAAGCATCTAAATAAAAGACATATTAAGGGTCAATATTACCAAGGTAATATTCTAACACCTCCTTACTTAATCATTCCAAACGGTCGGATTAATTACTAAAGACACAGATAATTCAATTTATCCAATCATGATAGACATTTTAACAATCATAATAATCATTCCGGTTCTTATTACACACTCCTCAATAACTCCATGAGTTACTATCATGAGTAAACAAATTCTTAATCATAGTTCTTCTAAAACTATTACAGGGCAATATCAAATTAAACAACTACACTTCCAAGGATACTACTAAAAAATTTAATTATACACTATGCTAACATATCAACATGATAATTCAACCTTATGAATTAGTTTATACGACTACCACCTTCCACTTAAGCATAGCAAAACAACATAAAGGATTTTAACACTCTCTTTCAAAAGGAAAAGGAACAATAAACTTCAACGCTCGAGGTAAAGAGAAAACATAGATCCAAAGCTTTCACATAACAATGAGTTTTGCAACTCAAAATTCGCATTAATAAAAGAAAACACCAAGCGAACAATGAGCCATGATTCGCAACAAGACAAACTCCCACGAAGGAACTAACCTTACAAATCAACAAAAAGCACGGTAGCAAAGTATCTCGGTGAGTCCGGAAAGAAACAATAAGCGCTTCAAGGAATGTAGAGACCAATTGCATACCCTCAATTGCAAGAACCACAATCTCAAAAGAAATTCATTAACTCCAATCAGCCAAGAATTGGCCGAAATCAACTTAAGGATAATAACAACTTTTCTAATAAATTCACCCGCAACACCTGCAATTAAGTTACCTGAGGTAGCTACATTGCTAATCCTCATACTACAAACAATGATATAATCTGGCAATACCAAGGTAGCACATCACAACATCTACATCATATCATTGACTATTCTCAGTCATAACAGTCATAGGAGCAAATCATAATCATACAAGATTATCAATAAGCATACAAGATTATCTCATAATGTAAATCATCAATATAACATGTCAAAAGCATAAATGCAATGCTTGACCCATCCCATCCTCATGTGCACGGTGTGTCAATTTAATAGTTTAATTACCACGGACCTAAAGCCCGCTCGATACCAATCTGTAACACCCGACCAAACAATGGCACGAAATGCTACCAAACTAACAACATAATCAAACTATGCTAAGGCATTCTATAAAATTTCGCAGAGCCTCCTTTGTTTATTGATAAAAATGAAGTTCTAACAATATTATCAAAAGGTATGAATAACCGCAAGCAAAGTAATTTGGCTACTAAGCAGAAACATCTATAAAACTTAAGTAAAGCACGGAAGCAATATGAAGAAGTTCTAATCCATTATTACATCTTAATCGAAGGTCATAATCAAATACCACTTGAACTAATCAACAAATAATAATTAGAGTTCTCTATCTTCTCCATGGTGAATATTTTGTGCAAGTGCAACAATACTAATCCTCTTTTTCCCATGCATCTTGACCTCGTGAAGGTACCTAAAATAAACAAACAACAATAACAAAACAACAAAGAAGAGTGAGTCCAATGACTCGACAAGTATAATCAGTAACAAATGCAAGCATGAACATTAACTCTCAAGTTAAACATATTACATATGAATTTCATGCTATGCATTATGATCAAAAGCTCCTCTTTCTCATCTCTTTCGCATTTTACCGTGACGCGGTGTGCATCCGTCAATGCACACCCATGCCTGCACCCTCGGTGCAGGGACCAATGCCCACACTCCGCAAGTGTGGGGACCTCGATGCTTGATCACCGCATGATCAAGACTTCAACAATTCTCAATATGATGCATATATGTGAATGTATCAAAGATAACGAGCATTCACCATACTACGCATCAACCAATCTCATAAATGCCATAATGTAAACAGAACATAAATAGCATTCTCAATTCATCACTTACTCATACTCACAATTTAAACAGTCATGATTCAACCATCATCCAAACAATTCAACAAATCCATAAACACACAGATTTTCACATCACAAATATACTTGCCTCAACGCGAGAAAATGAAGAACACGTAGAAGGCACAACCCCGAATCCGCTCTCCTCCTGAATATTTAATTAATAATTACCAACATGACAGTAGCGGGTTTCTAGATATAAAATAACAGCAACCCCAATTAACCCAACAATTTATCTCAATTAAATCCCCAACTCCCTCGGCCAAATCTGCCCAACCACAGACAGCCGACTTCCAAAAATCATAACTTTCAGTACGTAACTCCAAATTAAGAGTTCTTGGACTCTCTAGAAATATAATTAAATTATCTACAAAAACTTAGTTGGGGAGACTCTCTGATTCTGCCATTAACGAGCCGATCCAAACCCTTTTATAAAGTATCCAAATTCACGTCGGACTCTCTGGACAGCGCACTAAAACAGGCATAACTTTCGCCCAGAAATTCGGAATCCGGACTTCTTTACCTCTATTGAAAGCTAAGAAACTTATCTACAACTTTCTCAATTTTAAGGACTCCTGAATCGCAACTATTTCCGTCGCACAAACCGATCTACTAAACTCTGTCCAGAACTACCCGATCTGCAGAACAGTAACACTAGAAAATTCATAACTTTCGCTACACAAATTCGAATCACGTGTTCTTGTACTCCCTGGAAAGATAATTAAACCCTCTACAACTTTCTAGAAGGGTCCAGACCTGAATCCCGACGAAACTAGATCAAAACCGCCGAGAAACAACTACCGTCCCAGCAGCCCAGAAAACCGACGAATCTAACTTGATTAAAACCAATCTAGAGACTACCGGGATTACCCTTGACGACACGACGGCGAACACGGCGAACACGGCGACGAACACGCCCGTGATCTCCTCCTCTCTTTCCTCTGGATCCACGCGCGGTACAGCGGCGACGTCGGCGACGGCGCACCGGGGAGGAGACGACGACGATGAAGACGACGACGGCGCACCGGAAGAAGACGCGTCGGGGCAGCACGGGCGGCTGCTGGGTGGAGGCGCAGGGGTGGAGGCGCAGGGGTGGGGGCTACCTAGGGTTTTAAGAGGTGGCCTCCTCTCCCTCTTGGGCCAAGAAACCCACCGGCCAAGGCCTAGGCCCAGGTTGTCTTAAATTTTCATAAAACCCCTCAAAACTCTTATAAATTTAATTATTTCACAAAAGTCCCTCTCTCTATTAATTAAACAATTAATTAAACAATTTCCGGGGTATGACAGCTGAATAAATGTCCAAAGCACTGATCCTAGTTGCTGGTATAAATGTGTCCTATAACAGGTATGAGATGAGGAACAAGGAGGCAAGAACAGAATAATGAAGTAAAGACAGCAACAAAGATGGCCAGGCACCGAGAAGCTTAATTCAGCACAACCACAAAATAAATGAAGCTCTGTCACCTAAAACTGTGCTCTGTCACGTTTTTTTGCCACGGATAGCACTCGCAGCACTATCCTAGGTGCCGAAAATTTATTTTTTTTATTTTTATTTTTTTTGTATTTTTTTCGCAAAGCAGAGCACAGGAATAGAAACCACACAAAGTTTCACGTCAATCTGATGCAAGGTGTGGTCTACAGAAAATGATGAATGTGCCAAAAATTCGGTGATGAAATTTCGGAGCTTGAGTACTTCACTTTCCAGGCCGAATTTGGGCAAAATAAATTCGCCGAACCCGACAAGTTCGGGGAGATTCAAATGTAAAATTTAATTTCACCCAATTTCAAAAAAAAAATCATCTGATTTCGAGTCCGTATGCGAAAGTTATGGCCGTTTGAAGTAGGGCCTCCGAGTTATGGTTTTTATGGAGGCCGAAACTACAATCGGGTAGAAGCAATTGGTGGAAATTGGGGCCGGAAGCTCGGGGAAAGGTGGGGGATGGTGCTGGGCGATCACGAGACACGATGGATGACTCAAACAGAGGGTGGGATATGGGTGGGAAAACAAAAATTGACAGCTAGGGTTTGTATGAGAGGTAGCGGAAGCAAGGCAATCCGACTAGGGTTTCTATGAAAGGTACCGGAGGCAAGACAACCCGAAACAAAACACGATCTAAACCAGCAACACAACTAGACTAAGGACACAAACTCAACACTACGGACTCTGGAATTAAATTGTGCAAAAGGCTAAACGAGATCTAGGACAGGAAATAACCTATGACTATAATTTTTTTTGTAGGGCTTTTTCTTGTACTCTAGGATGAAAACGAAAACAACAAGGTGGGGTAAATTCGAACCTGAAGGAACACCTAAAGCTCTGATTACCACTTGGTAGGAACGGGGTCCCGATCTTCCAACAGGTTCTGGATATATTCGATTTGGCGGAGGCGCGACACCAATCGATCCGGCTTCGGAACAGCACGTTCCGAACCCCGCAATCGCAGCACCACGTCTCCTCAGGTTATCAACCGTGAGCAGCCCGGTTGACCTCGCCAAGAAGGCTAATCCTCACCTGCGAATCGAAGAACACAAGCAAGAACAAGGAAGATCACAACTGAATTGCAGATGTATTGATTTAGCACTCGAAAGTTGGGGTCTCACAAACCGATGAACGGCGAAACTGTTCAAAGACAGAATTAATCTAAGCAAAACCCAACCCTAATGGTGGGGGTGGCGGCTGTATATAAAGGAGTAAGGGGCGTGCAAAACCCCTGGACGCGTCCTTAATGGACTCCAACACGACACAAAGCCGAACGGCCCAAAAGACGATGTCGCAGCACCCTGACAGATTCTGAACGTCCACTTGTTTTGATGATTCCCATTTACTCAGAAGGAATTTTGATATGGGACCTGAGCCATTAGAAAGGTTATCTTCTCAGCTTTCCATACATATGTGGAACGTCCAAAACGGAGTCCGGATGCGATCTGGGCATCCGTTTTAGTGCGGCCTGGTCTTGGACTCCGAATTGGATTCGAAGTCGGCTTGAGTTGGACATCCAACATGATTCGACCACCCTTGCTGGACTTGTGCGCCTCGTAGCCCTTCTCCAAGTACTTCCTGATCCTCTCCATGGTTCCTAATCATAATTAAATCATTAGGTAGTAATCGATTCTCAAATGAACAAAAAGAAGTACTTAGGAACGAGCTCACCTGTAAATTCAATTGTCGGGCGCGAGTTCTAGTGATTGGTCCTTGAATATCAAGTGGAGGAGTGTTGTGTATATCCGAAGAAGTGATGTCCTCATCACTTAGGCATTATCAAAACTGAGAAAGAGAGGAATGAAAAGATGTATGCTTTAAGCATGCCATGGTTAAACAAAAGAAAAGGCACAAAACTTGTTCGAATGATAAGAAGTATGCTTCAAGCATGTCACCATTAAAAAGAAGTTTACTATAAACATGTTATCATAAAAAGAAATATGCTACAAGCACTACTACAGAAAAGGTCATCACAGATGGTTCAAAAATATCATCACAGACGGTTTTCTGAATTGTCTGAATTTATGGGTCAGTGATAATCGAAGATTATCACAGACGGTTGTCGAACCGTCCGTGATACATCAATATCGCAGACGGTTTTTAACTGAAAACCGTCTGTGATAGATGATTATCACAGACGGTTTTTAGTTAAAAACCGTCTGTGATATTGATATATCACAGACATTTTGTAACTAAAAACCGTACAAACCGTCTGTGATATGTCGCCTATCACAGACGGTTTGTAACTAAAAACCGTCTGTGATGTTCTTTTCTACCCCTAAATATATTTTTGTTTATTGGCTAGCCTCAGAAAATGCCAGCCATGCCCTCTGAAAAAGCAGATGAACAAGTATATGTATACATACAATTCACATCTCAATTCATTTGACAAACATAAAACATCCAATTCACATCACATTTCATTCACAAACATAAGACATCCATTTCGCAAATGAATTAATTGAAATGAAATAAAATATCTATTAACAAATTCACAATTACAGTGTGATAAGAGCAATAAAAAATCATTGTGCACAGTGGAACTCTCTATTTGATCTTATGACTTTAGTCCACAAAAACCAAGCGAACTCTACTCGAATTTTTGCCAAGTCTAGCTGTTTCAATGCAAATGTAGAGATGGACGCAGCCTGTCGATAGAAATATCAATGCGTGTACATATATAACCTGACAAGTATGAAATAAATGTGGGAAGATTGACAAACCTTAGAATTGGTGATCTTCGAGGAATCGAGGAGTAGTCTCATATGGTGGCACACGTAGAATCCACACGTGTTGCCCGGCTGCTGCTGGTTGCACTGCAAAAAATAGAATGTGTTAAATCGAAAGGCATTACTGCTAAGTGTTGTATAGGATTAATTAATGTGTAGCTAGCGAATACCCAAAAATTGCGAAAATGTTCCAAGGGCTTGGCCCCTGTCGTCGAGCCACGTGTTTGTTGAACGTATGTGGCGAACGACCTTCGTTATTCGAAAAATTAGATTAGTCATTCGGAAGGAAAAAAGAGTACAATGTACAATGTACTTACCTATCGAGTATTTCAGCGATAGCTGTGTACTTGGATTTGTTCTTACTTAGAGAATCAAGGTATATAGCCTTGTTCTATTTTGGTATAATTACAATTAAAATCCAATGAAAGTGCTCATTGTATGGCATAAGAACAGATTCCTTTTCGCGGTGAACCAGCAGGGTTGTTGCAATATAGTTCTCGACGAAGGATGCATCCTCGTTGATGGTATCAATGGCGACCAAGCGTGGGTCCAGGAAACCAATTGGTGATTTCGATGATCTAGCTTCGGTCAGCATGAATATATATATACACAGAAAAACAACAAATTGTGACATATATCGGTATTACATGAACAGAGACTGTGATTGTACAGACTTACAGCGTCCAACATCGAACGAGTGAGGCGTCGAGAGCGTTGAGCGTGAAAAGACCAAATTATCGTCAAAGGTCACCGTGAAGACACATTCCTGAACTTCGTGCTGGAAATGTTCCCGCTTGAATTTGACAGTGATACCTGAGCGTCGTTCTGCCTCTGGCCTATTGAACTGTTCCATATACCAAGCGTGTAATGTTTGGCAACCAAGTCCTAGGGTTAAGAGGTGCTCTTCCGGGAATATCATCGGCTCGCCTAGCACGAATTTGTGGGCCAATGGCAGGTACGGGATATCGTCATCATCCTTCGTCTTTGATTTGCCCTGGCCACTGCCTCGACTGTAGGTCGACTGTAATGGTACAGACGGTGCAAGTTGCTTTGGCGAGAATAGCACCCGTGGAGATAGCACCGGTGTGTAGCTCGTCAGACCGCCCTTGTGGAGATAGCACCAGTGCATTTAGCTCTAGTTCGTCTTGCCTTCCGTCCGCCACCGGTGAAGAAGCCTGTGGAGATGTCGCATTTGGGCCACTGGATGAATATTCCAATGGCCTGCCCTAGAGTCACGATCTCGTCGTTGGGGGCCTTCGGTAGCGGGACGACCTCAAAATTGGCATGCACACCATCCACATTAACTTTTGCGTAGCTTGACGCTAAAGGTTGACTGTGCACCATGGCCCCGATACCAGACTGATATGCCTGGCCCCAAGCAGCGTACAAGGGAACGGAGGCACATCTCACTTGGAGCCTGCACTTCATAGGCTCCTACATAACGATACAAAATTAGCTACTCCAATAGGCCTATCAATGGAGCAAGCATTCGGGAGATAATAATTATTACCTGGATGTTGTCCATAGGAAATCTGGCCTCGCTTTCCGTCGGATTGGACGCGCAACTACTCGGACGGTTCTGCGAGCTAGCTAGCATAGGAGCGGCGGCCTGCTGACTTTCTGTATATTTCCGCACCTCATTTCTGACTACATCAGCCAGCTCACCCATTAGCTCCTCTCTAAGAGATGCCTTGATCTCTTCTCGTAGCAGCTCCTCACGCTCAGTTTTGGTTCTCTTCCTCCGCCGATACATTTCGGAGTCATCTTGGAAACCATGTTTCGAAGGAACGTAAAGCCCAAGGCCTCTCATACGGCCCAGGTGCTCCTTGTTTCCCAGGGCCACGGAGAGCATATCATTCTCCCTTGTTCCCTGGAATGATCCCAGGGTAGATTCAAAACTCAGCTCTTCCTACAAGAGCACGACATGCCATTTCAATTCGTACGAAGTTGTAGAGTAATTACAAGCTACGTAGTTTGATCGATATCTTACCAGGCATTGGGACACTTGCTGGTCTGCAGAGTTTCGAAAGGAGACGTCCCCCGATGTCGTTGTAGATGACCTTGCTCTAATCCAATTTCGAGCGCGCTCATCCGGGATATTGGAAAATGGCAGGGCGATGTCCTGTTAGGCTGCTAGATCATCCTCCGTCCTCCACTGTGGGATTTTACCCTATACCCAGCTGTGCCAAGTCTTTGGGGTGTGTGTTTTTACCTGGAGGGCCTTGTGCGCCACACTTGTACTTTTGAAATCTTCGATTGTCTTCATCACCTTGAACTCTTCCCATTGTGGTTCCAGGAATGAGTATTTATGAAAAGGCGTTTCGTCCGTCTCCACGTATTTCTTGACAAGCGTGCTCTTGAAGTTCTTCCATGCTTTGCACGCAGCTAGGTAGGCTTGTCGCTGCACAGCGTCTTGGTGTTCTTGAAGTTTTATGAAGCAAATGACGCAAACTAGTGTATCAAGTTCATTGAACCGGATACACTAGAATGTGTCACTTACTTCATGCCCTTTTGTAACACCCCAGCCAAACAATGGCCTGAAATGCTACCAAACTAACAACATAATAAAACTATGCTAAGGCATTCTATAAAATTTCGGCAGAGCCTCCTTTGTTTATTGATAAAAATGAAGTTCTAACAATATTATCAAAAGGTATGAATAACCGCAAGCAAAGTAATTTGGCTACTAAGCAGAAACATCTATAAAACTTAAGTAAAGCACGGAAGCAATATAAAGAAGTTCTAATCCATTATTACATCTTAATCTGAAGGTCATAATCAAATACCACTTGAACTAATCAACAAATAATAATTAGAGTTCTCTATCTTCTCCATGGTGAATATTTCGCAAGTGCAACAATACTAATCCTCTTTATTCCCATGCATCTCGACCTCGTGAAGGTACCTAAAATAAACAAACAACAACAACAAAACAACAAAGAAGAGTGAGTCCAATGACTCGCAAGTATAATCAGAACAAATGCAAGCATGAACATTAACTCTCAAGTTAAACATATTACATATGAATTTCATGCTATGCATTATGATCAAAAGCTCCTCTTTCTCATCTCTTTCGCATTTTACCCAGACGCGAGTGTGCATCCGTCAATGCACACCATCCATGCCTGCACCGGTGCAGGGATTCAATGCCCACACTCCGCAAGTGTGGGGACCTCGATGCTTGATCACCGCATGATCAAGACTTCAACAATTCTCAATATGATGCATATATGTGAATGTATCAAAAGATAACGAGCATTCACCATACTACGCATCAACCAATCTCATAAATGCCATAATGTAAACAGAACATAAATAGCATTCTCAATTCATCACTTACTCATACTCACAATTTAAACGGTCATGATTCAACCATCATCCAAACAATTCAACAAATCCATAAACACACAGATTTTCATATCACAAATATACTTGCCTCAACCGCGAGAAAATGAAGAACGCGTAGAAGGCACAACCCCCGGAATCCGCTCTCCTCCTGAATATTTAATTAATAATTACTAACATAACAGTAACGGGTTTCTAGATACAAAATATCAGCAACCCCAATTAACCCAACAATTTATCTCAATTAAATCCCCAACTCCCTCGCCAAATCTGCCCAACCACAGACACCGACTTCCAAAAATCATAACTTTCAGTACGTAACTCCAATTAAGCGTTCTTGGACTCTCTGGAAAGATAATTAAATTATCTACAAAAACTTAGTTGGGGAGACTCTCTGATTCTGCCATTAACTAGCCGATCCAAACCCTTTTCTAAAGCATCAATATTCACGTCGGACTCTCGGACAGTGCACTAAAACAGTCATAACTTTCACCCAGAAACTCGAATCCGGACTTCTTTACCTCTATTGAAAGCTAAGAAACTTATCTACAACTTTCCAAATTTGAAGGACTCCTGAATCGCCACTATTTCCGTCGCACAAAGCGATCTACTAAACTCTGTCCGAACTACCCCGATCTGCGAGCAATCGCACTAGAAAATTCATAACTTTTGCTACACAGATCCAATAATGTGTTCTTGTACTCCCGGAAAGATAATCAAACCTCTACAACTTTCTAGAAGGGTCCAGACCTGAATCCCGACGAAACTAGATCAAAACCGCCGAGAAACAACTATCGTCCCAAAGAGCCAAAAACCGACGAATCTAACTCGATTAAAACCAATCTAGAGACTACCGGGATTACCCTTGACGACACGACGACGAACACGTCGACGAACACGACGAACACGGCGACGAACACGCCCGCGATCTCCTCCTCTCTTTACTCCGGATCCACGCAGTACGACGAACGCGTCGGCGATGGCGCACCGGGAGGAGACGACGACGATGAAGACGACGACGGCGCACCGGGAAGAAGACGTCGGGGCAGCACGGGGCGGCGGCTGCTGGGGTGGAGGCGCAGGGGGTGTGATGGGAACGGGGTCCCGATCTTCCAACAGGTTCTGGATATGTTCGATTTTGGTGGAGGCGCGACACAAATCGATCCGGCTTCCGAACGACACGTTCCGAACCCCGCAATCGCAGCACCACGTCTCCTCAGGTTATCAACCGTGCGCTGCCCGGTTGACCTTGCCAAGAAGGCTAATCCTCGCCTGCGAATCGAAGAACACAAGCAAGAACAAGGAAGATGTAACATCCCCAAAAATTTAAATTTGAAAATATGAAGCTTTTGAATTATTTTTGTCGTATATTCTATTTGAATTTGGATTTTTATAGTGTTTCTTAAAACTTTGGTTGAGATTCTGAAAAATTAAAGAAATTCATGAAAAACAAAACAAACATTAGTAATGCTATAAAAGAGAATATGCAAATAATGGTAAACTAAAATTTTAAATGCGAATCTGAAAAGATGATCCAGCATGAGGAGGGAGAAACCTAAGTTAAAGTATAAAATCTCAATATGAAAATAATAGCATACAAAAACCCAGAATTTGGACCTTCAAATATTTGTAGATACAGTTTGTAGCAAAAGTTAAATAAAATCGAAATGGAAGACTGGTATGTTTTGTATCAAGATAATCGAACCGAGATTTGAATTAAAAATGCAACAATTGAAATCAATAATATTAAACATGAAATAGAAATTAAAATTAAAAATTTAGATTCCAAAATTGTGCTTAAATCTTTTCCTCTCTTCTCTTCCTTCTCTATGGCATGTGGGCCCCCACCTCTTTTCTCTCTCCTTCCCTTCCTTTCTTTTCTCCCGATTTCCCCCTCACTCGCCGCGGGCCCTCCCGCCTCTCTCCTTCTCTCCCGGCGCCCGCCTCCTCTCTTTTCCCCCTTTTCTCTCCTTCTTTCTCTTCTTTCTTTTCCCCACCGCGCGCCGCTCCTCTCTTCTCCCTTCCCTTCCGCGGTCGAGCTCGCGCCACGCCGCCTCCCTTCTCGCTCTGCGCCGAGCCCCGTGCTTGCTCTATCCCGTCGCCGCTCGCCCGTCACCTCGCTCTGCACGCGCGGCGCGGCAGCAGCAAGGCTCGAGCCCGTCTTGTGGTAAAGACCGCGGCTCCGCCCCACCGACCGGTCCTCCGCCGACGCGCCTCCCGCCCCATTGCAGCTACAAAAGCCGCCGGTTTCCCCTCTTGCCCCGTGCCATTTCCTCTTTCCCCACCTTTTTCCCCCCTTTTTCCCAAACCCGGCCACCGCCGCCACCGCTAGCACCGTTCCACCCATGCGGCGCTCCACTTCAATTCCTTGCGCCCAGAGCTCAACCTCAACACCCTGAAGCGACGCCAGCCACCACCTCCTGCTCACCTCCCCTCCGGCGAGCCCTCCACGGAAGCCATCTAGCGCCGCCGCCCGTGCTCGCTGCCGGCCCTCCACAGCACCTCCTGGCCGGAACCTCCACCCCCAGGGGCTTCCTCCCCTCCCCGGGTAGCTATTTTGGCCGTCGCCCTTGGCTCCCCGGCCGCTCCCCGCCGGCGACGCCACCGGCCGTACAACCCCGAGCTTCCTCTGTTTTAGCCCCCGCATGCCCAGCTCAACTACATCCCTTCGCCTCATCCCATCAGGTAATACTGCTTGACCACTTGGCTAGCTCGGCACCCTTAGCGATCTCAGCCCTCAGGTCATCAGTTCGAACCCAGCCAGCCGCACCTCATTTTCCTATTTTCAAATCAATTTTTGGTGACTCATTTTAATTCATAAAAATCAAGGAAAATTAGAGTGTAATCTTGAGAAGCTAATAAATTTTTATTAGGAAGTAAGTGAGATTATGTAATATTTAAATTTGGATTAGTTATCATGTAGGAAAAATTAATGTGGTTTGCATAGATGAATTAAAAGACTAGTTATTAATTAAGGCATTAGTAAAAGATGGTTATGCTTATCGGCCAAGGCTAATAAAATCCTACTAGGATTATTAAGGTTTCATATTGGATTAATTATCATGACTTGAAGGTTAGCTGTTAATTAAAGTCACTAATAAAAAGATGGCTTTAGTTAAGTATTCAAATGTAACTTAAAAAGATATTTCAGATAGAATTAAAAAGGGAAATAAATGGAATAATATGTTTAACTATACAAGCAAAAGTTTCAAATTAAAGATTAACCATAATTATAATTAGAATATATGCATTACCATTTAACCTGCTATCATTAAATAAATTTTGATAGTGAGCTTAATCAAAATAGCAAGATGACCATGTATGAAAAACTTTGCCTAGGTAAATAAACCAAAAATAAAGCTAAGCCTAATGCCAACCAAGGTGTAGACAAAAATGGTGCCATTAATTAAATCTTAACATTAAATTTATTAAATAATAATGTTAGGCAGAATTGAATATAGCAAGCTAGGACCCGTATAAATAGATCCTAACTCAAATTAAACTAAGCCTAGTAATAACTAAGAATACATAAAATATCGCGCCATAAAATGCTATAGACCTGGACGCTAGGATTAATTCGGTAAGCTAAAAATTGTATACATCGTGTATATAGCATATGCCCTAAATATTAGTACTCAACAAAATAATGCTTAGTAACCTCGTACACCAAATCGTAAGTCTAACCTAACTCATGAAACTTCCTAAATAAATGTAGAATAATAAAAGAGATTACTAATAAAAAGATCAAGTCATCGTATTCTACCCCCGGCTATGCCTCAAATCACTCGAATCACACATTAACCCAGAATAAAACCAAATTGAGTTTGTTCGGATTTGTTTGGACCTTTTGAGTTATTTGCTTTTATTTGGATTCAGTCATCTAGCGCGTAATTAGAAATTGGAAGTCGTGAAGATTCAATTGATCAAGCGAGGTCAAGCTCGAAAAGAAGATAGAGACCAAAAGCTCAAGAGAAAGCCTTGTGTGAGCTCAAGACCGCGGTGAACCGCGCCAGGCGAGTCAATACTTTGATCATGTTGAACCTACATTTTCTGCAAATTACTTTTGTTTAAATTATCAAATTGCATGCTATTATTTTATGTGCAACTACATGTTTAATTCAAGATGCTAGTATATGCCTATTGTTGCTTTGATTAATATTATACCCCCTTTTTAATATTGATTATGCGAACCTTGTCGCCCTAGCAAAAATTATAATAGTATCCTTTCGAAAATAAGTCCGTAATTATATGCCAAGCTTAGTACTGCATAGACACTCGGGGCGCTGAAATGCCCCAAGCCTCATCAACATTTTCAATCATGAGAAACTGGTTTGGGCAGTCATGGTGATAATGACTGGTATTTGTGTTGGATATGATTATTTTATGCTCCCAAAAACCTCAACTTGCTTGAATATCTGGGCGGATGATTTGGGGGCTGGTATGTGGTGCGGTGGGAGCACAAATATGGAGTGTGGTAGAACCGCCTGTAATACTAAGGACTGAATCTTGTCATGATCTCCCACGTAAAACAAAGGCAACCACATGTCTCAGAATTACAACTTGGCTAAGTAGCGGTATCGAAACTCCCGACTCATCTCACCGGTAGTGGATAGAAGTGGTTATGCAAGGGCAAAGGAGGCCTAAAGGGACACCGAGTGGAGGTGACGCTCACCACCGTACTAGCATTGAGGGAGTGGAGCCGAATAATGCCGGTAGCCGTGGTGAACATCCCGCAACGTATGGGACCCACCGCAAGTGGGCGCTTCCCATAGGGTGAGATGACTAGAGGAACTAGATATCCTGACAGTCATGTGATAATCTATTTGACCACCTGACCATGGAATCAGGTGGGGCAACAGTAGATTATCGCTTGTGGTGAAAGTGTACAAACTCGCAGAGTCAAAACTATTCGAATAGCCGTGCCCACGGTCATGGGCGGACATGGGAAACTTAACCGATATAGTTCTGTTTCAAAATGATTTGTGGGTGG
This sequence comes from Bonia amplexicaulis, assembly GCA_036346245.1. Taxonomy (NCBI): domain Eukaryota; kingdom Viridiplantae; phylum Streptophyta; class Magnoliopsida; order Poales; family Poaceae; genus Bonia; species Bonia amplexicaulis. The sequence goes on from CM070739.1 coordinate 10,567,990, forward strand.
AATGGAAAAGTGAAGGCGATGCAATGCCCGGTTTGTGTTGTCCGGTGTCGTCCCGGTGGTAAGTTAAGCGGCTATAATCAAGGATTAAGCATATGGTGCGATGCCATGTAACGGTGGATGGAATCAATCGCCATCGTTATTGCATTCTCATATATATTACGTTTTGTTCAAGCTGCTAAGTCTCAGGAGGTTTTCTATGTATTATATTTCAAAAGCTAAACGACGATAAAGCTTCTTCTTTTACAAAGTAAAATGACAGGAAGAATAAATAGAGTCGTAGGAAAAGAGGATGACTGTTGTGGTAAATACATAACGATGATTGGTGGATTCATGTCGATTATAAAAAGAGAATCTTAGAAAGGGGTTTAGGAGAATTAAATCGGTGGAGTCTATATGAATGGATGGGTTAGAAAGATGATATAAATGATTTTTGGAAGATTAGAGTGTGCAAAAGAAATTGTTGGATTTCGACACTAATATAAATTCTTGAGAGATGTTAGTAATAATGTGATTGATAGCATTTGATTAAAATACTGGAAGGATGAATTGAATTTCTGGGTACATCGGAGGAATAATAATAAGTACCGGAGTATAATCTGGATCAATGATTTTGGGAGAATTAGAAGAGTGTAAAGGCAATTGTTGGATTTAATGGGATTAACAGGAATTGTTCTATATAGATGATTTGAATTTGAGGAAATTTGGAGATATGATAATTGAAGCATAAACTAGATTAATGATATTCTTGGTGCAGAGGTATTGATGAACTAGTTAGAGATAAATAATGAAAATAAGGATGATTATGGAAAGAGCAATTTATGGTTTTGGATCATTAGCAGAAAGGATTGATTTGTTATAAAGTTCTGATATGAACGATAACGGTGGATTAAAAAGTAATTTTATTAGGGAATCATTGGAATTCAGAAGCAGGGAGTTGGTGAATATTGATTACAAGATTGGACTAGTATGAATTCGGGATACGTGAAGACATTGGTGGATTCAAAATGTATATATATATATATAAAGGGTTTGATCGGTGGATTAGCTAAATGATGCCACTCATTGTTTGGAGTCTTAGACGACATTTAGTAAGAAAGTTGTGTCTTTGGAGAATTAAGTCAATTATGGCAATTGGGAGAGTGAGTCAATTTGATAATCGCCGTGGGAAGTTGTAGGTAGCAGTAATAACACTATGGTTTAATAATAACAATGCTACCAAAAGCGATTTCTGGCAAATAAAACAACCCGAGCCTTTCCTTTGATAAGCCATGCATACTATATATTTGCATTCTGTGTATTGGCTCGCGGAGCACGGTGGTTAGTGTGCTCACACTCGCTCTCACAACAAATCCAGACTCAAGAATCAGATCACTGCGCCTCAGCAACACTATTGACCATGATGATAAAGAAGATGAGAATGTCGAGGGCTAGGTCGCGAACCTCCAGTTGGCTGCCTGTGGGCATGTCCTGAAGGTCCCACCTGTGTGCTTCGTTCTTCCGCTGCTGCAATTTAATGACTTCGGCCTAATCGGCCCATGTGTAAGTTTACTATTATATTTACGCTTTCGCATGGTATGTATTTGATATTCATTTTCTGTATCTGTGAGCACTATCTACTGATCCAGGGAATAGTGCATTAAATCACAGGAGATTTCGGATTGAAAATCGTGGTCGGCAGGGGATGGTATCAGAGCATATCGACTGCAGGTCGTGACCTAGTTAGCCTGGCCGTTAGTTCCATGACTAGAAATAATTCTTTAAAAACACTATCTCCGAAAATACAAGTTATACTGCTCGTTCTTATCTCTCTTAGAAGATTTCCTCTCATCTATATGCTGCCTTAGCCATTTCTACTTCTCGTGCTCTCTTACCCTGAACTCAAAAGGATGAAAATCCAGTACTCCTCTTGTGAACTCTCCTTGAAAACCTATTTTGGGCCAATAGTCATGATGCTTGAATTTAAAGCTTTATTAAAAAAAATCCTTGGAGGACTAAATATCAAATTGTTTACGAAATTCATTTTCAAACTCATTTCCACAAACCTGGATCTTCCGAGGAAATTTTCATAAGTTAAACTACTTACCAAAAACTTATTCAAAACTTTACCTCGGTTTCTTAAATAGTTCAAAACAAAGTTATTTCTTGAAAGCTTTCCCCAACAAGGACCTTGTTTTTCAAAAATAGATCCTAAGGGTTAACCTTGGGGTGTTACCTTCGAAAGAGTTATGTTGATAAAAACCTAATCCCCCTGTTTGGTTTTATCACCCCTAGTTAAAAGAAAAATCTTCATTTTGCCACAAAGTTTCATTAAAATGATAATATTAATGATGATAATACTGGAGTAAGAAATGATATCAAGCCAACCACCTTCAAATATTTTCCTCTTCTTTCTATTGATTTGGGAAGAAAAATTTTGATCCTCGTCTCGTACCCTTACCCCAAAAATTTAAGGTTAGGAACGTTGAAGATCGTCATGAAGATAAAGTGGTTTCGTTTTAAACAAACTACGCAGATGAACCCTGTGCCCCCTTATGCGTGCTCCCCCCCGAATAGAGGTTGTATTGTTGCAAGATTTCACTTTGGCCCTGTGCACTGCCTTCTTGCCCTCGGGCGTCCTATTTCGCAGTCACAGGAAAAGCTTGTTTTCAAAATTTGTGTGGTTCCGTGTCACCCCAGCTTCTGGGGTATACACTCTTAGAATTTTAATGGGTTAGCGTATCTTACCTCTACGATGTGACACTCGTCTCATGCTGTTCTCTCTCACCTTTCCTGGAAAATCCTATCAGGCCCAATGGATAGAAGCAGGACCACTGCCACAGTCAGGAGCAAGGAGGGAAGAATAATAGTTGATGCTCGCAATAGCCCCAACCATGTGTACCAGCCGTCACAAGAATTCATTCTACGAGAAAAGTCAAAGAAAGGCCATCATCATGAAAATAACAGTAGCCCTGCATTAAGCAGAGGTGCTCAGAAGAAGAAAGGCAAGTGTTTCAGATGTGGCGACCAGGGACATTATGCGAAGGTTTGCCCCATGAAGAGGAAAGACAAACGAATAATAGATGCCATCACCATCAGCCTCAACTCTGACGAAGAAGAACAAGTTGCAAAAGTTTTATCACTAGACCAGGAAGCTACAATGAATAATATATGCAGTGAGTGTGGCAAAGAAGGACATATCGCACAACACTGCCCTCCACTACGACAAATTGGACAAGGAGCCTGTTTCACCTGCGGGCAAACCGGACATATTTGCTACAATTGCCCAGTCTCCTACTGCTTATACTGCAAGATCACATGTTTTCTCTGCGAAGGACAAGACCACTGCCCCATTCGGCTCACATATTTCCAGAATCTGTCGTGGTTTGTGACACCGTCTTTTGGGCCGTTCGGCTTTGTATCGTGTTGGAGTCCATTAAGGACGCGCGTGTGGGTTTTGCACGCCTTACTCCTTTATATATACGCCACCCCACCATTAGGGTGGGGTTTTGCTTAGATTAATTTGTCTTTGAACAGTTTCGCCGTCATCGGTTTGTGAGACCCCAATTTTCGAGTGCTTCATCAATATATCTGCAATTTGGTTGTGTTCTTCCTTGTTCTTGCTTGTGTTCTTCGATTCGCAGCGAGGATTAGCCTTCTGGCAAGGTCAACCGGCAGCGCACGGTTGATAACCCGAGAGACGTGGTGCTGCGATTGCGGGGTTCGGACGTGTTGTTCGGAAGTCGGATCGATTTGTGTCGCGACTCCACCAAATCGAATTTATCCGAACCTGTTGGAAGATCGGGACCCGTTCCCATCAAGTGGTAATCGAGCTTGGTGTTCCTCCGTGTTGAGTTACCCTCCTTTGTTATTTTCGGTTTCGTCCTAGAGTCCATGAAAAGCCCTACAAAAAATTGTAGTCATAGGTTGTTTCCTGTCCTAGATCTCGTTTAGCCTTTGCACAAGTTGATTCGAGTCCGTAGTGTTGAGTTTGTGTCCTTAGTCGAGTTGTGTTCTCTGGTTTAGATCGTGTTTTGTTCGAGTTGTATTCCTTCCGCCACCACCCTTCAAACCCTAGCCGTCACCCATCGCGTTTTCCACCCTCTGCTTTTGTTTTTCCCACCCATATCCCACCCTTTGTTAACCCTCTGTTCGCCATCCATCACGTCTCGTGATCACATCGAATCATCCCCCACCTTTCCCGAGCTTCCGCCACCAGATTCCACAAATTCCCTCCACCCGATCTTCGTTTTCACCCCCACAGCAACCATAACTTGGAGGTCCATCTTCAAACGGCCATACCTCCACTCGAAGTCTAACATAACTTTGTCGGGTTCGACGAATTTATTTTCCCGAAATTCGGCCTGGAAAGTGTAGTACTCGCTCAAACCGAATCACCGATTTTGCAAAGCACATTCATTAATTTCGTAGGCCACCTTACATCCGATTGAGTTGCAACTTTGTGTGGTTCCTATTTCGTGATCCGCTCTGTGAAAAAATATAAAAAATACAAAAAAGAAAAATTTCGGCTATAGTAGAGAGAGAGAGAGTGCTATCCATAGCCGCAAAAAAAAAAAAAAGAAGAAAAAAAGAAAACAGAGTACGCTTTAGGTGCCAACAATTTATTTGTTTTGTGCTTATGCTGAATTGAGCTTCTCAGTGCCTGGACATCTTTGTTGCTGTCGTTGCTTTCATATTCATTCGTGACTCCTTGTTCATCATCTCATACTTGATATAGGACACATTTAGGCCAAAGAACTAGGACCATACTTTGGACATTTATTCAGCATTACTATCTGTTATTGATTTGTGTTCCACCGACATATTTGGCCTTCCAAACTCCATATATCTATACGGATAGCACGTTTTGACCTTGCAATCGTACCCACGCCGACAAGGTATCACGAACCGACCACCGGTTGTACCATCCCGCTTTCAGTAAGCACACTTGTAAGAGCTTGGTAAGCCACTTCCTGCGGGTTTCCACTTCCCTTCCTTTGTAGTTGATAGGATCATCCTTTGTTTTCCCTGTATTTCCCCTAACCATGGCAGAAACGAAGAGGACGGACACCGGTCGATTTCAACGAGTGTGTTAGTCGCGGCCGGCTACAAGCTGCGCCGACAAACAAAACGCTTCACTCAACGATCTCGGCGAGATTGGACACCATCGTCGCCGCCATTACCCGCTTGAACACCACGGAAGGCATTGAGCGGGTGGAGCGGCGGATGGTGACCTCACCGGTCGGATGGACACATTGGAGGCACGTCTACCACACGTCAATGATGGCCATCATCATGATGACGCCACGTAGTATGATGTCGATGGCAACATTGATCTGGCGACACAAGATGCACGACTACGTCGTCGTCTTCAACAAAACCGACATGGTATGGGAGGTAATAACGAACCGTCATGGTAACGACGACCCTTTTGCTAAAGTGAAGTTTACCATTCCATCTTTTCTCGGTCTTTATAATGCTGAAATATATCTTGATTGGGAGATGACTAGAGCGTAAGTTTAACTCTCACTTAGTTCCCGAGCAACATAGAGTTAGACAAGCTACTAGTGAGTTTAAGGACTTTGCTATTATCCGTGGAATGAACTAAGTACCATGCGCTACAACCCGATACATGGGAGCGCTTAAAAGAAGCTATGCGTAATCGCTTTGTTCCTCCCTCATATAAACTTGAATTGAGAAAAATTGCAGCGCTTAGAACAAGGTGATAGTTCTGTTCAAGACTATTATGCCGAGCTTCAAAAGGGTATGGTGCGTTGTGGGGTTGTTGAGGACACGGAGGATAAGATTTGTCGTTTTACGGGGTTCTGGCGTGAAATTCAGGACATTGTTGATTATAAAGAATTTACTATCACAACCGCTTGTTCCACCTTGCTATGCTTGCAGAGAAAGAATTGCAGGACGCACGTAATCAACTAAGGCACGCACCGGACGACCCTTCTACACCCCGCGAACGACTACATCGACGGACCGCCCAAGTCTTCTTGAGTTTCGTTCTCCTCCACCACCTGTGAACAAGATGGCAGCAGCGCCACCAAGCCACTTTCCACGACACGCCTTGTAGATTCTTCAAAAATTCTTTGCGGGGTCCGACAAGAGTTCTTCTTCCGTGGCTTCAACGGGCGCTCCTCCGGCATTCAGTGCCACCGTCATGGACTTGGTCATGTGCGGAAGAATTGCCCTAGCCAACGGGCATACATCGCCACAGAAGATGGAGGCTACATCAGCACTTCGGATATCGAGGAGGATGATGATGTTGCTGCTGCCCCGGACGACAATGGCGGTGGTGATGACGACCTCGTCCTTGGTGGGCGCCCACACGACGCTTACTGAGCATCATTGTGCAGCGAGTCCTCAAGACGCAGTACAACAACCCGATAAACTTCAACGCCATAATTTGTTTCAGACCTTCTTTGCAATCAAGAACCGCGTGCACGTGTCATCATTGATGGAGAAAGTTGCAACAACTTGGTGAGTTCTCGATTTGGTCAAGAAGCTTGGCTTGACCACGCGACCGCATCCACATCCATACCATATTCAATGGTTAAATGACTCGAAAAGCTAAGGTAACACAAACATGCCGAGTCCATTTTTCCATTGGTGCTTATGTTGATCATGTTGATTGTGATGTGGTTCCCATGCAAGCATGCTCTCTTTTATTGGGTCGACCTTGGGAATTTGATAATGATGCTTTACACCATGGTAGTAGTAACACATACACTTTTATGCATAAGAAAAGAAAGTTACTTTACCGCTTTTGACCCCAACTGAAATTATAGAGGCCGATAGGGCGAGAGCTGCCGCTTATGATCCAAAGGAACATGATAAATCTGAAAATAGCAAGTAACCAATTTGAAAAATTCTGTTATGCTTGCCACAAAATCGACCTTGCTGCAATTGATGATGTTAATGATACATGCTATGCTTTTGTGTGCAAAGATGCTTTATTTTCTCTTGATAATATGCCTTGCACTTTGCCTGCCTCCGCTCACTAACCTTTGCAGGAGTTTAGAGATGTTTTCCCGATGAGATACCTCCGGGACTTCCACCCATTCGAGGGATTGAGCACCGATTGATTTGATTCTGGAGCGAGCTTGCCAAACCGTGCGCGACATGGGACCAATCCCGAAGAGACTAAGGAGATTCAGCGCCAAGTCCAAGACCTTTTGGACCGTGGGTACGCACGTGAGAGCCTTAGTCCTTGTGTTGTTCTGTTCTTTTGGTTCCCAAAAAGATGGTTCTTGGCGTATGTGTGTAGATTGTAGAGCCATTAACAACATTACTATACGGTATCGTCATCCTATTCCTAGGCTAGACGACATGCTTGATGAGTTGTGTGGTGCTATAATTTTCACAAAGATTGACTTATGTAGTGGATACCACCAAATAAGAATGAAACTTGGCGATGAATGGAAAACGCTTTTAAAACTAAGTTCGGCTTGTATGAGTGGTTAGTCATGCCTTTTGGTTTAACTAATGCACCTAGCACTTTCATGAGATTAATGAACGAGGTTTTACGTCCTTTCATTGGCAAATTTGTGGTCGTTTACTTTGATGATATCTTGATTTATAGCAAGTCCATGGATGAACATTCGACTCACTTACGTGCTGTTTTTAATGCTTTGAGAGATGCACGTTTGTTTGGTAACCTTGAGAAGTGCACCTTTTGCACGGATCGAGTCTCTTTTCTTGGCTATGTTGTGACTCCACAGGGAATTGAGGTTGATAGAGCCAAGGTGGAGGCGATATGGAGTTGGCTCAGCATAATAGTCTTGAACAGAACTATCACCTTGTTCTAAGCGCTGCAATTTTTTTCTCAATTCAAGTTTATATGAGGGAGGAACAAAACGATTACGCATAGCTTCTTTTAAGCGCTCCCATGTATCAGGTTGTAAGCGCATGGTACTTAGTTCATTCCACCAGATAATAGCAAAGTCCTTAAACTCACTAGTAGCTTGTCTAACTCTATGTTGCTCAGGAACTAAGTGAGAGTTAAACTTCGCTCACCGTCATCTCCCAATCAAGATATATTTCAGCATTATAAAGACCGAAAAAGATGGAATGGTAAACTTCACTTTAGCAAAGGATCATCGTTACCATGACGGTTCGGTTATTACCTCCCATACCATGTCGGTTTTGTCAAGACGCCGACGTAGTCGTGCATCTTGTGTCGCCCACCGATCAATGTTGCCATCTCAGATCATGCAAAGGTGTCATCATCATGATGATGACCGTCATTGACAGGTGGCAGGCGTGCCTCCAATGTGTCTATCCGACCAGTGAGGTCAGCCATCCGCCGCTCCACCCGCTCAATGCCTTCCGTTGTGTTCAACTAGGTAATGGCGGCGACGATGGTGTCCAATCTCGCGCCGAGATCAGTGAGTGAAGCGTTTTGTTTGTCGAGCGCAGCTTGTAGCTGGCCGCGACTAACACACTCGTTGAAATCGACCGGTGTCCCGTCCTCTTCGTTTCCTGCCATGGTTAGTGGAAATACAGGGAAAACAAAAGGATGATCCCTATCAGCGTTTTCTTCTCTTTTTTTTTGCGGCCACAGATAGTACTCTCTCTCCTCTCTACTATAGCCGAAATTTTTCTTTTGTTGTATTTTTTATATTTTTTCACAGAGCGAGCACGAAATAGGAACCACACAAAGTTGCAACTCAATCGGATGTAAGGAGTGGCCTATAGAAAATAATGAATGTCTGTAAATTCGGTGATTCAATTTTGAGCGAGTACTACACTTTCAGCCGAATTTCGGAAAATAAAATTTAATTTCACCCAATTTCAAAAAAGCAACTGATTTCGAGTCCAGATGCGAAAGTTATGGCCGTTTGAAGATGGACCTCAAGTTATGGTTCTTGGGGTGAAAACGAAGATCGGTGGAGGGAATTTGTGGAATCGATGGCGGAAGCTCGGGAAACGTGGGGGATGATGCGGTGTGATCACGAGACGTGATGGATGATGAAAACAGAGGGTTAACAGAGGGTGGGATATGGGTGGGAAAACAAAACAGAGGGTGGAGGAAACGCAAGCGTGACGGCTAGGGTTTGAAGGGTGGTAGCGGGTGGGAAAACAACTCGAACAAAACACGATCTAAACCAGCAACACAACTCGACTAAGGACACAAACTCAACACTACGGACTCTTGAATCAACTTGTGCAAAGGCTAAACGAGATCTAGGACAGGAAACAACCTATGACTACAATTTTTTGTAGGACTTTTTCATGGACTCTAGGACGAAAACCGAAAATAACAAAGGAGGGGTAACGCGAACCTGAAGGAACACTTGAAGCTCTGATTACCACTTGATGGGAACGGGGTCCCGATCTTCCAACAGGTTCTGGATATGTTCGATTTTGGTGGAGGCGCGACACAAATCGATCCGGCTTCCGAACGACACGCTCGAACCCCGCAATCGCAGCACCGTCTCCTCGGGTTATCAACCGCGCTGCCCGTTGACCTTGCCAAGAAGGCTAATCCTCGCCTGCGAATCAAGAACACAAGCAAGAACAAGGAAGAACACAACCAAATTGCAGATATATTGATGAAGCACTCGAAAATTGGGGTTTCACAAACCGATGACGGCGAAACTGTTCAAAGACAGAATTAATCTAAGCAAAACCCAACCCTAATGGTGGGGGTGGCGGCTGTATATAAAGGAGTAAGGGGCGTGCAAAACCCCTGGACGTGTCCTTAATGGACTCCAACACGATACAAAGCCGAACGGCCCAAAAGACGGTGTCGCAGCACCCTGACAGATTCTGGACGTCAACTTGTTTCGACGATTCCCGTTGACTGAGAAGGAATTTTGATATGAGACCAGAGCCATTGGAAAGGTTATCTTCTCAGCTTTCCATACATATGTGGAACGTCCAAAACGGAGTCCGGATACGATCTGGGCGTCCGCTTTAGTGCAGTTTGGTCCTGGACTCCGAATTGATTCGAAGTCGGTTTGAGTTGGACATCCAACATGATTCGTCCTTCCTTGCTGGACTTGTGCGCCTCGTAGCCCTTCTCCAAGTACTTCTTGATCCTCTCCATGGTTCCTAATCATAATTAAATCATTAGGTAGCAATCGATTCTCAAATGAACCAAAAGAAGTACTTAGGAACGAGCTCACCTCTAAATTCAATTGTCGGGCGCGAGCTCTAGTGATTGGTCCTTGAATATCAAGTGGAGGAGTGTTGTGTGTATCCGAAGAAGTGATGTCCTCATCAGGGTGGAGGCGCAGGGGGTGGGGGGCTGCCTAGGGTTTTAAGAGGTGGCCTCCCTCCCTCTTGGGCCAAGAAAAACCCACAGGCCAAGGCCTAGGCCAGGTTGTCTTAAATTTTCATAAAACCCTCAAAACTCTTATAAATTTAATTATTTCACAAAAGTCCCTCTCTCTATTAATTAAACAATTAATTAAACAATTTCCGGGGTATTACATTCTACCCCCATAAACATAATTCGACCCAATTCTAACCGCAACCTCAACAGAAAACAAAACAACCAACTAGCAATTAACTAGCACCCGACGTGAACAACGCCGGGTACTGCTCGCGCATGCGAGACTCCAACTCCCAAGTTGCTTCTCTCTCGGTCTGCTGCGACCAAAGCGCTTTGACATACTAAATATTTATTTTTTTTTCTAATTGCTTGCACCTCGCACATAGGTTTTTGAAGATCCAAGTGGTTTGCCAACCTCCCGATCCTTGCTCCTTACATCTGCATAACTTTTCACCGCTCGGGCGTACCAATGATTCGACTCACCAAGGCCACTCGTTGAACTTACGCCCCTACAACACTTGAATTGTGTAGCTTTAATTCTTGAATGGTGGCTGGTCTTACTCGTTGGTCAACGGTTTTAATGAAGCCCACGCCCGGATCTTTCAAGTTCTCCTCGATACCGGAGTCATACAAAGCGTGTGTATCCCACACTAGAACCCAAGGTAGTCCTAGTGATACACAAACCCCTAAAACTTCGCAATTAACAAAAGCGATTAAATACACATCGGGTTATCATTCCCTTTAGTACCAACCCACACAATCAGACAAACACATATATCTCATGTTTCCATTCTCAATCGATCTCTTTACCTTAGCAATGAGCACCCCTTAAACACGGGCACACCACGGGGTCAAGGTAAACCCACTCTTTCACACACGAATACAACTGAAAATAAGGGATTCTTATTGCAATCACGCATCACCCACTCCCCACCAAAGGGTCAAATCATAAAGAAAATCGAGGATTCAACATAAGAACCTCTCCACCTTCCAAGTAGGTGGTTTGCAAACAAACAACACATACGCCAAAGGGGAATCACTCAAATGTCAAACCCGTCCATTTTTTTTCTAAACCGAAAACCACACAAGCCAACAAAAGTCAACTCAAACCACAAAAGACTTTTCTCTCATCACGTAGCTCAAACAAGAATCGGGAGCATTTTACTACCGATTTTTTATTAAACTTCCTCTTGAATCACGAGGTTCCAAATTATCCCATACCATACTAGCTCAATTCTCTTAAATTGGCAACATCACTCTATGTTCAAACCGAGTGCATCCAACACACTTTTGTAGAGGGACTCTACTATTCTCATAATAACATACTCTAGTCAACTCCTCTTCCCACATGTTACTTTAACGAATAATTTCCAATGCACCTCATCGTTATTTTTCACCCACCAACACTTCACCACAAATCTTAAGGACAATCAACATGAATTTCTCGGCTAACATACCTATTTACTACATCCAAAGGATACTATCAAGGAACATCATAATATTCAGAATCCACTCCTTCCACTATTCTCACGCAATAACATTAGCCTCCAAGGTTCTAGCATAGATCACCAACCAAAATTTCCCATCTCTAAGGCTTCTATACATATACTTGATATATTTAATACAAAGACTCTTAAATTCAGTGACTAAAATTTCCACAATCAACCATACTCAATCATTAACAACCATATGAAACATATTCTCAACTTGATTATCTCAGAAAGATTCTAACTCCTAGAGGGTTACTCAACGAGCTAAGTTATACATGGCAAAATTCAACAATCCTTACTATCCCAATAATTCCCACAACGGTTGGGCTTCTTCACAATTATAAACTCATTAACTACACCATCATAATCATTCTAATAATCCTTGCAAAGTACCCCATCATGATGCTCCAATAAAATTGATCAAGATTCCTATACTTTCAATAATTCCAACGTTCCAAAAAATGAACGTAACACTCATGAACCACAGCTAGGTTCTTCTAGTTGCAACAATAAAACTATTTAGCCCCAAGGACAACATCTTCTTTAAATCAAATCCTCATCGAGAATTATTCAACGAACAATTTATCACTCCAAGAATCTCAAGTATCTTGATACCCACAATCTCACTCGGACTAATCACAAAACCACACCAACCAGTTGCCATACACATCTTAAAGGTCTTTGCAACCCAAACTGCGTACCCTTTCTTGGAGAAGCAAAGAAGAAAATTTCAGCACAAGATCCATCTGCAATAAACACAAAACCAAGAAAACAAAGATCTTGGACAACAAAGGATAAGACCACGGTGAAGGCGCATGCCTCCTCGAGACGAAAACATCAAATCTCAACCAATACGAATACAAGATTGTCATTTGAGCTCGAAACTCTTAAGCAAATGAAAATAAGAAGTCAAACACACTTCACAAAGATTGCACAACTTGACTTCAACCTTCAAAACTTTTATCAAACTTTTCCTTTTAACAAAGAGAACAACCTTCTTTGAATACGGTATCACCTTAACAATTCCAACAAAAGAAGAGTTGAAGACCACAACACATTAATTCTTTAAGAACTAATAAAATCCTCAACACGACACTTGGCTTAAAACAATTTCAGCTACCACATAAATCATGAGATCAAAGATCGATACACACTATCAAAACTTTTGATTTAAATAGTACCAAGGAATTTATTCAAATTCTTCTATTTAATGAACCTTCAACATTACCATCATAACCACAAATGGACCAACATACTAACATCGAATAATACATTCTTAACAAGCATCATCATATCCTCAACTCCTTCATAAACTTCTCCAAAAGAAACATAAGAAATCACTTCATCATGTTTCTAATATCTAAATAAGGTTGCAACTACTTGATCTAGGAGAACCTAGTGCATAAGCCACATAAATAGAACAAAGCTCTTAAACAAGATGATACTAGAACATGACAATCTCACAAAACATACTAGCATAAATCTCTTACTAGATTTCATATATTCAATTCTTATGGATGCTCAACTTTAATTTAGCACAAATTAATTGTACTCTAGTCATTCAACTTTAATTTAGCACAAATTAATTGTACTCTAGTCATTACCGGCAATAATTGATTATTATTTTATCGCAACGGCATTCATGATCCTAACTCGTTTTACAATCATAAAACAATCATGAACATAGATTCAAGATCCTACCTTACATTCGAAACTAGAACGGAAATGACTTTAATCTTAAATAATACCGACTTGTAAGACAAGTTCCTACTAGTCAATACCTCAACCCTCATCTATTTCTTTATACATTCTTCAACAATCTAGCATGGTAAAAGATAGATGAAACTAGCAATTGTGCATGCTCATAAAGCATCTAATTAAAAGACATATTAAAGGTCAATATTACCAAGGTAATATTCTAACACCTCCTTACTTAATCATTCCAAACGGTCGGATTAATTACTAAAGACACAGATAATTCAATTTATCCAATCATGATAGAAATTTAAACAATCATAATAATCATTCCGGTTCTTATTACGCACTCCTCAATAACTCCTTGAGTTACTATCATGAATAGACAAATTCTTAATCATAGTTCTTCTAAAAACTATTTAGTGGCAATATCAAATTAATCCACTACACTTCCAAAGATGCTAGTTGGAATTAATTATGCACCACGCTAACATATCAACTTGATAATTCAAACCTTATGAATTAGTTTATATGATTACCACCTTCCACTTAAGCATAGCAAAACAACATAAAGGATTTTAACACCCTCTTTCAAAAGAAGAGGAACAACAAACTTCAACGCTCGAGATAAGGAAATACATAGATCCAAGACTTTCACATATCAATGAGTTTTGCAACTCAAAACTTGTATTAACAAGAGAAGATACCAAGCGAACCAATAAGCCATGATTCGCAACAAGACAAACTCCCACGAAGGAACTAACATTACAAATCAACAAAAAGCACAGGTAGCAAAGTATCTCAGTAGTCCGGAAAGAAACAATAATCGCTTCAAGGAAATGTAGAGACCAATTGCATACCCTCAACCGCAAGAACCACAATCTCAAAAGAAATTATTAATCGCAATCACCAAGAATTGGCGAAATCAACTTAAGGATAATAACAACTTTTCTAATAAATTCACCATAACACTGCAATTAAGTTACCGAGGTAACTACATTGCTAATCCTCATACTACAAACAATGAAATAATCTGGCAATACCAAGGTAGCACATCACAACATCTACATCATATCTTTGACTATTCTCAGTCATAACAGTCATAGGAGCAAATCATAATCATACAAGATTATCAATAAGCATACAAGATTATCTTATAATGTAAATCATCAATATAACATGTCAAAAGCATAAATGCAATGCTTGACCCATCCCATCCCATCGTGCACCAAAGTGTGTCAATTTAATAGTTTAATTACCACGGACCTAAAGCCCGCTCGATACCAATCAGAACACCCCACCAAACAATGGCACGAAATGCTACCAAACTAACAACATAATAAAACTATGCTAAGGCATTCTATAAAATTTCGCAGAGCCTCCTTTGTTTATTGATAAAATGAAGTTCTAACAATATTATCAAAAGGTATGAATAACCGCAAGCAAAGTAATTTGGCTACTAAGCAGAAACATCTATAAAACTTAAGTAAAGCACGGAAGCAATATAAAGAAGTTCTAATCCATTATTACATCTTAATCAAGGTCATAATCAAATACCACTTGAACTAATCAACAAATAATAATTAGAGTTCTCTATCTTCTCCATGGTGAATATTTCGTGCAAGTGCAACAATACTAATCCTCTTTATTCCCATGCATGTCGACCTCGTGAAGGTACATAAAATAAACAAACAACAACAACAAAACAAAAGAAGAGTGAGTCCAATGACTCAGCAAGTATAATCGTAACAAATGCAAGCATGAACATTAACTCTCAAGTTAAACATATTACATATGAATTTCATGCTATGCATTATGATCAAAAGCTCCTCTTTCTCATCTCTTTCGCATTTTACCGTGACGCGGGTGTGCATCCGTCAATGCACACCCATGCCCTGCACCCTCGTGCAGGGACCAATTGCCCACACCGCAAGTGTGGGGACCTCGATGCTTGATCACCGCATGATCAAGACTTCAACAATTCTCAATATGATGCATATATGTGAATGTATCAAAAGATAACGAGCATTCACCATACTACGCATCAACCAATCTCATAAATGCCATAATATAAACAGAACATAAATAGCATTCTCAATTCATCACTTACTCATACTCACAATTTAAACAGTCATGATTCAACCATCATCCAAACAATTCAACAAATCCATAAACACACAGATTTTCACATCACAAATATACTTGCCTCAACCGAGAAAATGAAGAACGCGAGAAGGCACAACCCCGAATCCGCTCTCCTCCTGAATATTTAATTAATAATTACTAACATAACAGTAACGGATTTCTAGATACAAAATATCAGCAACCCCAATTAACCCAACAATTTATCTCAATTAAATCCCCAACTCCCTCGCCAAATCTGCCCAACCACGACAACCGACTTCCAAAAATCATAACTTTCAGACGTAACTCCAATTAAGCGTTCTTGGACTCTCTGGAAAGATAATTAAATTATCTACAAAAACTTAGTTGGGGAGACTCTCTGATTCTGCCATTAACTAGCCGATCCAAACCCTTTTCTAAAGCATCAATATTCACGTCGGACTCTCTGGACAGTGCACTAAAACAGTCATAACTTTCACCCAGAAACTCGGAATCCGGACTTCTTTACCTCTATTGAAAGCTAAGAAACTTATCTACAACTTTCCAAATTTGAAGGACTCCTGAATCGCCACTATTTCCGTTGCACAAACCGATCTACTAAACTCTGTCCAGAACTACCCGATCTGCAGAGTAAGTCGCACTAGAAAATTCATAACTTTTGCTACACAGATCCAATAATGTGTTCTTGTACTCCCGGAAAGATAATCAAACCCTCTACAACTTTCTAGAAGGGGTCCAGACCTGAATCCCGACGAAACTAGATCAAAACCGCGAGAAACAACTCATCGTCCCAAAGAGCCCAAAAACCGACGAATCTAACTCGATTAAAAACCAATCTAGAGACTACCGGGATTACCCTTGACGACACGACGACGAACACGTCGACGAACACGACGAACACGGCGACGAACACGCCCGCGATCTCCTCCTCTCTTTACTCCGGATCCACGCAGACAGCGATTTAACGTCGGCGACGGCAAGACCGGGGAGGAGACGACGACGATGAAGACGACGACGGCGCACCGGAAGAAGACGTCGGGCAGCACGGGCGGCGGCTGCTGGGGTGGAGGCGCAGGGGTGGAGGCGCAGGGGTGGGGGCTGCCTAGGGTTTTAAGAGGTGGCCTCCCTCCCTCTTGGGCTAAGAAAACCCACAGGCCAAGGCCTAGGCCCAGTTGTCTTAAATTTTCATAAAACCCTCAAAACTCTTATAAATT
Organism: Bonia amplexicaulis; assembly: GCA_036346245.1. Classification (NCBI taxonomy): domain Eukaryota; kingdom Viridiplantae; phylum Streptophyta; class Magnoliopsida; order Poales; family Poaceae; genus Bonia; species Bonia amplexicaulis. The sequence goes on from CM070739.1 coordinate 10,584,777, forward strand.
TAATTATTTCACAAAAGTCCCTCTCTCTATTAATTAAACAATTAATTAAACAATTTCCGGGGTATTACACCTTTGAAGGTCTATGTGGCATATATTATTACTACATGGTCTCTAAATAAAGTTATATGAAGCAAATGACACAAACTAGTGTACCAGGTTCATTGAACCGGATACACTAGAATGTGTCACTTGCTTCATGCCCTTTGAAGGTCTATGTGGCATATATTATTACTACAAGGTCTCTAAATAAAGTTCTATGAAGCAAATGACACAAACTAGTGTACCAGGTTCATTGAACCGGATACACTAGAATGTGTCACTTGCTTCATGCCCTTTGAAGGTCTATGTGGCATATATTTGCATATTTGCTTCATGCCCCTTGAACCAGATATTGGCTTGCTTTTTTCCCCCCAATTTCAGAGTGCTACACGATTAAGTAACTAGCTATTTGAATCAAAGGAACAAGAACATCATTGTGAACAATAGGGCACTGCAGAACGAATGACAAAGGGCGCCATCAAGTGGCAGTCACCTACCAATTAGCTGCATTCATCTCTTATAGGTCACAGATTAAGATAAAATTCCAGGAATGGTTTGGCTACTTCATTCCCACATGTGAACATGTAATACTGCCTCATTTGGGTCCATGAAAACAAGAATGCAATGCTTGATTTATATGTAGGGTTACCAGTGTGGATGTAATAATCAAAATACTAGCACATCACTATGTAGACTACATCACTTTTTTCTATCTAAGAGTTCATCGTGCCCCTGTTGACAAAACATCATTGTGAAGAATAACAAGCAACATCAGCTATCGTTAATGAGGATACGATAACATATTTATACTCAATTACTATCGTTTTTTTTAAAAGCAAATCATAGCATCACATAAAAGGCCAGACAAGGGTACCTTAGTGCTTATGCGTCGGGGAGGCGGCCAGAGGCGACGGGCGAGCGGAGGCGCCAGGCGTCGAGGCGAGCCGAGCGTCGGTCTTCGAATGCGGACGGCTCGGGAGGCGGCGGCGAGGGATCGGGAGGCGACCGGAGGCGGCAGGCGAGCGGAGGCGCCGGGCGTGAGGCGAGCCAGCGTCGGTCTTCGAATGCGGACGGCTCGGGGAGGCGGCCAGCGAGGGCTCAGGGAGTCGGCCGACGAGGGCTCAGGGAGGCGGCGGCGGCGATGAGACAGATCGGGATTTAGATGTAGAATATAACTGCATCATACGGGAAAAACCCTAGCCAGAGGTATTTATAGGGAGGCTTATTACAAACGGTTTTACACGGAGAACCGTCTACGATAATAAATATTACAGACAGTTCTAAGTTTAGAACCGTCTGTGATAAGCCTTTACCCGACTGTAGTTATTAAGACAAACACCAACCATCATCATTCATGATCAACCACCAAACAGCTGCATTCATATACAACACCAACCAGCTGCATTCACACAGTGTATTTCTTTACACATTTTCTCATTCTCAAAATTGACTACATCACATATTTTCACATATACATCACACAAATGTATTGTTATATACATATATGCAAATGCCCACATATATGAAGCACATTCTCATTGTCTTGCTTATTTCCTTTAAAAATGAGCCCTTCATGATGATCAATGCGTACGTAACTAGTTTGGTAACGTTGTTCGTCGTCGACTCTTATGCCATTTCCAAAAGGAGGTAACTCGTCAAATTGATTGTATTCTTCCTCGTCCACTACATTCTCTACTCCGACAATTCTCCTTTTTCCATGAAGAACTACATAGCGTTTCTTATTTATCGGGTCGGTTACATAGAAAACTTGAACAACTTGGTTGGCGAACACGAATGGTTCGTCTTTGTACCCGACACGTTGGAGGTCCACGGTAGTGACACCGTACTTGTCAACCTTCACCTGTAGTCGAGCTCCCAAATCTTTTCTATGAACCCATAGTACGAGTTTCTCGACCCATCGGTACTGAACGCATCTATGCGGACACCGCTGTTCTGGTTTGTGCTCTTTACATCTTGAGACTGCGTATAGAATGTGTACCCATTTATGTCATATCCTTGCCATGTCACAATTGTAAATATTGGCCCTTTTTCCAACCATGTCAGCGTCTCACTTGGCGAGCTCCTAGCGATTTGCTCCTTCAACCATTGGTTGAACTGACTGTTATGTTGCCTCATGATCCAAACATCCGGCCGCTCTGGATTACATTGTCAAACACATTCTTGTGCTGGTCGACATAAGGCGCCACTTCAGTCATGTGTTGCAAGACCGGGAAATGGGCTTGAGTATACGTGTCCATATATGCAGTGATTCCTTTCCTTACGATAGTTCCAATATCCTTTAGCCTCCCCTCATGACGAGATTGAGGCACACCTATCGGTTGAATCTGAGCCATATAATCAACACAAAACTCAATGACCTCTTCGCTTGCATAACCTTCGACGATGCTGCCCTCCGGCCGAGATCGATTCCGTACGTAGGACTTGAGAATTCCCATGAACCTCTCAAATGGGTACATGCTACGTAGGAATACGGGCCCGCACATTTTTATCTCCCACACAAAGTGAACAATGAGATGGACCATGATATCGAAAAACAAAGGAGGGAAATACATTTCAAGATGACATAGAGTCATCACCACCTCGTCCTGTAGAGCATCTAGTCCTTCGGGATCGATGACCTTATGAGCAATTGTGTTAAAGAAATAACATAGCCTCATGATTGTCTCTCAGATTTTGGTCGGCAAAATATTTCTAATTGCAATAGGAAGCATCTGTGTCATCAGCACATGACAATCATGAGACTTCATGCCATTTAACTTCAAATCTTGTATCGAAACAAGTTTCTTCACGCTGTCGGAGTAACGATGAACTTTGACACCATGCAAGCACCGCACGATTCTTTTCTCGCCTTGGACATAGTGTAACACGCAGGGGGAATGTACGTTCGTCCATTATTTGTTAGTCGGTGCAAACTCAGGCCTGATGTCCATATCAGCCAAGTCAAGCCGTGCGTTGACGCCGTCCTTTGTTTTGTCACGAATGTTCGAGAAGAGACCAATCAAGTCTGTTACATACATTCTTTTCTACGTGCATGATGTCGATGTAGTGTTGAACATCTAGGTACTTCCAATAAGGTAAGTCCCAAAATATTGATCTCTTCTTCCAGGTATTCTTCTCATGAGCCCTCAATTTGTATCCCTTTCCGAGGACCACATCTAAATCCTTAACCATATCATAAACCTCGTGTCCCCTTAAATGTCTTGGAGCTGAACTCTTTTTTTCTCTCCGTCAAATTGTTTCTTCATCTTGCGGTATGGGTGAGCCCTCCGAAGGAACCGGCGGTGACGCATGTAGACCGTTTTACATGAGTGTCTCAGCCACACACTCTCGGTATCATCTAAACAGTGGTAGCTCACGCTACTGAAAGGATTCATTCCATCTGTACTCAGTCCAAACCTTATATTCCTTGGTTCTGCACCAAAGTCCGCGAAACTCCTATCGATGTTTCTCCGCTAGGCGGAATCAGCAAGGTGTCTTAGCATTCCATCCTTCTTGCGCTCCTCCGAGTGCCAACGCAGCAGTTTTGCCTCCTTGGATTTGCAAAAAACCTTTTCAAACGGGGAATTATAGGAAAATACTATGCCACCTTAGCAGGAGGTCCTTTCTTCGCCTCTGTTCCCTCGCCGTCATCTGATTGATTGTTACATTTGTATCGGGATGTGTTGCACACCGGACATACATGCATGTTTGCATACTCTTTACGGTATAGGATACAGTCGTTCGGACATGCATATATTCTTTGTACTTCCATTCCCAACGGACAAAGAACCTTCTTGGCTTTATACGTGGTTTTAGGCAACTCATTTCCCTCTGGAAGCATGTCCGCCAAAAGGCCTAGCAGCGCCGTGAAACTCTTGTCGGACCAACCGTTGCTTGCCTTCAATTCCAATAGTTCAAGCACGGCCGACAACCTCGTGTACTTGCAGCACGTGAACAAAGGTTTCTCCGAGTCCTCCATCAAGCACCAGAATTTAACATACTCTCTCTCATCATAGTTCTCTTCTACATCGTGAAGCATCTGATCTAGATTATCATCGTGCAACCTATCCAAATCCGAATCACAATCGACATCATCCGGCGGCATGTCATTCACTCCACCGGTGATGTCATCCGGTGGCATATCATTCACTTCACCGGCGATGTCATCCGGCGGCATATGATCATTCACTTCGCCATGACTGGTCCAACACGTATAACCCTTTTTGAATCCCCTCTGAATCAAGTGCGCTTCTATTTGCTCTCGGTTCTTAAACAACTTTAAATTCTCGCAGTCAGTGCATGGACAGTACATATATTCCACCCCCTTATTCAACATATCCTCCTCGACGGCTCTTGTAAAAGCAGACACGCCATTAATGTACTCTTCACTCACGCGGCTCGCGTCATATATCCAAACTTGGTCCCACGTTACGTATATATATAACAACTTAGTATTAAAAATTAGATTAACTAATTATTACTACATATATACCGGCCACATGTATTATATTGAGGCTTAATTTGCTAGCTCAATTCATATTATAAACACAACAGCTATTATATAACCAACAATTTTGCAAATTAACTATCTTCAATAACACTCACCAATTACTTAGATCTAAATTGTAATGCAATTAAAGAAAACATAAATTTCATTACTAACCATATCTAGAGAAACCAGGAAAGTATGAGTGAATCTTCAAAGCTCAATCTCTGCCTTTTCCCACCAAATTAACTGGCCTGAAATCGCCTAGCTTGCCTCCTGAGCGAAAGAGTGTGCAGAAGTGGCTAGATCTGGATCGAAATAAAGACAGATGCGGTCTGAGCAGCGTAATAAATGCTTAGTGGCATTATCACAGATGGTTTTTAATTAAAAACCGTCTGTGAATGATCACATACGGTTTTTTATTAAAAACCGTTTAAAAACCGTCTGTGATAATCTAGGACTATCACAGATGGTTCTTAATACATACCATCTGTGATATTAAAATATCACAGATGGTTCATCGGTATGAACCGGCTGTGATACTCCTTTTCTCCGATGCCGCCAACACAGACGGTGTCCAAATTAAAACCGTCTGTGTTAGTGTCGGTCACAGACAATTTTGTCAAACCGTCTGTGATTTGCCGTCTAGTATTAGCCTTTCTATTGTAGTGAAGCATGCCACATACTTAAGAACTAAGTGTAGAGCAATAGGTTGCTATATGAGGCTACTAGCTCATCTAGATTTAAGGTTTGCTTCACGGACGGTAGGCTTTGACTTTTTCTTCTGATATCTTATTGTGCTCTTTATAATTGGTTTAGACATTGTTGAGATGTCTGTCATTGATATAAATCGTTTGATCATGTTAAAGTCTAGTTTTGGTAGTGTTACATGATATATGACTTTATATGATCTAAAGGGCTCTACTAAAAAAGATAGCTTGGTCAAAATATTAAATCAATGCAAAGTGACTTAGATAATCTACAAAGCTTCTGGATATTTACTCTCATTGCTCCTTCTTAGAATTTTTCTTTTATGGAGTTTTTGATGATTACATTGCCAAAGGGGGAGAGATAGGGTAAAAATGGGAGAAATTGGAGGAAAAATTGGAAGAATTTGTTAAAATTGCTCTCTTATGTTGAGTGGGAATTTTTGGGAGTTTTCTGAGCTTTCTGTGTGGTCTAAGGGGAGTTAGCTTTCTGTGTGGTCTAAGTGGCAAGTTTTCTAATCTTTTGGCTTTCTGCTGTGGTCTGTTGCTTTCTCTTGTTGTGCTGTGGCCTGATAGCTTTTCTTGTTGTGGTTTGCTACTTTCTCTTGCTGTGTTGTGGTCTGCAGCATTGAATTTTTTCTTTTGCAAATTCTCCCATTCAAGAGTTTTTGAGGTGTTGTCAATGTATTCATCAAGGGGAAGATCGTTATACCATGCGATGGTCGTGTACTTAGTGATGATAAATAATTGACATTGGGTTTCATTGGAATTTGCATTTTTGAAGTTCTGGTCGATGTGTTTTTGTATTTGAGTTTTCAGGACGGCCAATGACCATGGCATGTGAGCAAGTTTGAATGACCACGATAGATGAGCAAGTGGTATGACTAGAAGACGTCGGCCATGCTTGGTAGTCAGTGGTTCAAACGGCTTTGTCTGATCAGCAAGTTTCGACCATGACTATCTTCGTCCACAGACAGTAGTCTGATCAACCTTGTGATTGATGGTCCGATCGGTAGGTCTGAACTACAAATTTCGACCATGTCAAGCTTCGACCACATCTGACTTCAACCACGTCCGACTTTGACCATGTCTGATTTCGACCATGTCCGTCTTCGATCACGACATTTCAACTATAGAACATTGACTACGGCAGAATGATCATACCTGGTCGAAGATGGTAAGTTATGGTACTTTTGATGATCATAGCTACAATGATTTTTGATGGTCGAGCTACAGTACCTTGTCTATAATCATAGCTAAAGTAACCGGTTGATAGTAGTAGACTATACTAGTCGGTACTCGATAGTCATAGACTTTACTGGTTGATTCTCATAGTCGTGGACTTTACTGGTCGATACTCGATAATCGTGGATTTTACTAGCCATCATCGATGAAAAAGGACAGGGCAAGGGTGTGTCATCGACGGTGAACCCTCAGCTATACTGGTATATACAGAAGATGAGTTGAGTCTTGAGTATTGTGTTCATGGAAAAGAGACAAGTGTATGAAGTTTGATGATAATGAGCATGTGATGATGAGATAATAGTGAATTAATTTGACATGCTAAGATGATGCTTACCTTGTTTATTATTCTGCTTTGTACTTGCCGAGTCGCGGACTCACCCTTGCTTATTTGTTGTTTTTAGGCGCTCCTTGATGATGACATACATGGGAGGAAGTAGTACATGGATATTTACACTTCATAACTCTTTATTTCGCCTAGCAATACTTTACTTTTGGTCATGAATAATTTAGTGTCATTCATTTTAATAATTGGTTAATTTGTGATTTTCCTTAGTTTATTGCAATCTGTGATATTGCTAGATGATGTGGTCCTTAGCTTAGATTTATTTATGATGATTTGGTAATTGTTTAGTTCATATTAATTCCAATTGGTGATCAATCAAGTTGCTGAAATTTATATTTAATTTCATATGATTTATTGATTCTTGAATTTTAGATATCATAAATGCTTACCTATTGGTTTAAATTGGTAGTGATAGTGGTCATAGGTGACACCTTGGGCATATGTTAAGCCAGGGTGTTACACTAACTTACTGGGCAGGTTTGCAACGAGAAGAGTTCAAGGTGGCTCTGCAGATGGGTGCAGCTCAACTTCTCCAAGTGGTGACTTAGGAGATGGAAAGGCAGATGAATGGGGTTGTTGTTGCTCTTCCTCCTACTGATGAGACGCTACCTGATGAGGAATGTAACAGCCCAAATTGGGGCAATTTAATTTGTTTTAATAAATTTGGCATTTGGCTCTTTCTCAAATTCTTTTGGCTTTGGGATTCGAATTGAAAACCAAAATTCAAATTTAGAAATTTGAATTATAAACCAAATGCATATCAAATCCCAACTCAATTCAAATCAAAATTGAAATTCAAACTCAAATCTAAAATGGAAATAAATCAAAAACCAGAAATTCAATTTTGTGCCTGGCCCAATTCTCCTCCACTCCCTCTCTCATTCGTTAGCCTAACGAAAAAGAAGCTCTGACTCTCCAAATGTGCAACAGAAGACAAGGTAGTCTTTGCCACTTACCATCTCAAGGAAACAATAGTTGTTTGGTGGGAGAACTACCTGGCCACCTGAGGAGGAGAAAGCTCCATAGCTGAGGAAGCCTTCGAGGAGGAAGAAGAGGCCGAAGAGTAAGATGAAGAAAATGTTGAGGATCAAGAAGACGTAGCTGATCCAACAATCCTGGCTATCCCCTGAACCAAATTTAAAGCCACCTTTAGGACCAATTTTGTGCCCATCGAAAGAATGTGCATGAAGAAGAATGAGTTGAGGGCATAGAAGCAAGGGGATATATCAGTCAATAAGTACCTCACCAAGTTTAACCAGCTAGCTTGCTACACACTAGGAGATGTGTGGGATGAACAGAAGATCGATCATTTCTAGGAGGGAATGCATGAGTAGTTGAGAATACAACTAATTATCCAAGAATTCCCTAGTTTTCATCACTTTGTCAACAAGGCTCTTATCTTGGAAAACGAAAGGAAGAATATGAAGGCCAGCCATAAGTGCAAGCTCGATGCTTAGAGGCCACATGGGAGTTATCCCCAGAGGTTCTACAGGAACCCCTCTTTCCCTAGGCCAACAACAGCCTTACCACCTAGAGTTCCAGTTCTAGCACCCCATCCAAGTATTAACATGCTCCGCACTCCCTGTCTTGCAATCCAACCCACTAGGACCAACCCTACCGTAGCCAACCTCAACTGCTTCAACTACATAGAAATGGGACACTTTGCCAACCATTGCCCGCAACGCCAGGTCAAGCTAGTAAAGTTCAACCTAGGAACCACTCTAGCTCACAGCCAGACATTAATGCCCAACAAAGGATATTAAACACCACATGCAACCAGGATGGCCCCAACACCAAATCGTGACCATCTGAACCATGTCACGGCTAAAGAAGCCCAAGAAGCTATAAGAGTCTTAATGTGTATGTTCTCTGTTAAGTCCGTACCTGCACACATCCTCTTTAATTCTGGAGCATCTCATTCTTTCATAGCAAGAAAGTTCATTGAAAAACATCAGTTGTCAACCTTTGAGTTGAAGAGACTCGTGGCACTTAGCTCACCCAGGGGACCACTGATAGCCACATTAGTAAGCCTAGAGGTAGAGATCTAATTGGAAAGGATAAACTTTCCCTCAGACTTAATGCTACTAAGTCCCCAGACATTGGATATTATTCTAGGGATGGATTGGTTAACAAGGTAACAAGAGAAGATAGATTTTGCCAGTAGGAAGGTAATACTCACCAAAGACCCAGGGATAACGATAGAAGTCAAGATGGACTGACCTTACTGTTGGGGTCATGCAGTCTACCATATTGAGCATGCGCCTCTAGAAGGGATGCTAGTAGTTCAAGACTACCCTAAGGTATTCTTGGAGGAACTACCAGACATGCTACCCAACTGAGATGTAGAATTTGTCAGTGAATTGAAGCCCAGAATAACCCCAATTGCCAAGAGACCATATAGGATGGCTGCTAATGAGCTAAAAGAACTGAAGAAACAAATTCAGGAGCTGCAAGATAAGCGATTTGTTAGGCCTAGCTCATCACCATGGGGATCACCAGTGTTGTTTATAAAGAAAAAAGATGACATTGGAAGGATAAGCGTGGAATACAGGTCCTTAAATGAGGTAATTAACTATCAAGAACCAATATCCCCTACCTCGAATAGATGACCTGTTTGACCAGCTCAAAGGAGTGATAGTCTTCTCCAACATAGATTTAAGGTCAGAATACTACCAGTTGAAGATTAGAACTGAGAACATACCCAAGACCATGTTCATCACTAGGTATGCCCTATATGAGTTTACTATCATATCATTTGGCCTAACCAATACTCTAGCATACTTCAAGAACCTCATGAACAAAGTATTCATAGAAAATCCAGATAAGTTTGTGGTAGTGTTCATTGACAATATCCTCATTTACTCCAAGAATACGGTGGAACATGTCAAACATTTGAAGTTGATGTTAGAAAAGTTTAAGGAGCATCAATTATATTCCAAATATAAGAAATGTGAGTTTTGGCTATCGAATATTAGTTTTCTTGGGCATATTGTACTGCTAGAGGAGTACCTATTGACCCAGGAAAAGTAGATGTCATTCTGGAGTGGAAGTAGCCTACCTGAGTGACCGAAATACGTAGTTTCCTTGGATTGGCTAGATATTATAGATGGTTCATAGAAGGATTCTCGAGAATGCCAGACCCCTAACCCACCTACTCAAGCAAAAAAAGAAGTATGAATGCTAGAAACATGTGTGGAGAGTTTCTAAGAATTGAAGAAGAGACTAACCACAACCCCTGTACTAGTTCTGCTAGATATACGTAAGGACTTTGAAGTATATTGTGATGTCTCGTACCAAGATTTTGGCTGTGTACTTATGCAAGGGAAAAAATCATGGCGTATGCATCAAGATAGCTCCACCCTCATGAAGAGAATTACTCGACCCATGACTTAGAGTTAGTTTCAATAGTGCATGCCCTAAAAATTTGGTGTCATTACTTGATCGACAATCACTGTGACATATACACCAATCATAAAAGCCTCAATTACATCTTCACGCAATTGGATCTTAACTTGAGACAAAGAACATGGCTAGAACTGATCAAGGACTATAATCTTGACATCCACTACCATCCTGAAAAATCTAACGTAGTAGTCGATGCCTTGAGCCACAAATCATATTGTACAATGTCATGATTCAAGAATAGCAGCCTGAGCTTTATAAGGAATTGAAGGCACTTAACCTAGTGATAGTTGAGCAAGGTACCATAGCTACAATATAAATACACCCAACCCTAGAGGAACAACTAAAGGCCACACAAAAAGGAAACTCAAATGTCCAGATATTCAATGCCTTATGTCGAAAGGAAAGGCCTCCAAAATGAGTGAAGATCAGCAAGGAATTATATTATATGGTACGGGAAACGCCTCTTTGTTCTCCACTAAAAGGATCTTAAGGATTTAATACTCAAAGACCAAGGAGTATCAAGATGTACCAAAATATGTGTAGGACCGAAAAGGCAACAGAGGGGGGGTGAATGGTGCCTTAAAAACTTCCTAAGAATTCACACAATCCTTCTTCTCCAATAGCTAAAGAGCTATGAAGACAAAGATTGAATGCTCACTGGAAAACCGAAGAGATAAACAGAAACAAGTGCTAGCAGAAGAAGTCTGATCGGTCGAAGTGTTCTGCCGTGATCGGACTGACTGAGTAGAAGTCTGTCTGAAATAAGGTGGTCGAAAGCCAACCAGTGGTCGATCAGACGACTCGATCGAAAACAGAAGCTCCACTGAAGACCAAGAAAACAGACCAACAAATGCAATAAAACAGTCTTGGCCAAAAACAGAGAAAACGAAAGGCTCACGACCGCAAGAACCAGACTTCAAATAACTTTCGATTAAGAGTTCATCTGGCCAAGAAACTTTGTACGCACATTTCTTAAGGTCTCAAGAGGATACTCCAATCTTGAATTGAAATCTTATCGACCAGATTGAGACCTTTTGCGATTTGGTCGAGAGCACACAAGAACCGAGTTCATGAATCAAAATCGTTGATTAGAATCGCTCATGGGTCAAAGCTAGCCAAGTTAAGTTGGTGCACAATCCCACATGTCACTATGATTTCTGAGCAATCAATGAGATCAAACCAAGAACAAGAAATAGCCAAGAACACAAACAAGAGGACGAACGGAGAAATCGCAATCAAGTCATCCAAACAATAAACAGACAACACAAGATTACAAAAAAGGAGTCCCCATACGCAATTGGATAATGGAAAGAACATATACGCAGGAGCTCAAGCACACACCCTGCTTGCTTTTCCCGTACAGGCTCACTCTCAATAGCCACTCCCCTCGGGAAGACAAGCTCTAACCCTAGAGCGAACACACGCACACAAACTCCCATGGGAGGGAGAGGCAGCTGCCTCCAAGGCCCAGCCGACCAACTCAAGTCCAACACTTGCCTCCCCTCTCCCTTTTATAGCCTCACACCCGAGACTAACCCTAATGGATCCATCCATTAGTCCACACTTGGGATAATCCGTAAACCCCACCTAACACCGGGTTTTATCACTCACTTTGCCCACTTAGCGAGAACGAGCTTTCAGTGCTTTACCCGTTAATCCCAACGGCTCCACTGCTTTGCCCGTTAGCGCCAACAACTCCTGTGCTTTCGCAGAGACACAGCTTCCCTTTGCAGCTTTGAGCATTTCTCCAAAATGCCACTCGCCGCCTTCCCTAAGCTTCCTCCTGCTTTGCACAACCGCAACCGGCACCCTGACCATCTGGACCTCCGACTCCTCCCTGAGCTTAGTCCCGATCCGCCTCCGCGCACACGACCGCACCCGACATCGACCGCTCGGACCTCCGACTCCTCCCTGAGCCTAGTCCCGATCCACCTTGCCGCTGCCCGTCGTGTCCACCTTTGGCAGCTCCAGCTCCGGTTCCTCGTCTCTCGGCTCACAACCACCTCAGCAGCCTTGATCATCTTTGGCGTCTCCGACCGTCTGGACCTCAACACCTCATGTGCCTAGTCCCGGTCCTCCCACGCCTCACCATGACCTAGCTCCGAAGTCCTGCAGCCAGCTTGAGCACCAAGTATTCTTTGGCTTCACCCAGTCGTTCTGGACCTCAACATCTCCCATGTCTAGTCCCGACCACTCCAAGCCTCACCAAGACTTGTCTCCAAGATCATCTGGCAGCTCCAGCTCTGGTTCCTCGTCTCCTCGGCTTGCAACCACTTTGCCTGCTCATTGTCTTTGGCATCTCCCGACCGCTCTCGACCTCAGCACCTCTCATGCCTAGTCCGGTCCTCTCATGCCTCGCCACGACTAGCCTCAAAGTCCTGCAACCACACCGACAAGCAAACCGTCACATAGCACCGCTCAAAACAAGTAGACCATCATTTGACACACTCAACACGATCCCAGTGCACAAATGCAACTGGTCGTAAACCACATACGACCACTCGAATGCACAATTCATGAAGTGGTCGAAGCCCTCGAAGACTTCCCAACTGCCTTCGACCACACAGCATGTCGTCACGACCGCTCCAAAGCTCGTTATGACCATGCAGACACAAGCCGCGACCATCGCTAGCTTGCTACGACCATTTCTTCTAGCGACTCGACTACCACTTCCAGCGGCTACGACTACCGCTTACCTGGTCGCAATGACTTATGATTGGTTGAACTCACAGGACATGCAACGCTTAAAGCCTATGACCTCAACCCAGATCATTATGACCACCCCAGAGGTCCAAACGATCGGTTAACAGAAGCTACGACCGCTTATCGCATGATCGAACCACCTTCCGACCACGTTCATCGCTTTCCACCGTGGTCGAACCCCGTTCAGACCACGTACACCGAGTTTCACCATGGTCGAAGCCCTTCCGACCACGCACAATGAGATTTACCGTGGTCGAAACCATTCCGACCTCGTACGACTTGTTTCACCATGGTCGAAACCCTTCTGACCACGTTTGACCACTTCCGACTGCGCTCCGAGCTCGTGCGACCACTTCCGATTACAACCGAGCGCATCCGAGCACCTCTGACGGCTTAAGTCCTCAATTGATCGAATCCGACCAATCTCGAAGAGCTACGACCACAGCCGACCGTTATCGACCACGTTAGACCGCCTCACAACGTGGTCGAAGTCCGCCGAATTTCCACGTGGTCGTAGTCAAGGTCTACTGACTATCGACCGCAGCAGTCGAAGCCTAGACCTCCGGCTTCCTCTCGTACTAACGTGATTGTAAGTTGTCTGGCGACCTCTGACCACGGCCAATGTGGTTGTAGTCTCTTTCGACCATGGCCAAAGTGGTCGAAATGCAACTGGCCGACTTCCACCATAGCCAAAACGGTCGACTTCTTCGGTGCCCTTCGACCACGGCCAGAGTGGTCGTAAACCTCTCGGGTGACCTTCGACCACGCCCAAAGTGGTCGTATACGCCACAACGTGGTCGTAAACAGAGCGCACGGCTTTCGACCATGACCAACATGGTCGTAAAGCCTTCCGACCACTCGAAAACACATATACTAGGTTCCGACCATGAACAACGTAGTCGTAAGCAGTCTGCTGACAATTCTTAAGGCTGACGACTTTGCAGAGTCAGCTCAAACCTCAAAAACCAAACTCAATCTTTCTAGACCAAGAGTCAATTACTCATCTCAACCATAGGGTGACTACCACATGGTCTCACAATATGAAGCAGCAGTATTGATGGCCACGTGTCACAGCCCAGCTGTTTATTTCAAAAACTTTCACAAAAAAATAAATTTAATTTAATTTAAAATAAAAACAACTATTCTTTGTTTTCCTGATTTTTTGAAGAGATTTTATTTGCCTATTTTTAGTTTTTAAAAAGGCTTTTTCTTAAAAGTAATTTATGTAAAATATAAATATATTATTAAATAAAGGGTATGTTCAATTTCTATAAATACTTTTTGAAATTATTTTTAAAGCATTTGGCTTTTATCTGGATATTCTGTGAATTTTCTGGAAATTAAAAAGTCAATCCAAAACTTAATTTCTCTCAGGCTGTCAAGTGTCTGACCCGGTTTGTCTCCATCTTCACGTGGATGAAACCCAACCATCGCTCAGTCACCCTATCTCTTTCTCTTCTCTCTCATCAACTGGTGGGACCCACTTGTCATCTCCTTCCTTCCCTTTTCTTCCTCCTCTATCCGCCATTGATGCCTCCAAGTTCTTAATGTCCGACTGTTACTTCCCGTTAACTAAGCAAATACTGCCAATAAAAGCCCTCATCATTTCCCGCTTCTTCCATCAGTTTTCCCCACCATAAAATTCCATCACCAACTAAGTTCGTGAGCCACTATGCCAGCCATAAAACAAGTGAGTTATGTCTCGGCCATTTCTTTTCCACGAGCCCTATAAATACCTTCCCAAGCATCTCCTGCTCACACCGCTCCTCTCCCGCCCCTCAACTCTTGCTTTCGTGTGCCTGAGACTTTTCACACTGAGTTTCTTTTCCGCCAGTCTTAAGTCAAGCTCCAGCGAGCATTTCTGGGAAGCCTAGGACTTCTTGCGCTTTGTCGTCACTGCCTTCATCCTCGCTGAGCCTGCACAATCGTCCATCGCCCCTTTGCTAATCCAATCTGCCACTGAAACTCCTTTGCCGTCGACGACCGAGCCGCTTTCGCCTTTTCTTCCTGGTCGTTGACTGATTTTTGACTCTTCACAGTTCGCGCTAAGGTGTTCAACTTCTCTCTTTGTATCTTTTGACTACTACAGTCTTTTTTATCGCAATCACTTCTAACCACTATCGCTTCTGATCACGGAAGCCTTTTGACTGCTATCTTTGGTTACGACCACTATCGTCGGTTACAACCACTCTGGTCAGTTACAATCACTCTCAGTAATACAACATCTCTTAGAGGTTTCGACTGCTACCACTTTCAACCACACATAGCTTTCGACCGCCAAGATTCGATCATTAAGCTTCCGACTACTCTTGTTTCCGATTACTCTCTTGCTTCCGACAACGTTATAACCTCCAATCCCTCTGACCACTTTATAACCTCCAATCCCTCCAACCACTTTATATTCTCTGATCTCTCCGACCACGTTATAGCCTTCGAGTACCTACTAATTACTGCAGCGTATGACCACTCTAAAAACTCTATATAGCTTCTGACCACCAACCACTCTATATAGCTTCCGACCACCCACCACTCTATATAGCTTCCGACCATCGACCACTATTAGATTTTGATATGACTGGTGCTGATTTTTGACCAGCTACTGTACCTTCGATTTTCAATCAGTTACCGTAAGCCCGATCACAACCACTTCGACCACGGCAAAAATATTTCCAAAAGCCTGTATTTCTTTAACCTAACTCCGATTGAGCCTGTTCAAATTTCTAAATTCTTATAAAATCCTAAACTATTCATTTCTAGACTCTTTTTGAATTTTTAGGTTTTATTTTATTTTTTGTTTGTATTTATTTGCCTTGGTTCTATGCGCGTAGAATACGATGACTCTAGAGAGTACGATTTCGACGATTCGTAGCATCACGACTTCGAGCAAGGCAAGTTACACCTTTGATCATATTTCTCCCAGTAATTTAAATTATTTATGTTGTTTTTAAATTATTATGCATGCGTACTTTTATTCAAACCTAGTTTAAATTTGATTTAGATTCTAGTTAAACCAATTTCCGTTGTACATGGCCAAACTTGACATTGAGCACAAGCATATGCCTTGTCGCCCTAGTACTAGTTAGTACATTAGTACTAACTAGAAATTTGATAGAATTTCTTAGCCATACTTAGAATAATTTAGGTGGGAATAATTTTTCACATAAAATGATGATTTCCAAAATTCATTCTTGACTTCGGTGAGTTAAGAAAGACCATGAAATTTTGATAAAATGAAATTATAAAATCTAGTTTAGACTTAGACATTGGTAAGGTGGTGGGTGCTTACTGGTTTCCATTGTTGTTCAGTGACTCAGTGCTGATACCAAGCACAAGGGGTATGTGGGTAGCACCTAAGTCAAATTAAGGACCGATCTATGAGCTACTAGTATAATGTCACATCGTACTACCACAAGTATGGTATGGGATAGATCTAGTTTCGCCATAGGCTGAATGTGAGCATGGCGTAGGCCGCGAGAAGTCTCACACGGCACAAGAGGGGGTCCCAGCTTGTGGATTCATATTATGGTGAAACCTCAGTGGTGGCATGACCAATTTGGCAATGAAACATTGAAAGGCTTTGTCATGAACTCTCAGCCGCACATCTAAGGCAATGTGCTAATCGCGTGGAAAAATGAGAACCTCTGCAGAGTAACAAACTATTCTGGATAGCTGTGTTCATTGTCAAGGACATGCTGAGTATGATTTTTTTATAGATTAGACTTTAGTTTTACAAAATCTGGTTTATGGAAAAGTGTGAAATCTTTTAGAGGAAGATGGTCTAGGTGGGATACCCGTGGTTAGGTTAGTGTTAGGTTGGTGCCTGCACTAACGATATTATTTCAATTAAAATGTTGTTTCTACATATTGTATTAAATTTAGCTTTGTACTTACTTTACAATATTTACATCAACTCTGCTTTTTTGCACTAATAACCTTATCATTCCTTCCTTTGATAATATCCCTATAGCATCATATCTATTAATTCCCCTGGTGTAACTTGTGGAGTAATCTATGTGCTCACCTTACTTAAATATGTTGCCAGAGGATGACTTCATTGACTGCAGTGAGGGATACGATGAATAAGCCATGTCTTTGTAACACCTTAGGTTTCAAACCGGCTTAGGCCTAAACCCCATTCTGGATAGGCCACGCACACGTAGCAACCCGCTTGCACTTTCATCCTCGCTTCATGCAAAACGGTTAACCGGAGGTGCTACCATTGGAACTCCTAGGTTTATATGTAAGTGCTTCTCAAGGTAAGCTAACAAGGTGGGACTAACCCAGAAATTTATGTGCACACACAGATGGGCCAACATGGGTCGGAGTGTCACATACACCCACTATAATATCCCAGAAGTGATTCGATAAATAATTGTTTGATTGGAGGGAGGGACCTTATAGACATTAATTAAATAATGATTTTAGAGGAGGGTTTTCTGAACTTTTGTGGCAACCTGGGCCTGGGCCTTGGCCCAGGTGGGATTCGGCCAAGAAGGGGGATTGCCCACCCCCTCCAACCCTAACCGCCGCCCCCGCTCCCTCCTATGCGCCGCCCGCCTCCCCTCCTGTGCGCCACCCCCTGGCCCTTGCACGCCCCTCCCAGCAACACCTCTCCCTCCCCTCCCCTCCATTGCCCGTGATCAAGACCTCCATTCGCTGCCGGACGAGCGGGAGAAGGAAATCAATCGTAGCAAGGCGATTGGAACTGGAGGAAGGGAAGAAGAAGGGAAAAAGAGGAAAAGGAGAAGAGGTGGAGTTCGTGGGGTGTTCGTCGTGTTCTACAACGATTCGTCAAGGGTAATCCCTGTTTTACCCCAAGTAGATGTATATTTTAATTGTGCTAGCAATATCGGTATTCTCTTAGAGAGTTGTGAAGGACGTCATTATCTTTCCATGAAGTGCTAGAACGCGTCATTCGTACCTTTTTAGCAAAAGTTATGATTTTTCTAGTAGGACTGTTATGCAGATCGGGGGAATTTCTGTCAGTTTCGGTGGATTGGTTTGGGCCACTCAAAAACGGGAGAATCAGAGTATCTACATATTATGAAAGTTGTAGATAATTTCCTTAGCTTTCCAGGAAGGTCAAGAAATCATGATTCCGACACTCGGGGTGAAAGTTATGACAATTTTAGTGCGCTGTCCAGAGAGCCAATGCGAACATTGATGTTTTAGAAAATAGGATGGTGCGGGTAGAAGATGGCCGAATCAGGGAGGCTCACCACTAGGTTTTGTTAGATAATTTAATTATCTTTCCAGAAAGCCTGAGAACGACTTATTTGGACTTCGGTACTAATAGATATGAATTTTTGAAGTTACTATCCGCAGAGGGGGACAGGGTGACCGGTAGGATTCGGGGTTTTGAACCAAGCTAAACATGTTGGGATAGTTTGTGAGTGTTTTATTTAATCTAAAAGATCCACTACTGTTGCCTTAGCAAATATTATAATTATTATTCAGGAGGAGGACGGATTCCAGGGGCTGCACCTTCTGCACATCCCCCGTTTTCACGTGGTTAAAGGCAAGTATAATGATGGTTTTAAATTTGTAGCGTGGATTATTGATGATTGAAGGTTTGCAGATGTTTGATCTATGTTATGAGTATATGTGATCTTGATTATGATAATGACATGTTGATACTGTTTATGGTCGATTGCAATTGAAGGCATTCATGAGAATTTCTGATGCATAGATGTTGTGAATGCAAGTTTTATTTGTTGAGACATTCACGCATATGCATCATGTTGATTTATTGAAGTCTTGGTCACGAGATGACCAAGCGCCGAGGTCCCCGTCATGTTGATGACATGACGGGCTAAAGGTCCCCATACTTGTGGAGTATGGGCAATTGGTCCCTGTACCAGATGGTACAGGCATGGGTGTGCATTGACGGATGCACACCCTGCATTACCGGTAAAATGCAAAAGAGAAGAGATAAAAGAGATTTTTGATCATATTGCATAGCATGGTTTATTATATGATTGATGGATGAATTTGTGAAATGATGTTCACGGTTGCTCTTGTTATTACTTATTATATTTGCTGAGTCGTTGGACTCACTCTTGTTGTTGGTTTTGTTATTGTTGTTTGTTTTAGGTACCTACATGAGGTCGGCATGCATGGGGATAAAGGAAGATTAGTTTTGTTGCACTTGCACGATCTACTCACCATGGAAGAAAGAAAGAACATTAAACAATATTTATTGAATAACTCAAGTGGTATTTGATTAATGATTATCAGGTTTAAAATGTAATAAATGATTAGAACTCTTTTACATCGCTTCTGTTCTTTATCTAAGTATTATTATTATGAGTGCCATGGTAAACATAATCCAGTTTTGCTTAGAAATGATTATATTGCTTACTGTTATTCATATCAATTGATTATACTTGTTGGAACCTCTGATTTAAACAATAAACAAAGGAGGTGCTGCCGAAATTTTGTAAGACGTATATTAGTTTATCCTTGCTATGTTGTTAGTTTGGTAGCATTCAAGGTCATTATTTGGCTGGGGTGTTACAGTTGGTATCAGAGCGGGCTGTAGGTCCGTGGTTAATGAAATATTAAACTTGACACACTAAGCACTATAGGTGGGAATGGGATTTGCATTGCATGTATATTTTTTTCTTTGTCGAATTTCATACTTGATTGTGTACTTATGTGTGACTTTGTGTTTGTTTGTGATATAGAGATGGCAAAGGGTAGAGGCCGTGGTCGTGGTCGTGGCCGGCAGGGTGCCAGACAAGGCCAGGCTGTGCCCCCGCCTGAGGTTCAGAACTCTGAAGCCGGGAGGCCAGTTCTGTGGGATCAGAGGAAGAAGTTGCTTCAGCGGTTCAGGGGAACCAGACTCCGCCCGCAGCACCTAGGGCCGCACCTGTGGCCATCCCAGCGACATTACCGGCGATGGGTGCTATGGGCTTGCACCAGTGGAATGCTTTGAGATTGGACACCTTCGATGGTTTGAGCATGCCAGTTGATGCTGCCAACTGGCTGCGACAGATAGAGAGGCATCTGGGAGTGTTGGGACTGACATCAGAGCAGTAGGTGCAGTTTGTAGCCTTTCAGCTGAAAGGTGTGAGACCATGTGGAGGTCACCCCATGGTTGTGATGAGTAATTGACTCTTGATCTAGGAAGATTGAGTTTGGTTTTTGAGGTTTGAGCTCACTCTGCAAAGTCGTAAGCCTTAAGAATTGTCAGCAGACTGCTTACGCCTATGTTGTCCTTAGTTGGAACCGAGTGAGGAGTTGAACGAGTGGTCGGAGGTCACCTGGGATGTTTACGACCACTCTGGCCGTGATCGAAGGCTATACGACCACGCTGTGGAGATCTACGATCACGTTGTGGCCTTCTCGACAAGTTTAGCCGTGGTCGAAAGTCTCTCGGGTGGAGCACGACCACGTTGGGTGCCATACGACCACGTTTGGTCGTGGTCGAAACCCTTTCGAGTGCTGTACGACCACGTTGGTTGTGGTCGGAAGGTCATACGACCACGTTGCAGCATCCTCGGTGAAAATGGCAGTGATCGGGTGTCGTACGACCACATTGGAACCGATCGGTCGGAAAACATGCGCACGACCGGTTTGGCGATGATCGAAGTCTCGGTCGTTTACGACCACGTTGTGTCGTCTTCGACCACGTTGTCGTGAATCGGGACCCGCCGAAGACATACGACCACGTTGAGCGTGTCGGTGATAGCCGAGGTGGCGTGTGACCACGACCACGCTGGTATCGACCGTGGTCGGAGAGGCCGCCAGGCCATTTACGACCACAGTCTACGACCACATTGGCCTTGGTCGGCAGTCGGCACTCGGGTATTCGAGCATGTAGTAGCGCCCGGTCTTCGATCACGTTGAGCGATAGGGAGTCACGACCACGTTGTAACTCGAGGCTTTCGACCACGTTAGCGGCTGTCTGACCGTGGTCGATGGAGCTCATTAAAACCGGTCGTATGAGCTCGTTTTTCGGTCGATTTCGCCGGGGTTTGGTCGTATGGGTGTGTAGTGAATTCATGGACCTTGTGGACTTGTTGGTTCATCATTATGACGGTCTTGTTGCAATCTAATTTCAGTGGAAAAGAGTTGAGCTCAGTTGGAGCTGTGAAAAGTCTTGAACTTGCAGGGTAAGGTTGCTTTGAGCGGTGCAGAGTTTGGTTTCTCTGTTTGAGCGGTGGTCATAGCGAGCTTTGAGGCTGCCGTGATGACTTCTTTGTGTGGTCGAAGGAAGCGGGGAAGTCTTCGTGGCTTCACCACTTCTTGTCTTGTGCTTTTGAGTGGTCGTAGGGAATTTACGACCAGGTGTTGTGCTGTGATACTTGTGCCGATTGATGGTCTGTGTGCATTGAGCGGTGCTATGTGATGGTTTGCTTGTCTTGTGGCTGCAGGACTTCGGAGCTATTTCATGGTGAGGCGTGGGAGGACCGGGACTAGGCACAGGAGGTGTTGAGGTCCAGACGGTCGGAGACGCCGAAGATGATCGAGGCTGGTGAGGTGGTTGCGAGCCGGGGAGATGAGGAACCAGAGCTGTAGCTACCCATGATGGACACGACAGGCAACAACGAGGAGGACCGGGACTAGGCTCAGGGAGGAGCTGAGGTCCAGACGGTCAGGAGGTTGGGTGCGGTCGTGTGCGGCGGAATAGACCGAGACTAGACTCGGAGGAGTCTGAGGTCCGATCGGTCGGCGTGTCTCGGGAGACATGTCTTGGTGAGGCTTAGGAGGTCGGGACTAGACAAGGGAGTTGTTGAGGTCCGAACGACGTGGAAAAGCCGAAGAGGACGTGTCGTGCGGGTGGGTCGACAAGATGGACAAGAAAGCGGTGGAGGAAGCTTCGGAAGGCGGCGGAGGGGCATTTTGGAGAAATGTCAAAGCTGGGAAGCCGTCCCTCCGTAAAGCACCGAGAAAGAAGTGGATTCATTGGCGCTAACGGCAAAGTGCGGGTCTCATTGGGATATAGGCAAAGCATTTGAGTTAGCGGGCAAAGTGAGTGTTAAAACCGGTGTTAGATGGGGTTTTGGGTTATCCTCAGTATGGACTAATGGATGGATCCATTAGGGTTAGTCTCAGTGTGAGGCTATAAAAGGGAGAGGGAGGCAAGTGTTATGTGAGAGTTGGTCGGCTAGGCCTTGAGGCGCCGCCTCCCTCCCTTGGGAGTGTATCTGTGTGTGTGTGCTCTAGGGCTAGAGCTTGTCCTCCTGTGGGGAGTGGTTGCGAAACCTCCGTGTTATGATTTGAGAGGACTCATCTCTCGTACTTGTTAGAGTTTATCTATGAGATGGGTCCGTGTTTGTGATCCGGGTTGAGAGGTCGTTCTTGAGATGTTTTCATTGATTTATTTGCCATCTCTTCATTCTTAGTTCCTTCGTATTTCCTTTGAGAGTTGGCTTATATTTGTTTTGCTCGAGCGGGAATCTGTCTCAAGGCTAGTTGGCCGTTCATTCCGAGAGCGGAAGTTGATTTGGAAAAATCCTCGTGTCTTTCGATCTGCCGCTTGATGAGTCTCTGTTCTATTTTTCGATCGCATCAATTTTCTTTGGCGAAACAAAGACTTTCCTTTTCTTGGTAAATTCACTTCTAGAGATCATATACAAGTTAGAGTTCAAGTCTCGGTTGGTTTCGACCTCAGTGCAAAAGATTCCTCAAATTTTGCTCTCTGTCGTCGTCTTGTCGACAAAATAGAGTATTCACCGCTTGTCATCCGATTTTGGTTTTACGACCAAGGTCGTTGAATCGAGTCTTTCGGTTGTGTGGTCGGCGACAGTCGGATTCGATTGCAGATATCTTCTCGGCTTTGGTTATCGACCACAAGTTGGCGATCGCCACCGCTAAGACCTCACGACCGATTCTATTTTCGGTTCTGTTGTCAAGTGACTCGGTCCCGGTCGGTATCGATCACGGAAAAGACTTAGTGTGAAGTCACTGGTCTTCTTGGGTTTCATCGGTCGACCGGCTTTCCTTTGGAGATTTGACCACGACTTGCGATCACGAAGTCTTGGCCTTCGCTCTTCTCGATTTTCGACCGGCCAAGACATAGATCATCGCTTTCTTTTGCACCGGTTTCGAGTGCTTGATGGTCGAGATCTCGTAGTCGTGTGCCCCCACGGTCTCATGAGGTGTCTGCGACCGCGATCGGTTATAGGTGCAAGTCGGTCTTCGACCATGTTGATCGCACGACCATGCCATTGGCTTACGATCACGACGGTTCCGACCGGACTCATCTTTCGATCTTGTCGGTCTTGTTTTGGTGGCTATCGACTTCATTGAATTCGTTTGATCATCGATTGCCTACCAAGATGCTCTTCGATCGAGTGGTCAAAGTTACGACCACCGCATGTGCTATCAACCAAGTTGTCGGTTTCGACCATGGTGTCGGTCTCAGACCACGTTGTCTTCCCAACAAACGCCGCCTGCTACCGACAGCCCCTATCTGCTGGAGTGGATGTATTCGACCACGCTTGAGCTCCGCCAAGTGGTCGTAATCTAACACACAAAGTGCTCGATTTGGTCATTAGATAGTCTGAATTCCTCTGTCTTCTACTAGACCTCATATCTTGGATCTTCATAGCTTTGTAGCTATTGGAGAATAAGGACTATGTGAATATTTAGAGGAAAAATTTATGGGCACCATTCACCCCCCCTCTGTTTAACTCATCCGGTCCTACAATTGGTATCAGAGCAAGGTTGGCTCTGAATTGGATCTTAACCGATCTTGAGCATGCAACTAGTAGGGAATCTTGTGAACTTTTCTTTGAATCTTTTTGGGGTGGTTTTGCTATTAATGTCCTTTGAGACAAGAGGCTTGATTTCGGCTAGAGGATGATTTTATTTGCAAGAAACCACAAGTGTGAGCTTTGTGGTACATTCTTGTCCTTTGGTTAATCAAGTGCCAGGAAGGAGAAAGCCTTGGAGAACACACGGATGATAATGATAAGGACGAGCGTCGACTTATCATGAGCAAGGTAAAAACTTATTATGACCTTGGCCTTGTCCAAGATGAATATACTTGCTCTTCGAGATATTGTGAGGTGCCTAGATTATAAATTGCTAGATTATTGCTAGGTTGAAATCTCATTTCTCATGTGTAGGTTGTGAGTCTTTCTCTCAGAGGCGGTGAAAATTTAATTTCTACTTGAATGTTAAAATCTGCAAATGAGAAATTAAAACTTTGACTCACCGCACTTGTGTAGAGGAGTGTGAGCTTACTAGAGTGTAGTAAACCGAGTTCCTCGCTTGTGTCGTCGTTATAGTCGTAATGCCCACGACCACAACTTGACTTCTCGACATAGTCGTAGCTGCATACGACCATGTCTGTTGGCGGACACTTCCGCTTGTTACCGTGGTCGAAAGTCCCTACGATCACGATCGCTGGGTTCGAAGCGCCGCCGCTCGATTGTCGTGGTCATAAGCGACTTACGACCACACCGCGATTCCCACCGTGGTTGTAACGACCAACGACCACATCTCGGCTATAGTCATTCAAGACTACGCCTCTCGTGCTATGACCACGCCATTTCTTCTCGGCCGTAGTCGAGTAACGTAACGACCACTCTTTTTCTCGCCGAGTGGCCGTGTGTCGTCTTGGGGTCTCAAGCATTTGCTTACTAACCCTTGGGATCCAAGACTTGGGCACTTTGTTCTTGTCTTTGTAGGTGTCCGACGTTGGATGGAGAACATGGGATCGAATGGATTTTAGTCTTACGCTTCATCACGTGACTAGAACATTTGTTGGTTCTCCACTTCATGGCCTCCAAGAGGTATGTACCTTCACGTTTATGCGTCTCCACCTACTTTGTGAGCTACTCTATACCCTCATGCCCTTATACTCATGTTTGACCATATTGGCATGTTGTGCTTGTTCATGTGCTCACATGTTCCATACTGGCATGTTTTTTTTTCTCAATGCTTTCATGTCATGCCTTTATGTGTATGCTGCTTAAGTATCCATGCACCTTGTTGTATTTGTTAGATGCTTAAGCTTTGACTTGACTTCATGAGCTAAGTAGAATGTGTGCATTGGAAGTCAAGTATCATCATGACCTTGTGCTCGTAGTATCTATCATGGTTCACATCTTGCTCCTTATGTTCATTCATCATTATTTATACATGTTAGCATACTTTTCATGATGTTGATTTGCCATGTTGTATGTCTACATGATGTACGCATATGTATGGACAAGATGAGCTTGAGTATATCTTGGATAGTTTCTACGTGTCATGATGGTGCGTTTATTCATGCCTTTGTATCTTTTCTAGTATACATGCTTTTATCCATGCTAGCACATGCTTCTGTGACTGTTCCTGTCATCTGCTATGTATGGTTGTGATTTATTGTGATGCTTGTATATTTTGATCTTATTGATGTTATGGCATGAAATAAATTGTATGACATCTTGGTAGCATTAGTTTGTGCTTATGCTTAGATATCATGAGATTTGTGGTTAGGTCACAAGCTTCTTCTAGTATTGGGTGGCTCTAGGCTTGCTGTTCTAGATGCTTTTGATGAGGGCTAGATTGAGCTTGTGGCGGTGCGTGTTCTCATGTGTTCTATGTCTTTAATACTAGTGATGCTCTTGTTGTTATCATTTGTCTCAAGATCTTGGTTCCATGTTGTATATCATTTACCCCAAGACTAGGACACCGATTGTTCCCCATGATTAAACTGCAGAGGGGAGAGTGATACTGTTTGTTACGACCGCTCCTCAGTCGTTACGACCACGTCGTAGGAACCACGACCATGGTGCGGACCCTCGGCGAACTCGTGTTACGACTACGACCAGACACCATTACGACTACCGCCAGACATGATCGCTACGACCATGGTCCGACCATTACGCGTCTTCGATCACTTCATCACGGTCTGGACTCGAATACAACCGCGAACTCAGACTCGACTTTGAACACGAGAAGGACGCGACTACGACAACGTCGACTTGACTACGACCACGCTCGGACGTGGAATTGCCACGACTACAGCTTAAACAACCGAGCAACTGCTACAAAGGTTGGTTCTCCTTATGATTTTCGATTGCTCGCTTCCCGCCACTTGGCTTTGCATAGTATATGTCTTCTAGTGGTAGGAAGGGTCTTTTTAGGCGAGAGGAGCCAACTCTAGGTGATGTTGTCTCATTCACACCTCTCATCCAAATGGTTCTCTAGGATTATTTACTACCTAGTTTGGGCTTTGGTTCTCTAGGATTCTCTTCTACCTAGGTTGAACTTTTCTTGGCCACTAGAGTCTTTTGCATTGACATAGTGTGCTTTTTGCCCGTGGTATGAGGTTATAGACTAGAGACCATGAGGATAGGATGTGTTTGGGAATCACCTCCTTGAGCTAGAACCTTCTCTTTCGGATTTTGTGCCAAATTTCTTGGTTCTTCTCTTTTGCCTTCTCTAGGGGAGTTGGATCCTTTCGTCTATTCGGGCTATGTTTCGTGGGGAGTTCATCTCATGTGCATTCTTTTGTTCAATAGTGCGTCACATTCACATGAATGCCTGTACGATCTTGGAGCCCGAATATTATCTTTATGTGACATGATATCATGATTTATATCTTGCCATGTCTTGTGATAGCTTGATTTATCATGCCCTTCTATGTGTTGCTTAGCTCTTGCCATACTAGCTTAATTAAATGTGAACAACTTGAATCAAATCATGTCTTGTTCAATCTTGTGAATAGTCCGCTTTAGTGATCCTCTTTGATTCGTGCCATGTCGAATAGGCTAAGTTGAGTCTTGAATCTGTTTTTGAGATTTAGATTGAGCTAAGTTAGTTCATTAGTGATGCATGAGTTAAGTCTTAACTCTTTGTTCATGAACTAATTCAAGTAAATGCAAAAGATCTCTTTGTGCGAAAAACCGATCTCACCAATTCTTTCTCATGAGACGGCTTGCCATTGCATTCGGCATGAACTCAGGGGGAGTTTTGGATGACCAAGATCACCTCCTTAAGCTTATTGCTTGGAGTGATCGCATAAGGCTTGAGATCTAGCACATGGCTATGAAAACAAAAATTCTTGTGAAAAATGGTTGAAACCAACCATGAATTTC
This sequence comes from Bonia amplexicaulis, assembly GCA_036346245.1. NCBI lineage: Eukaryota > Viridiplantae > Streptophyta > Magnoliopsida > Poales > Poaceae > Bonia > Bonia amplexicaulis. Next base: position 10,611,744 of record CM070739.1, read on the forward strand.
TGATAAAAGCCAATTGTGCTAATTTTGCTCACTACAAGTATTCTACAAGTGGTATCCAAAGTACTACAAGTAGTGAATTACTTGTGATATCTAGTGCTTGAACAAAATGTCTCATTTTTTGAACTTATAGCACTCTAAAATTGACTCAACGATAGCTTCTTGGTTCCACTTAGAATATTGACATGGCTTGATTCACGATTGGATACCTTCTTCTAGACTATAATCTTGAGTGACTCGACATGCTAATCAAACCATTTAATTTAAAGATCATGACTTATTTGGCTTGAGCTTGGTAATACATGGTTTGTTATGATCTAAATAGCATTGTCACATTTTATGGCTTGGTATAATTTTCTGAGAAGTCACTTTCGATAATCTTCATGGCTCCTTTGCTTAAAATGAATTAATTGTAGTCACCCCAAAATTCATTCATGCTCTATGTTTCTTCCTTGCATCTTGATGACTTTATTGCCAAAAGGGGAGAAGGATAGAGAAAAGGCATTAAGGGTGCAAAAGGCATTAAAATGGGAGAATGCATTAAGGGATAGGAGAAGGATAAAAGGTATTAAGGAGGAGAATGTTTGGTCATCTTGCTATGACAATGGTCATGTGAGCATCTCGCTTTTGGACCGCTTTTGGACCATGAGCAAGATTGGACTTTCGTGTGATTTTGTAGAAATTTTGATCTTTCTCTGTCTGCTCCATTTCATTTCGTGTCAACATGGTCTTGAGTCACTTCTTCATTCTTCTAGACCATGTGTGGCTTTTGCATCTCCATCCTTTCTTCGCTCAAAACTAACTCTTCCTCATGCTTTTTACGTGTTTGTCAATATACTCATCAAGGGAGATTGTGAGACCATGTGGAGGTCACCCCATGGTTGTGATGAGTAATTGACTCTTGATCTAGGAAGATTGAGTTTGGTTTTGAGGTTTGAGCTCACTCGCAAAGTCGTAAGCCTTAAGAATTGTCAGCAGACTGCTTACGCCTATGTTGTCCTTAGTTGGAACCGAGTGAGGAGTTGAACGAGTGGTCGGAGGTCACCTGGGATGTTTACGACCACTCTGGCCGTGATCGAAGGCTATACGACCACGCTGTGGAGATCTCACGATCACGCCAGGCCTTCTCGACAAGTTTAGCCGTGGTCGAAAGTCTCTCGGGTGGAGCACGACCACGTTGGGTGCCATACGACCACGTTTGGTCGTGGTCGAAACCCTTTCGAGTGCTGTACGACCACGTTGGTTGTGGTCGGAAGGTCATACGACCACGTTGCAGCATCCTCGGTGAAAATGGCAGTGATCGGGTGTCGTACGACCACATTGGAACCAGTCAGAAGCTGGAAAACATGCGTACGACCAGTTTGGCAGTGATCGGAAGTCTCTCAGGTCGTTTACGACCACGTTGTGTCGTCTTCGACCACGTTGCCGTGAATCGGGACCCCGCCGAAGACATACGACCACGTTGAGCGTGTCGAGTGATAGCCGGGTGGCGTACGACCACGTTGGTCGTGGTCGGAAGGCTATCGACCACGCTGGTCGTGGTCGAGGCCGCCAGGCCATTTACGACCACAGTCTACGACCACATTGGCCTTGGTCGGCAGTCGGCACTCGGGTATTCGAGCATGTAGTAGCGCCCGGTCTTCGATCACGTTGAGCGATAGGGAGTCACGACCACGTTGTAACTCGAGGCTTTCGACCACGTTAGCGGTACCGTCGACCGTGGTCGATGGAGCTCATTAAAACCGGTCGTATGAGCTCGTTTTTCGGTCGATTTCGCCGGGGTTTGGTCGTATGGGTGTGTAGTGAATTCATGGACCTTGTGGACTTGTTGGTTCATCATTATGACAGGTCTTGTTGCAATCTAATTTCAGTGGAAAGAGTTGAGCTCGATTGGTGTGAAAAGTCTTGAACTTGCGTGGTAAGGTTGCTTTGAGCGGTGCAGAGTTTGGTTTCTCTGTTTGAGCGGTGGTCATAGCGAGCTTTGAGGCTGCCGTGATGACTTGCTGTGTGGTCGAAGGAAGCAGGGAAGTCTTCCAGGGCTTCGACCACTTCTTGTCTTGTGCTTTTGAGTGGTCGTAGGGAATTTACGACCAGGTGTTGTGCTGTGATACTTGTGCCGATTGATGGTCTGTGTGCATTGAGCGGTGCTATGTGATGGTTTGCTTGTCTTGTGGCTGCAGGACTTCGGAGCTATTTCATGGTGAGGCGTGGGAGGACCGGGACTAGGCACAGGAGGTGTTGAGGTCCAGACGGCCGAGACGCCAAGATGATCGAGGTCGGTGAGGTGGTTGCGAGCCGGGAGATGAGGAACCGAGTGTAGCTACCCATGATGGACACGACGGGCAACAACGAGGAGGACCGGACTAGGCTCGTGGAGGAGCCGAGGTCCAGACAGTCGAGGTTGGGTGCGGTCGTGGCGGCGGAATAGACCGAGACTAGACTCGGAGGAGTCGGAGGTCCGATCGGTCGGTTGTGTCTTGGGAGACATGTCTTGGTGAGGCTTAGGAGGTCGGGACTAGACAAGGGAGTTGTTGAGGTCCAGAACGACGTGGAAAAGCCGAAGAGGACGTGTCGTGCCAGGTGGGCTGACAGCATGGACAACAAAGCGGTGGAGGAAGCTTCCGGAAGGCGCGGAGGGGCATTTTGGAGAAATGTCAAAGTGCGGGGAAGCTGTCCCCCCCGTAAAGCACACGAGAAAAGAAGTGGATTCATTGGCGCTAACGGGCAAAGTGCGGTCTGTTGGGATAGCAGGCAAAGCATTTGAGTTAGCGGGCAAAGTGAGTGTTAAAACCCGGTGTTAGATGGGGTTTTCGGGTTATCCCCAGTATGGACTAATGGATGGATCCATTAGGGTTAGTCTCAGGTGTGAGGCTATAAAAGGGAGAGGGGAGGCAAGTGTTATGTGAGAGTTGGTCGGCTAGGCCTTGGAGGCAGCCGCCTCTCCCTCCCTTGGGAGTGTATCTGTGTGTGTGTGCTCTAGGGCTAGAGCTTGTCCTCCCAGGGGGAGTGGTTGCAGAAACCTCCCGTGTTATGATTTGAGAGGACTCATCTCTCTGTACTTGTTAGAGTTTATCTATGAGATGGGTCCGTGTTTGTGATCCGGGTTGAGAGGTCGTTTTGAGATGTTTTCATTGATTTATTTGCCATCTCTTCATTCTTAGTTCCTTCAGTATTTCCTTTGAGAGTTGGCTTATATTTGTTTTGCTCGAATCGAATCTGTCTCAAGGCTAGTTGGCCGTTCATTCCCGAGAGCGGAAGTTGATTTGGAAAAATCCTGTGTCTTTCGATTGCCTGCCTTGATGAGTCTCTGTTCTATTTTTCGACTGCATCAATTTTCTTTGGCCGAAACAAAGACTTTCCTTTTTCTTGGTAAATTCACTTCTAGAGATCATATACAAGTTAGAGTTCAAGTCTCGATTGGTTTCGACCTCGTGCAAAAGATTCCTCAAATTTTGCTCATGGTCGTGCGTACCGACAAAATAGAGTATTCACCGCTTGTCATCCGATTTTCGGTTTTACGACCAAGGTGTTGAATCGAGTCTTTCGGTTGTGTGGTCGGCGACATCGGATTCATTCGCAGATATCTTCTCGGCTTTGGTTATCGACCACAAGTTGGCGATCGCCACGCTAAGACCTCACGACCGATTCTATTTTGGTTCTCTGTTGTCAAGTGACTCATCCCCGGTCGGTATCGATCACGGAAAAGACTTAGTGTGAAGTCGCTGGTCTTCTTGGGTTTCATCGGTCGTGGCTTTCCTTTGGAGATTTGACCACGACTTGCGATCACGAAGTCTTGGCCTTCTGCTCTTCTCTGATTTTCGACCAGCCAAGACATAGATCATCTGCTTTCTTTTGCACTGGTTTCCGAGTGCTTGATGGTCGTAGATCTCGTAGTCGTGTGCCCCCACGGTCTCATGAGGTGTCTGCGACCGCAGTCGGTTATAGGTGCAAGTCGGTCTTCGACCATGTTGATCGTACGACCATGCCATTGGCTTACGACCACGACGGTTCCGACCGGACTCATCTTTCGATCTTGTCAGTCTTGTTTTGGTGGCTATCGACTTCATTGAATTCTGTTTGATCATCGATTGCCTACCAAGATGCTCTTCGGTCGAGTGGTCAAAGTTACGACCACTGTACAGGCTATCAACCAAGTTGTCGGTTTCGACCATGGTGTCGGTCTAGACCACGTTGTCTTCCCAACAAACGTCGCCTGTTACCGACAGCCCTATCTCTGCGGAGTGGATGTATTCGACTACGTTTGAGCTTCCGCCAAGTGGTCGTAATCTAACCACACAGTGCTCTGATTTGGTCATTAGATAGTCTGAATTCCTCTGTCTTCTACTAGACCTCATATCTTGGATCTTCATAGCTTTGTAGCTATTGGAGAATAAGGAATATGTGAATATTTAGAGGAAAAATTTATGGGCACCATTCACCCCCCCTCTGTTGCCTCATCCAGTCCTACAAAAGGGCAAGCGGATCTCTGGTGGGAGGGAGTCCTGTCAGCCAGAACCGCCGCCCATGGGCCAGCGACTTGGGAAGAATTTGTGGAGCAATTCAGGAGGAGGTTTTACCCTACCTCATTTGTGGAAAGAATGGAAGTGTCGTTGAATAGTTATAAGGTGGCAAGATGTCGTGTCGAGTAACGGTTGGTTTCAATAATTTAATCTGCTTTGTATCATTTGTGGCTACTAATGATGTGGAGAAAGCTAGGAGGTTTCGCAGAGGGCTCAGGCAGGAATTTCTCCAAGTGTTGGGGGCTTTGGAGCTTCGTGACTTTGGCTCTTTGGTGGAGCAAGCTAGGGGCATGGAGCTAGAGATGCAGATTGGGGAAGGATTGCAGGGTACAGGTGGTACTGTGACTTCTGAAGGTACGGAGAGCAGTCAGAAGAAGAGTTATGGTGGAAGTGGATCAGCGTTGAAGCCAGTTTCCAAGAAGTTCAAGGGGCCGCCAAATTCATTCAAGTCTAGGTTCACCAAGCCCCAAGCATCATCTACCTTCGTTCTTGACAAGTGCTCCTATGGTGCGTCCGCCCCGTGACATGGAATGAAATGTTTCAAGCATCGAGATGGTCATCGTGCTTCAGAATGTGCTTGGTTTGGAGCTTGTCGCCATTGTGGTCAGGAGGGCCATAAGGCATTGGTTTGTAAGCGGAACCCTGCCAGCATCATTAAATGGGAACCAGTTCACGCATCGTCTTCAGCGCCAGCGGCTTCTTCTCGAGGGTCAATGCAGATGCTAGCAGCCGTGTAATACCCCGATCGTCGTTACGGCATAAGATTTTAAATCAATCGCAGAATCGTCGATTTTTCGGTAAATCGCGGGAAGGGAAAAATATAAATTGTAGAACATTGTAAAATGAATTAAATAAATTAAAACAATTAATTATGATATTTTGGGCTGTTCGAAGGGGTGGGCCAACCGCTTTGGGCCGGTCACCCAAATGGGGCCCGCACCCTCCCAAACCCTAGCACCCTCTTTATAAACCCTCCTTGGTCCCCTCCTTTTCCACCCCAAACCAGCCACCACCACCCCCTTGGGCGCCCCCCCTTCTCCCCCTTGCTGCTGCCATGGTGCCAAGGAAGAAAAGAAAGGGAAGAGAGGAAGGAGAAGGAGAAGAAGAACAAGACCAAGAAGAGGAAAAATTGGGGAAATTTTTCATCTAGGTAATTTTTTCCCATCCCAAATCCTCTGTTTTATGGATTAATTAGGGTTCTTGGCACAGAATTTGATGGTAGATAATAGATCAATTGCCCGATTAGAGTTTAGTCGCAGGCTGATTTTAGATCTATTCGCGCAGTGCGGTTTGTCTCACGGTTTGGGTCTAGGAAACGAATTTTCCTGCGAGTCTTCCCAAAAGGAAAGTTGTAGAGGACTTCTAGATGTATCTTTTGTATTTTTGGTAAATTTTTCTACTGTGGGATATGGGAGATACGGAGTCGGAAATACCGCTGTCCGGCAGGCGAACAGATTAGTACAGTCCGACGGTGATCCGGGGTTTAAAAATAGTAAAAGAATTTTCTGGCCTTGTCATAGTTGGGAAAGTTGTAGATAATTTTGATATATAGCTTGTGTATAAATGTGAGAATTTTTAGACCTCTGTGCTGTCGTGGACACGCGTTTGAACGCGGCTGCCCAATCTGCCAGAGCAGAGTTCTTCCTCTGTTTTGGGCATTAATTTACTCCTAGCTGTGGTTAAAGTAAAAATAGGAGTTCTCCCTGAAAATTGTAGGTTTTTAAGTTATGAATCCAGAGAGGTATTATTTTCTGTTTTTCGATCTATATTTTTAAAGATACAAAATTAGGAAGCAGCGCTGCTGCAGAGATGAAATTATTCAATTGTGGAGCGGAGAGGAGTTTACGCGGGTTCGGATTTCTAGCGATGTTTTATATATTTATGTCGTGCTTGTATGCTGTAGTTGTGTGCTGAGAGTTGTCTTATGGACAGGTGGCCTTGTCCCTGAGCGCTCTTGATTTTCGTTGTACTTCGCTTCGTCGGATTGAGGCAAGTAAACGTAGCGGTGGTTGCTACCGTTTAACCTGTTGTTCCTACTACTTTCAGTTTACATTATTATCGTAATTTGATACAATTGCCATGATTGCATGATATTTTAATTGTGAAGATGGAAACAATTATTTATTCATAGATATGTTGATAAATTGCTAATAGACATGTGAAATTCTTGCTTAATGTTATAATGGGATGATGAAATTAGTATGTGGTGGATGTGGAGATGTTGAGAGCATGATAATGCTCCTTGTGGATGAATTAATGTGATTTATGATTTATCATATCATTCATATCATATCATGTCATTTGCATGTATGTATGTCGCCGCACATGCCACGACCGTACCGGTACAACCTCTTCTCCCGCGGGAAGCAAGATAAGCATTCATATGCATTTATTTGTTGTTTAAATGACTGCATCCATATGCCATTTTGCATTGATATGTAATATGTTATGGTGAAGATATGTTGTGGAAAGGTTTATTTGCATTCATATGCAATATGTTGTGGTGAAATTATTTTGTGGATTATTCAACTTCATAGTTGTAATGTGGAATTTACAATTTCATTGTTGTGTTGTGGATTTGGCTCATGTGAGCTATTTGTGGCACGAGGATTGTGGTTGTAGTTGTGGAACGGGATTCGTCCCTTGTGTATGGTAAGGATTGTGATGGTGGCATGAGACCCTTTTCTCTTGTATTAAATGTGGATAGTGATTGTGGATATGAGAAGTAATAAAGTATTGAAGTAAGACATACATATGTTTTATTGCCTTTGGTAGCGGTAGTGGATGAGGTTTTCAAGTAGTCAATCATGATTTAATTGTTTATGCTTTACCGTCATTGGTAGTGAATTGAGGTTAAGAATATAAACGTTGTTGATTGTGGAAGATTACATGTTGATGATTAATCTATTGTGGTTCGTGGAGGATTAAATGTTTCTTTTACATTTAATACGGGATAAAATGATTGCATTCATATGCCAATTAAATCTGAAATTTAAGAGGTATGATTCATGAAGGTTTACGGTGGTTTAATAATTATTGTAATGCCCCAGATTATTTTATTAATTGTTATTTAATTGTTTGTTTGATTAATAAATAGAGAGAGGGACCTAGAAGGAAAAGATTGAAAATTAAAAGAGTTTTGAAGGGTTTTCTAAAAAGTTAATCAAACTTGGGCCTAGGCCTTGACCCAGGTGGGTTTTTCTTGGCCCAAGAGGGGAAGGAGGCCACCCTTTTAACCTGTGCAGCCGCCCCTGCCCTAGCCGCCGCCTCCCCGCCCCCTGCAGCCGCCCCTCCTCGCTGCGCGCGCCTTGCCGCGCCACCCTGCCGCACCGCGCTGCCGCGCCCCTGCCGCGCGCCCCGGCAGCCCTGCCGCGCCTGCCGCGCCAGCCATTGCCGCCCCGACGTCTCCTCCTTCCCGGTGCGCCGTCGTCGTCATCCGTCGCTGCACCGTTTGGATCCGGAGGAAGGAGAAGAGGAGTTCGCGGAAGAGATCCCGGGCGGGTACTTCCTCCTCGTCGTGTTCTTCATCGTCGTGTCTTCAAGGGTAATCCCGTTGCCCCCGTATTAGATTGATTTGAGTTGGTTTAGCGACGTTGGTTTTCGGATCTAGTAGGACAGTTTCTGTTGGTCGGCTGTTTTGATCTAGTTCTGTCGAGATTCAGGTCTGTACCCCTGGTAGAAAATTGTAGAGGGCATAATTATCTTTCCAAGGAGTACAACAACACGTGATTCGGATTTGTGTAGCGAAAGTTATGAATTTTCTTGTGCCGCTGTTCTGCAGATCGGGGTAGTTTTGGACAGATTTTAGTAGATTGGTTTGTGCGGCGGGAAATCGGGCGAATCGGAAATTCTTCATGTTAGGAAAATTTTAGATAATTTTCTTAGCTTTCCAGAAAGGTCAAGAAGTCCGGATTCGGATGATCTGGACGAAAGTTATGGCTGTTTTAGTGCGCTGTCCAGAGAGGTTGTCGTGACTATTGATGTTCTAGAAAAGGGATTGGATCGGGTAGAAAATGGCAGAATAAGAGAGGCTTCCCAACTACGTTTATTTAGATAATTTAATTATCTTTCCAGAAAATCTGAGAACGCTTAATTTGGATTTTCGTACTGGATGTTATGGATTTTTGAAGTCGGCTGTCTGTGGTTGGGCAGATTTGGCCGAGGGGAGTTGGGGAGTTTAATTGAGATAAATTGTTGGGGTAATTGGGATTGCTGATATTTTGTATCTAGAAACCCGTTACTGTTATGTTAGTAATTATTAATTAATTATTCAGGAGGAGAGCGGATTCGGGATTTGCATATTCGCTCGTTCTTCGTTGTCTCGCAGTTGAGGTAAGTATATCTTTGTTATGATTAATATGTGTGATTTGATGATTGGGATGATATGAGTGATGATTGAGTTATGAATGCTTTACTTGTGAATTTTAGTAAAGTTATGAGTTGATAATGCTATTTATGTTCTGTTTACATTATAGCATTTTTTTGAGATTAAATTAATGCATAGTATGTTGAATGCCTGTTTACCTTTTTGATACATTCACATATATGCATCATGCTGAGAATTGTTGAATTCTTGGTCACGTGGTGATCAAGTTGTCGAGGTCCCCACACTTGTGGAGTGTGGGCATTGGTCCCCTGCAGTGCAGTGCATGGTGTGCATTGACGGATGCACACCCGCATTACGGTAAAATGCGAAGAGATGAGAATGGACTTTTGATCATATTGCATAGCATGGAATTCATATGAAACATGTTTAACTTGACAGTTAATGTTCATGATTGCATTTGTTACAGTTTATACTTGCTGAGTCGTTGGACTCACCCTTGTTGTTGTTTGTTTATTTTAGGTACCAATATGAGATCATCATACATGGGGACATGAATGACTAGTCCAGATGCACGTGCACTATTCCTTCAATAAGAAATAAGAACAGTCATTATAATCTTAGTGGCTGGTTAGTTTAATTGGTTCATTTTAATATTCATCAGATTAAATGTAATAATGATTAGAACTATTTGATATCGCTTCCATTCTTTATTATGGAAATAGAACTGTTTCTGTTTATCTAGATTTGCTATTAATGATTGAATAGATAAGACTTTGTCGAATCTTTTGGAATAATTATTAGAAGTTTTAATTTTGGCTAGAGGTCGGTAGCATTTTAGGCCATTTTGTCGAATCTTTTGGAATAATTATTAGAAGTTTTAATTTTAGCTAGAGGTCGGTAGCATTTTAGGCCATTGTTTGGCTGGGGTGTCACAGTTGGTATCAGAGCGGGCTGTAGGTCCATGGTAGTGAAAATATTAAATTTGACACACTGTGCACAGTAGATGGGGATGGGTTTTGCATCGCATCGGTATTATTACTGCTGATTCTGATTATTAATTGTGTGTTATGTGTGACTCTATATTTATTTATGTTATATAGAGATGGCAAGGGTAGAGGCCGTGGTCGTGGTCGTGGCCGGCAGAGCGCCGGACGGCCAGTTGTGCCCCCGCCGATTGAATGTAACTCTGCGCCAGAGAGGCCGGTTACGTGGGATCGAAAAGAGCTTTGGCGATGGTGGATCGGCTGAAACCGGTTCACAAGAAGTTCAAAGGGTCGCAGAATTCTTTCAAGTCTAAGTTCAACAAGTCCCAGGCGTCTTCCACTTTTTGTCCTTTAGCTGGTGCTCCGATGGTACGTTCGATGCGGGTCGAGGATGAAATGCTTCAAGTGTGGAGATGGGCATCAGCGCCTGAGTGTGCTTGGTGGGAGCTTGCCGCCATTGTGGTCGGGAGGGCCACAAAGCTTGATCTGTAAGCGTAACCCGCCAATATCATCCGGTGGGAACGATTCAGCAAGCACCTTGGGCCCAGCGGCTTCTTCTGGGGGTGCATGCAGATGCTAGCAGCTGCCCTACTCGACGTGGGCACCGCCCGATCTCACTACCCTTCGCTGGAGGATGCCTCCAGGTACTTTTGGCCGCCTCCTCTGCGGCGTTGTTTCCAGAAGATGGCGCCTCAGCTCCTCTGCGTGGCGGCTCCGCCAGATCCGGGTGCCGTGGCGCCCGGCACTCAGCGTCGATCTCCCACGCTTGCCGACTACCGAGCCGCAGCAGTCATCCCGATGTGGTGACAGGTACGCTTTTGGTGGACTCAGTGGAGGCTTTTGTTCTATTTGATTCCGGAGCTACTTTTTCCTTTGCTTCCGTAGAGTTTGCTAGTCGGGCCAGGTTGAGTCTGCAGTCTATAGCTCAGTCTGTTTTGGTTCATTCACCGGGTGGAATTCTTTCTAGTTCCACAGTCTGTCCGGGTTGCATGATTACCATAGATGGAGAACATTTTGTTGCTAATCTGATGGTTATGAGGATGGAGCCGTTTGATGTTATTTTGGGAATGGATTGGTTGCATAGTTACCGTCTTTGTCATATCACATTTACGGAGGACAATAACTTGCGATCGCCGTCGAGCCAAGAGATAGTGTTTCAGGGTTGTGCACCCTCCTGCACACCCAGTGTGTTGGCTAGTCTTTTTCCTGGTAGTAGAGCGGTAAAGAGTGGATTTCTTTTATCCCTTGTGGAAAAGCCAAATTCCTCTTTGATTGCAGAGCGATTCGGTGGTCAGGAATTCGTGGATGTTTTTCCAACAGAGTTGCCGAGGATGCCACCTCCGTCCGGTGGAGTTCAGAATTGACTTGGTGCGGGAGCACGACCGGTTCTATAACTCCGCACCGATTGGCTCGACTGTTCCAAGAAGAGCTAAAAAAGCAGTTGGATGATCTGAAAGCAAAGGATCTTATTCGCCCGAGTGTGTCTCCGTGGGGAGCACCAGTGTTGTTTGTCAAGAAGAAAGATGGGAGTTGGCGCATGTGTATTGACTACCGTGCTCTCAACCAGCTGACCATCAAGAATAAGTATCCTTTACCCCGTATCGAGGATTTGTTTGATCAATTGAGGGGAGCTAAGGTATTTTCAAAGATTGATCTCCAGTCGGGATACAATCAAATTCCTGTCCGAGAGAAGTACATTGAGAAAACGGCATTCTCCACGAGGTATGGGCATTTTGAATTTAAAGTTATGTCTTTTGGACTAACAAATGCCCCTGCCGCTTTCATGGAGACCATGAACAGGATGTTGCATGAATATTTGGACGACTTTGTGGTCGTATTCATTGATGATATCTTGATTTATTCCAAGAATGAAGCAGATCATGAGCGGCATCTGAGACAAGTGTTGGCAACACTAAGAGAGCATAAGTTTTATGCGAAGCTCAAGAAGTGTGAGTTCTGGGTGACTCAAGTGGGGTTCTTGGGTCACATCATCAGCGATAAGGGAGTATCAGTTGATTCAAGTAAAGTCTCTTCGGTGGTAGACTGGGAGAGGCCGACCAATGTCAAGGAGGTGAGGAGCTTCCTCGGGTTTGCAGGTTATTATCGGCGCTTTGTGCAAGATTTCTCCATCATCGCCAAGCCGTTGTCGAGGCTTACTCAGAAGGACATGAGGTTTCAGTGGGACGATGATTGTGAGCGCAGTTTTCAGATTTTGAAGGAAAAGCTGGTGACCGCTCCTGTTCTCTGTTCGGAGCCGAAGCGATTCACGCTTTTCTCGATGCATCAAGAGTTGGGTGGGTTGTGTGCTTATGCAAGATGGTAAGGTTTTGGCTTACGTGTCGAGGCGGTGAAAAGCATGAAATGAATTACCCTACTCATGATTTAGAGTCGGCTGCAGATTGTGTTTGCATTGAAGCTTTGGAGGCACTATCATGCGGTGAGACTTGTGACGTGTTTACCGATCACAAGAGTCTCAAGTACATCTTTACCCAGAAGGATCTGAAGTTGAGGCAGCGCAGATGGTTAGAGTTGATCAAGGATTATGATCTAACCATTCAGTATCATCCTGGCAAGGCCAATGTGGTGGCCGATGCTCGGAGTCGCAAGGCGACGCCTGCTACCCTGGATTGTTTGATTGCTGATTTTATCGTATGGGGATATCGTCGCTATGCGGTGCGGCCCGAGTAGAGACCAGTTGATCCTAGAGTCACTATACCGAGCGAAAAGGGAGGCACAATAGTCGATCGATTACTTGAGAGGGTTATGAAACGGTTGGAAATGGGAAAAGAAGGGGATTTCAGTTTGGATATGTCAGGTGCATTGCCCTTTAAAGGGCGTTTATGCGTGCCGCAGAAAGCGGGGGTTAAGGATGACATTTTGAGAGAAGCTCATCGTGCCCCGTATACAGTTCATCCAGGAGAGACTAAGATGTATCGTGATTTGAAGCAGAATTTCTGGTGGAAAAGGATGAAGGTGGATATAGCCAACTATGTGGCCTCGTGTGGTATTTGTCAGCAAGTGAAAGCTGAACATAAGAGGCCAGCCGGATTATTGCAGCCATTGGAGGTTCCTCAATGGCCGTGGGATGATATTTCTATGGATTTTGTGGTCGCGTTGCCTCGGTCGCCGAGAGGCAGGGCAGTTTGAGTTGTTGTGAATCGATTCGAAGAAGTCGGTAGCACTTCATTCCTATCCGCACAACCAACTCAGCGAGTGATCTGGCTCCTATTTATGTTCGGGAAATTGTGAGGCTTCATGGTGTGCCTAAGACCATAATTTCCGACAGAGATGCCAAGTTTGTTTCTAAATTTTGGGAGAGTTTGCAGAGTGCTTTGGGCACTCAGCTTCGTTTGAGCACGGCTTTTCACCCGCAGACAGATGGACAGTCAGAGCGGACCATTCAGACTTTGGAGGACATGTTGAGATCTTGTGTGCTGTCTTGGAAGGGTAGTTGGGAGGATCAATTACCCTGGCGAGTTTGCCTATAATATGATTACCACTCAAGCATCAAAGCAGCTCCATTTGAAGTCTTGTATGGTCAGAGTGCATGTCGCCTTTGCTGGGAAGCGGTGGGCGAAAGCGATCTTAGGACCGGATTGGGTCGAAGACCGTTGAGAGAGTGGCTTTGGTAAGGCAGATTTGTTGGCGCCCGAGTAGGCGTAAGAGTTATGCTGATGTGAGAAGGAGGGACTTGGAGTTTGCAGTGGGAGATCAGGTGCTCTTGAGAGTATCTCCTACCAAAGGTGTGGTGAGGTTCGGTACCAAAGGGAAGCTTAGCCCTAGGTACGTTGGACCTTTCACCATACTAGCGCGGATTGGGAAGTTGGCCTACTGTTTGGATCTTCCTGAGGCTATGCGCGGAGTGCATAACATGTTTCACGTGTCCATGTTGAGAAAGTACTTGCGAGACCCAGAAGTTCACATCGCTCTAGAACCTTTGGTTATTGAGCAAGATTTGTCCTTTGAGTCCAAGCCAGTGCGGATTCTGGAAAGGTCAAAAAAAGTGTTGAGGAACAAGACTTTGCTGTATGTCAAAGTGCTTTGGTCGCAGCAGACCGAGAGGGAGGCAAGTTGGGAGTTGGAGTCTCGCATGCGCGAGCAGTACCCGGCGTTGTTCACATCAGGTGCGTGTTTTTGCTAGTTGGTTGATGTTGTTTCTTGTTGTGTTTACAGTTAGAATTTGGGGTCGAATTCTGCTTAAGGGGGGTAGAATGTAATGCCCCAGATTGTTTTATTAATTGTTATTCAATTGTTTGTTTGATTAATAAATAGAGAGAGGGACCTAGAAGGAAAAGATTGAAAATTAAAAGAGTTTTGAGGGGTTTTCTGAAAAGTTAATCAAACCTGGGCCTAGGCCTTGGCCCAGGTGGGTTTTTCTTGGCCCAAGAGGGAGGAGGCCACCTTTTAACCTGTGCCGCCCCCCCCTAGCCGCCGCCTCCCCGCCCCCCGCCGCCGCCCCTCCCGCCGCCGCTTGCCGCGCACCCTGCCGCACCATGCTGCCGCCGCCGCGCGCCCCGGTAGCCGCCGCCGCCAGCCATTGCCGCCCCGACGTCTCCTCCTTCCCGGTGCGCCGTCGTCGTCATCCGTCGCTGCACCGTTTGGATCCGGAGGAAGGAGAAGAGGAGTTCGCGGAAGAGATCCCGGGCGGGTACTTCCTCCTCGTCGTGTTCTTCATCGTCGTGTCTTCAAGGGTAATCCCGTTGCCCCCGTATTAGATTGATTTGAGTTGGTTTAGCGACGTCGGTTTTCGGATCTAGTAGGACAGTTTCTGTTGGTCGGCTGTTTTTATCTAGTTCCGTCGGGATTCAGGTCTGGACCCCTTCTAGAAAATTGTAGAGAGCGTAATTACCTTTCCAGGGAGTACAAGAACACGTGATTCGGATTTGTGTAGCAAAAGTTATGAATTTTCTAGTGCTGCTGTTCTGTAGATCGGGGTAGTTTTGGAAAGATTTTAGTAAATCGGTTTGTGCGACGGGAAATCGGGCGAATCAGAAATTCTTCATGTTAGGAAAATTTTAGATAATTTTCTTAGCTTTCCAGAAAGGTCAAGAAGTCCGGATTCCGATGATCTGGGCGAAAGTTATGGCTGTTTTAGTGCGCTGTCCAGAGAGGTTGTCGTGACTATTGATGTTTTAGAAAAGGGATTGGATCGGGTAGAAAATGGCAGAATCAGAGAGGCTTCCCAACTAAGTTTATTTAGATAATTTAATTACCTTTCGAGAAAGTCTAAGAACGCTTAATTTGGATTTTCGTATTGGAAGTTATGGATTTTTGAAGTCGGTTGTCTGTGGTTGGGCAGATTTGGCCGAGGGGAGTTGGGGAGTTTAATTGAGATAAATTGTTGGGGTAATTGGGATTGCTGATATTTTGTATCTAGAAACCTGTTACTGTTATGTTAGTAATTATTAATTAATTATTCAGGAGGAGAGCGGATTCCGGGGATTTCGCCTTCTGCTCGTTCTTCGTTGTCTCGCGGTTGTGGCAAGTATATCTTTGTTATGATTAATCTGTGTGATTTGATGATTGGGATGATATGAGTGATGATTGAGTTATGAATGCTTTACTTGTGAATTTTAGTAAAGTTATGAGTTGATAATGCTATTTATGTTCTGTTTACATTATAGCATTTTTTTGAGATTAAATTGATGCATAGTATGTTGAATGCCTGTTTACCTTGTTGATACATTCACATATATGCATCATGCTGAGAATTATTGAAGTCTTGGTCACGTGGTGATTAAGCGTCGAGGTCCCCACACTTGTGGAGTGTGGGCAATTGGTCCCTGTACCCGAGGGTACAGGCATGGGTGTGCATTGACGGATGCACACTCCGCATTACCGGTAAAATGCGAAGAGATGAGAATAGACTTTTGATCATATTGCATAGCATGAAATTCATATGAAACATGTTTAACTTGACAGTTAATGTTCATGCTTGCATTTGTTCTGATTTATACTTGCTGAGTCGTTGGACTCACCCTTGTTGTTGTTTGTTTATTTTAGGTACCAATGTGAGATCATCATACATGGGGACATGAATGACTAGTCCAGATGCACGTGTACTATTCCTTCAATAAGAAATAAGAACAGTCATTATAATCTTAGTGTCTGGTTAGTTTAATTGGTTCATTTTAATATTCATCAGATTAAATGTAATAATGATTAGAACTATTTGATATCGCTTCCGTTCTTTATTATGGAAATAGAACTATTTCTGTTTATCTAGATTTGCTATTAATGATTGAATAGATAAGACTTTGTCGAATCTTTTGGAATAATTATTAGAAGTTTTAATTTTGGCTAGAAGTCGGTAGCATTTTAGGCCATTGTTTGGCTGGGGTGTTACAATTATGAACATAAATTGTAATTGTGGATGTATGGAATTATAATGATGATGTTTAAATTGCTTGTAGTTTGAATAACTTGTTAAACTGTTTGCTTGCTGAGATTTTTATCTCACTCTTGCTTCCACCTCCCTACAGGTGGACTTTGAGCATGCATTGGGAAGGATAGAGCGGCATCGCACTGATGCACTTGTATTATAATCTTAATGCTGAAATAAAGTTGAAAGAATTCTTGTCTTTGTTTAGCTATTTTGTAGATGATTGTTTCATCTTGTTAATGTTAATTTGGAACCGTTCCTTTGGTTATTATTGTTCAAGATGATTATGAATATTAAATTGTTATCACTATTCTATTCTTCCTTAGCTGTTTTCGCTTCCGTTTGTATTATCTTGTTAATTAAATGTTGCCAGTTTAATTTATCTTGTAAATTGGTTAGTTGTAGAGCAGTTTTAGTAGCATCCCGGGGGCATTGTGGGTCCTGGGGTGTTACAAGCCGCTCCTACTCAGCCTTGGGCGCCGCCACAGCCTCACTACCCTACTCCTGGAGGGATGCCACCAGGGTACTTCTGGCCGCCTCCTCCCGCGGCATTGTTTCCAGCTGTGGTGCCTTCAGCTCCTCCTGCAGTGGCGGCACCGCCATACCCGGGTGTTGGGGCACCAGCCGTCCTAGCATCAGTCTCCTACGCCTTGCCGACTGCCGAGTCGACGGGTCGTCCCAATGTGGTGACAGGTACGCTTTTGGTGGATTCAGTGGAGGCTTTTGTTTTATTTGATTCTGGGGTTACTTTTTTCCTTTGCATCCTTAAAGTTTGCTAGTCGGGCCAAGATGAGTTTGTAGTTTATAGCTCAGTCTGTTTTAGTCCATTCGCTTGGGGGAATTCTTTCCAGTTCCACAGTCTGTCCGGGTTGTGTGCTTACTATAGATGGGGAGGATTTTGTTGCTAATCTGATTTTGGGAATGGATTGGTTGCATAGTTACCGTGCTGTCATATCATGTTTTTGGAAGACAATAACTCTACAAGCGCCGTCGGGCCAAGAGATAGTATTCGAGGGTAGTGCTCCCTCTTTTTCTCCTAGTGTGCTGGCTAGTCTGTATCCTGGTAGTAGAGCAGTAAAGAGTGGATTTCTTTTATCTCTAGTGGAAAAGCGAAATTCCTCTGTGTACAGAACTGTTCTTTCTGTTAGCAGATAAATGCACTACGTTCATCTTAGCTTGAAAGTTTCAGGATTTTAGCGAAGTTGAAGAATCAAGAGCAGTGTTACGTTGTTATCTGCAATCTTCGCGTAATATTTTCATAGACATTTCCATAATAACACTACATGCGCCATCATTCTTGAAACAGTCACATGTATCTGAAATTTTCTCAAGCTTGCTAATCTTAAGGAAAAAAGTTTAACTCCTCGATTTAATAACAGAGTAGACAGCTGGTAATGCACATTTTATCTAGAACGATTGATTATAAGCCGAAAATTACTAATAGGTGAAATGTATATTCCGGCCAGTGCTCCGACAAGGAGGATATTGCAGGTAGCAGTCCCGCTGGAATCAGTAATTCAGTATACATACAGAATTTGTAACTATCCTTTCAGTCACATCATTCACTTCTCTATTTGGAACAAATGAAAATAGTTAAAATCATCGTATGTTTATAACCATTAGTTTTCATCGGTACTCCAGAAAGTCACTTTCAAATTATCAAATCATCAAAACAGTCATACCTGTATTCCAGAAACTCACTTTTAGTTTCCCATAATGTATTCCAGATATTTATTTCCTACTTTACAGTCAGGTCAACTTATGCATGAATATGATCAGCAAGTGACATTTCAGCTAGAAAATAACCTGATATAGAAAAACCACAAATATAACATTTTTTATTTCAACACAAAATAACCTGAACGCATGCTCTTACTGAAAAGAGAACTTTTGTTGCTCTGAACAAAATACGTTTAAGGTCAACGAAAGTAGAGCTGCAACAATGGTTCATACTTCAAAATGATCATCTGACATAAAACTATTCAGTATGCTGAACAGAATATGTCCTACTACTATCAACCACCATAACTAAAAGAGATTCAGACAAAGATGCATTTTCTTCTAGACCAGAAAATTAGGGAATTACAGTGTATACACAATCAACACAGAAATGAAATTAGCATCCAAGCCAGAAAATATTGAACAACAATTCCTTATCAAGATTCCTAAGAAACAAAGCATAGTTTTACCATCCAACCAATTCCAGACGTATCTGTTTCAAAATATTGAACAACAATTCCTTATCAAGATTCCTAAGAAACAGAGCATAGTTTTACCATCCAACCAATTCCAGACGTATCTGTTTCACATTCTAGAAAAGTAACTACGTACAGAGAATAAAAGAAGAAAGGAAACAACAAGAACTGTCCTTGTCAATATACATAAAAAATTCTTGTCAGCCTCCATTTAGTCTTGCAACACTCAATCCATTTTTCTTCGCTGATCAGGAAGCTCACACATATATCGCCTGCATTTTCAAACAAAGTTTAGCCAGTGTCAGCATTAAACAAACCCAGGGATAGACAAGGAGAATGACAAGAGTGATAGCGGAATGATTCACGCTGTATATGTTATTGATTCAATGGAGAGTTTGGTTACATATATATAGCATACGCATATGTATGAACGCATATGTGTGAATGCATACAGGTTGGAGATCCTAGGCGACACGCCGTGCATGCCTTCATGCATGCATAGGGAGATGAAACGTGAGGAAGCCGAAGTGATATTCATGTGAAAGGGTCAATGCATTTATCTCTAACACTCCCCCGCAGTTGCAAGGGAGCCGATCGAACGTTGAGACTGGAGCGAAACTCCTGAAAGACCGAAGTAGACAGCCCTTTGGTGAAGATGTCGGTATACTGAGAAGACGTCGGGACGTGCAAGACACGAACGTCACCGAGACCAACACGTTCACGAACGAAATGCAGGTCAATCTCCACATGCTTGGTTCGTTGATGCTGGACTGGATTACTGGAGAGATAGACAGCGCTGACGTTGTCACAATAAACAACAGTGGCACGTTGAAGTGGACTAGAGAGCTCCAGGAGCAATTGTCGCAGCCAACAAGCTTCGGCGACACCATTAGCGACGGCGCGGTACTCAGCTTCAGCACTGGACCGGGACACGGTGTGCTGTCGTTTGGATGACCAAGAGATGAGGCTGTCACCAAGAAAGACTGCATAGCCAGATGTAGACTTCCGTGTGTCAGGACAACCAGCCCAATCAGCATCAGTGTATACAGTCAAAGCAGTAGTGGATGTCCGATGAAGCACAATGCCGTGATCAAGAGTGCCGTGAAGGTACCGCAAAATGCGTTTTACCAAATTAAGGTGAGGCTCACGAGGATCATGCATAAATAAGCAAACCTGCTGGACGGCATATGCGATATCCGGACGAGTGAAGGTCAAATATTTGTAAAGCACCTGCGAGACTGCGGTAGTGAGTTGGATCATCCACAAGAGCACCATCACCAGAGAGTTTAGCGTGCGTGTCCACGGGGGTGTTGCAGGGCTTACAAGCTGACATCCCCGCACGCTCCAAGATATCCAAGATATACTGTCGCTGGGAGAGAAAAAGAGTACCATTATGGCGGGTGACTGAGATCCCCAGAAAATGATGAAGATGTCCGAGATCCTTCATGGCAAACTCCTGCTGAAGATCCTGGATAGTGTGACGGAGAAGACTCGGAGATGAAGCGGTTAAGACAATGTCGTCGACATACAGAAGCAGGTAGATAGTATCCGTGCCACGCCAAAAAATGAATAAAGAGGTGTCGGACTTGGCCTCCACAAAACCAAGAGAGAGAAGATGGGAGGCAAAGCGACTGTACCATGCTCGGGGCGCCTGCTTCAGTCCATAGAGGGATTTGTTCAATCTGCACACATCATCAGGCCGAGTAGAGTCAACAAAATCAGAAGGCTGGACGCAATAGACTGTCTCAGAAAGCGTGCCATGGAGGAAAGCATTCTTTACACCGAGCTGATGAATCGGCCAGTCACGAGAGAGAGCCAATGTGAGGACAGTGCGAACAGTGGCAGGCTTGACGACAGGACTGAAGGTTTCATCGAAGTCAATACCGGGACGTTGGGTGAAACCACGAAGGACCCAACGTGCTTTGTATCGATCAAGAGAACCATCCGGACGAAGCTTGTGACGAAACACCCATTTGCCTGTGACAATATTTGCGCCTGGAGGACGAGGAACAAGATCCCAAGTGTTGTTTGCCTGGAGAGCCTCAAACTCTTCAATCATAGCAATGCGCCAATGAGGATCGGACAGAGCACTACGGTATGTCTTTGGGATTGGCGTGAGGGTAGAGGCATGAAGATTCATGCGATCCACTGGAAGATGAAAACCCGCCTTGCCTCGAGTGACCATCTGATGGTGATTGTCAACTGGCGGGATGGAGACGGCAACCTCCTTTCCTGTCCGACTGGCAACAGCCCGAGTGGGGGCAGTCGAAACAGAGACGGGGACTGCAGGAACCGATGAGGTAGGAAAAGTCGGTATGGGCGTGGGTTCCCGTGGGGCGTCTGTCAATGGTGCCAAGAGCAGAGCCGTGTTGGCAGCACTAGCTGGGCCACCTGGAGGGGCGATGCTGTAGGACCGAAATGGCGACAGAGGGGGGTGAATGTCGTTCTCTTTAAAATCGCCCCCGAAAATTCGTACACTGATTTTTCAAAAAGATGAAAATTAATTCTGCTGAAAACTGGAACGCATGCGATACTAAAAAATTCAGCATAAATCAGAGAGTAATCAGTAAAAATTTCAGCTGAAAATATTACCGTTTGATCTGCATGCAAAATCGACAAAGCTCAGTAAAAGAAATAAAAAGAAAGGCACAAGAGAGGATGTCCTGCCGCTGTGATCATCCGAACAACAAAGATAATGCAATGCATGAACTGGACTGGACTGCAAGGAGCCGAAAACACAAAGAAGAGCTACAGCCGATCAGAAAATTAATTCTGCTGCCGAACTGAAAAACAGAGAAAATGGTGACTGTGAACTGCTCTTCTCATGTCAAGAATTCAGAGTTTTCAACCTTAATAGCCGAACCATCTCTGAACTGAACAGACAAACTGGAAAACCCAATCGGCAGAGAAAAAGAAGAAAAAGGAAGAACTCATTTCCTAAACCCGTACGACAAGTTCGACCAGGTCCGACCGAGCCCATTACGCCACGCAACGTCAAGGTCCGAACCAACCGACTCAAACTCGACTTTTCCTAAAACGATGTCAATTACTCATCATTCTCAACGGAATGACCACCACATGGTCTCTCAGATGCGCAGGCTAGCATCGGTGAGCCGGGCTGGAGAAGTGCGAGCTGATGCGGCCCGGGGAGGAAACACTGGAGGATGACTGGGCCTAGCCCCGCTGGCAACAACCTGCAACCGAAGGCCAGCAGGGGCAGCAGGAGTGGGCCGTCCTTGCATTGCGCTATAGCATGAGCGCCGCCAGGGATGGCACCAGCGCTGCTAGCAACGTCCTGTGGTGGAAAACCAGCAGGGGCAGCAGTGCTAGCACCATGGTAGTGGCCACTGAGTGTACCTGCATGATTAGTACCAATAGGAGGCAAAGTAGTAGGGAACTCGGTTAAGAAATCAAAGTCGGACGAAGGTGGTGATGTCATATCGGAGAAAGGAAAAGAGGATTCATCAAACACGACATGACGTGAGATGATGATGCGGTTGGAAGAAAGGTCGAGGCATCGGTACCCCTTGTGATCTGAGGGATAACCAAGAAAGACACAGAGAGTGGACCGTGGTGACAGTTTGTGGGGAGAGGTAGCGGAGAGGTTGGGATAGCACTTGCACCCAAAAACACGGAGATAAGAGTAGGTGGGCTGGACACCATGTAAAGCGAAGTATGGTGTAGAAAAGTGAAGGGTCTTTGTGGGGTGGCGATTGATAAGATAGGTGGCAGTGTTTAGTGCTTCAACCCAATAGGAGGGGGGCATGCTAGCTTGGAAGAGAATGCAGCGAATAACATTGTTGATAGAACGAATGATGCGCTCAGCCTTGCCATGTTGGGGTGAGGTGTAAGGGCAGGAGAGACGCAATCGGACACCATGGGTGAGGAAGAAGGAACGGGTCGAGAGATTGTCAAACTCTCGGCCGTTGTCACATTGTACACTTTTAATGGTGCAACCAAATTGCGTAGAAACGTAGGAGAAAAAATGCGACAAAGTGGAAAAAGTGTCGGATTTTAATCGCAAAGGAAACGTCCAAAGAAAATGAGAGCAATCGTCAAGAATGATTAAATAATACTTATAACCGGAGATACTAGCAACAGGAGATGTCCAAAGGTCACAATGTATTAAATTGAAATTTTGGATGGCTCTAGAGTTGGAACTAGGAAACGGTAGACGCACATGGCGACCAAGTTGACAAGCATGACAAAGAGATTCGGTTTTAGCACATGAAATGTCGGCAATGGTGGCGAGCTTGGAGAGGGCCTCATGACCTGGATGACCCAAACGCCGATGCCAGACAGCGGAGGAAGGTGTGCTGGCGAGGAACGCGTGTGGAGGGACCGACAGTGCGAACAAGGGGTAGAGCTGGCATGTGCTATTGCACCTGATGATCTCGTTCTTGGTTTGCAGATCCTTCACAGAAAGACCAAAGGGGTCAAATTCAACTGAACAATTATTATCAGTAGTAAATTGTCGAACAGAAATGAGATTTTTAATAAGATGTGGAGACACAAGAACGTGACGTAAATGAAGAGGACGCTGAGGAGCAAAAAAAGAGGTGGAGCCAGTAGACGTAACGGGAAGTAAGGACCCATTGCCGACAATGATATTGCTCGGAGTGAAAGGGGTGGGAGGAGAAGAGACTGTGAGAATACTGGTGTTGGAAGACATGTGCGAGGATGCCCCCGAATCCATATACCATTCACCGTTCGGAGGTGGGTCGAGGGTCATGGTGTTGAAGGAATTGGCCAGAACGTTCTGGTCCCAGGAGCCGTAGGCACCCGTACCTGGGGCAGGTGACGAAGGCCCAGCCTGGTGCTGCTGAAAAGGGCCTGGCGTCATTAGTTGTTGAAAAATGGCTGGCATCATCTGCTGCTGAGGAAGACCGGTGTAGAAAGCCTGCTGGGGCATGTTGATTGTGGGCGGCCCAGCTTGGCCGCGCGAGCGAGGCCCAAAGGGTCCAGTAAAAAAAGGCGCCGGACCGGGCCACATCTGAATACAACCTGTCCACGGGTTGTACAGCGACGGCCATTGCTGGGCCGGGCCACCAGGAGTAGAGCCACTCGAGCGGGGATGGCCAGGCATGATGTTGGTGTTGGCCGATCCGTTGTCGCGGCGTCGATCACGTCGGCGGTTGCGACGAGTCGTGGAGCCGCCACCGCCGAAGTTGTTCTGACTGCTTCCGTTGGAGGAGAACTGGGTGCCAAAGTTGCTGTGCTGGCCGCCGCTTGTGCCATAGCCGGGCGAGAAGCCTTGGCGGTGGGTACCAGGTTGGCCGGACTTGGAGCCCAAACTAGTGCCGGCAACAAGGGCTGTAGACGGTGCTCCATGCTTGTTCTGCAAGGTGATCTCCTCAAGAAGCAGATCGGAGCGTACGTCGATGAAGGAGGGGAATGGCCGTTGGCGCTTGAGGATCGAGGCGAGATGAGAAAATTTCTCATTCAAGCCACGAAGAACGGAGAGCACGAGCGTGCGGTCGGCGACCGGTTCGCCCAAATCAGCAAGAGCATCTGCCATTGCTTTGAGGCGGCGGCAATAGTCCGTCACAGAAAGATCCCCTTGAGAAAAATTTCGGAACTCGGTGTCGAGGATGAGAGCACGTGTCTCCTGAATGCCGAGAAATTGCTGCTCAAGACGCAGCCAAACCTCCCGAGCTGTAGAGTTGAGAACCATAATAATCTCGAGGAGGTCAGGAGAGACCGTGGCGTAGATCCACGAGTTCACGGTGTAGTCCATGCGGCGCCATTCCTCATCGTCCAGAACGTCATCCGAGAGAACATGGTCGACAAGGGCGTACTTGCCGAGTGTGTTGAGGAAGAGGCCGCGCCATCGACTGTAGTTGGTGGAACTGGTGTCGAGGACGATGGGAACCAGAACACGAAAGTTCTGGACGGCAACAGCTTGCGCGTGCAGGGCTGTTGTGGAGTTGACGAGGGCAAGAGCACGGGCAGCCGCGGCATCGACGTCGAGGCGACGTTGTTCCTCTAGACGCATAGCCTCAGCGCGCTCGGCCTCGGCGCGGCGTGCAGTCTCGCATTCAGCCTCAATCTGGGCCATGGCGTGACGCACAAGTCCACAACAAGGCCGCAGCCTAATAGGGTATAAGATGCCACAAGCAGACGTGCAACAAGACGGGGTGGAGAGCCAGCGAAACGGACGTCGCCGGCGAGGATTAGAGGTGCGGAAGTGAGGTCACAGAAGCTAACCTATCTGATACCATGATAGCGGAATCACTACTACAGAAAGGCTAATACTAGACGGCAAATCACAGACGGTTTTATAAAACCGTCTGCGACAGATAGTAATATAGATGGTTTTAATTTGAACACCGCCTGTGTTGGTGGCGTCGGCGAAAAAAGTATCACGACGGTTCATACCTATGAACCGTCGTGATACTTTAATATCTGAGACGGTCCGTATTAAGAACCGTCGTGATAATCCCAAATTATCACAAGCGGTTTGTTACTAAAACCGCTCGTGATAATCGGTTATCACGAGCGGTTTTAGTAAAAACCCGTCTGTGATAATCCCATGTCACTGATAATTGGTGTGTAATAATACATGTCACCAATAATTGGCGTATACACAGGATTTCGATCTCACCCGTCTATTTCGATATCACGAGGCGGTTTTAGTTAAAACCGTCGTGGTACATGATAATCACGCGATTTTAGTTAAAACCGTGCGGGATTATCGATATCCTGAGCGGTTTTAGTTAAAACCGTCTGTGATTATCACCATATCACAGACGGTTTTTAGTTAAAAAAATGCGTGATTTTGAGCTATCACAGACGGTTGAAAAACCGTCTGTGATGACCTCGTATTATCACTGACCCATAAATTCAGACGGTTCGCAAAACCGTCTGTGATGACGTTTTTGAACCGTCTGTGATGACCTGTCCTGTAGTAGTGAATGATTCACGCTGTATATGTTATTGATTCAATGGAGAGTTTGGTTACATATATATAACATACGCATATGTATGAACGCATATGTGTGAATGCATACAGGTTGGAGATCCTAGGCGACACGCCGTGCATGCCTTCATGCATGCATAGGGAGATCAAACGTGAGGAAGCCGAAGTAATATTCATGTGAAAGGGTCAATGCATTTATCTCTAACAAAGAGAACTAGAAGGTGATGTCTAACCACGCAGAGCACTGAGCAGTACGACATATCCTTGGTAACGTGAATACCGCACTGACGACTCATCTGCGGCTGCGGACCCTGACGTCTTCACCTCCGGCTTCCCCTCCCGCCGACGATGAAGACAGGCAATAAAGCACGCAAAAACCGAAAGAACACGAAGAACTCCCGTGAAGTTTTGGTGCCGCAAATCGCAGCGTTTTCTCATGAATCTATTGCTTTAAATAGAAAACAAATATGATCACGAATTCGTGTCCGTGATCAATACGACGCGCACGCGCCATACTCTTTTACAAGTCGTGCCATCCCACAACTCAAGATATGCCGCGCGCTCTGGACTCTATAACCGAATAAACAGACAGTTTAACTTGAACCTGAGCTAGATTATCCAACAATCTCCCCCTAATTCTTGCTCGGTTCACTTGACCTTGACCACGCCAATCTTCTCGCGCAATTCACAGAACTTAGCGCGTCCGAGTGACTTAGTCAGGATGTCAGTGAGCTGCTCCTGAGAGCTCGTGAAATCCAAGCATATCCTCTCGCTGTCCAGACATTCACGGATGAAATAAAATTTAGTATCAATGTGCTTACTTCTGTCGTGAAGGACGGGATTCTTGCTTAAGGCGATCGCGGACATGTTGTCCATCTTCAATTTTGGAGGCAGATCACGTCGCCCAGCAGCCGTGAGAGCCACACTGCTTGGCATGCCGCCGCCGCACCCGCGATGTATTCTGCTTCGCAAGAGCAGAGCGCTACCACCCTTTGCTTCTGGGATTGCCAAGAGATTGGCATTTCACCAAGGAAAAAGATGATCCCGGTGGTGTTCTTCCTGTCGTCCACATCTCCCCTAAGGTCGCTGTCACTGTAGCCTGTCAGGTGAATGTCGCCGTTTGAGCGCTTGGAGTAGATGATGCCATAGTCGATCATGCCGGAGATGTACCGGAGTAGGTGCTTGACGGCGACGAGGTGCTCTTGTCGTGGCTTCTCCATGAATCTGCTCACATAGCCCACGGCAAAAGAGATGTTGGGCCATGTATGCACTAGATACCGCAAGCTCCCCACCAGGCTGCGATACATCGTTGCGTTCACCTCCGGTGTGGCACTGTTCTTGGACAATTTCAGACGCACCTCCATGGGTGTCTAGCACGCGTTGCAGCTTTTCAGCTGCACTTTTTCAAGCAGCTTACACGCGTACGCCACCTGGCACAGCGTGATGGCGTCTCTGCTCTACTTCACCTCAATCCCAAGGTAATAAGAGAGCAACCCCGGGTCGCTCATGCGGAAGAGTCGACTCATCTCGCCCTTGAACTTGTCGATGTCCTCCAGGCATGATCCCGTGATGATGAGATCATCGACGTAGACACCCACCACCACGCGTGATGTCGCGACGCCCCTAGTGTACATGCCGTGCTCGCTGGCGCACCAGGTAAAGCCGAGGTCGGGGAGGCTGCTATCGAGCTTGGCATTCCATGTGCGCGGTGCTTGACGAAGCCCGTACAAGGCTTTCCGTAATTTCAGCACCTTCTCCTCATGACCAGCCGCGATGAAACCCGGCGGTTGCCGAACATACACCTCCTCGCTCAGCTCATCATTGAGAAACGCCGACTTAACATCCATGTGATGCACAAGCCAACCTTCCTGAGCCGCCACAGCGAGCAGCATCCATACCGACTCCATCCGAGCAACAGGCGCGAAGACCTCGTCGTAGTCGATCCTCGGTTGCTGAACATAGCCTTTCGCCACGAATCTTGCCTTATGTTTGATGATGGCCCCCCGTTCGTCGCATTTCAGTTTGAAAACCCACTCCAGACCGATTGGACGGTGGCCTGCAGGCAGGTCGACGAGCGTCCACGTGCTATTCTACTCGATCGACGCATGCCTCCTCGAACGTGGCAGGCTCATCAGCCATGGCGAGCAGCAGATCATCGTCCACTCCCGCTCTACCAGTCCTGGTGTCGCCGCCGGGCCGAGGATGTTCTCCAGTGTCCTGAACCGGAGTGGGATGTCGTCATCGTGGTCGCCGTCCAGGTCCAAGTCCCTGCTCGGCGGTGAGGCAAATTCAATCTACTCCATAGAAATTGGGGCTGACCGTGGCGTGCGGGGCTCAGACCCGCACGTGGGCATTGCTGCACTAGGCGTTTCACCGCCCGGCACGACTTCGTGCGTCGCGTCCTACACACTCATGTCACGGCGGATCGTCACGGTCATCTGATCGACGTAGAATGGTTCCGAGTCTGCCGTACTCGAGCTCTCGCCATGCTTGCTCCAGTCCCAGGCCCTCGCTTCGTCAAACACCGCATCGCACTTGGTGCTCGGATTGTAGAATCTGTACACCTTAGATCTTGTCTTGTACCCGATGAACACCATTGGCGTACTCTGATCATCAAGCTTGCATTGATGGCCGCCAGAGTTCTTCACATGCGCGACGCAGCCAAACGTCCAGAGGAAGTGAACTGGTGGCTTGCGCCCGTACCAAACTTTGAACGGCGTCATTCCAACCACGCTTCATATCGGTGCTCTATTCAAGATGAAGACGGCCGTCGTGACCGCCTCCCCCAGAACCAGCCAGGCATCTGCATCGCCTTCAGCATGCTTCTCGCCATGCCCAGCACCGTCTGATTGCGCCTGTAGGACCAAAATGGCGACAGAGGGGGGTGAATGTCGTTTTCTTTAAAATCGTCCCTCCTGAGGATTCGTAAAAATTAATTCTGCTGAAAACTGGAACGCGTGCGATGCTAACAAATTCAGCATAAATCAGAGAGTAATCAGTAAAAATTCCAGCTGAAAATAATGTTGTTTGATCTGCATGCAAAATGGTCAAAGATCAGTAAAAGAATAAAAAGAAAAGGAACTCAAGCTTGAAGACTGCCTCTGGGAGAAATAAGAAGGACCTCAATCCGACAACAGGAGAAAAAGAGAATGAGCTGCAGAAACTAATCAAAAGAAATCAGAGAAAGATCTTGCCGAAGGCTGAAATGATCAACGACTAAAAGGCTGTTTGCTGATCGGCAAGAATCAGTATCAAGAGTACATGGGTTATAGATGCATGTTGGCCGGGTGCAGCATAAAAGATACAGCCGAAGGCTCAACTGAAATGAACAAACACTGCCGGCAAGGAAAGAAAAAGAACCTGCCAAAGTAAAAGCAAAAGCTGAGAGGGTAAAAGCAGGTTGGAGCAACCGACCGTTTCTTTTCAGAGAAATGAGCTTGTTGCTGCTCTGCAGAATTTTTGTTTGTTTTTCTTCTGCTGGCAGGCCGCTTGCTACACGGATCTTAAATCCCAACCGAGGAATCAATTTTGCTGCTAGCCAAGAAAGATCAAAATGGAATCAAAACTGCTGCTAGCTGAGAAAGATCAGACTAAATATTACCGCTGCCGAAGAGTGTCTTTGCTGCTGAAAAATCAAGAAACACATGACTTGAATCCTAGCAGGAAGAAGCTCTTTAACAGAGAAAATACCAAGCGTAAGCAAAAATTCTTTGCTAAGATTAGTTTGCACGGAAGACAAGAGTAATCAAAAGAATCTTAAATGACAAAAGAGAGCAGGATACTAGTTTGCCAACAGAATAAGTTTGCTACAGACCGAAAGCAGAAAAGAGAAAACTGGAAATAGAAGCAAAGGAAGGACTAAAAACTGAGACTGCAGAGCAATGAAATTCTTGTACTCAACCGAAAAGATGCTCAACAGATACTATGCAGTTCGGCTGCAAAAACTAGTTGTAGACTGCATGGAACACATCAAAAGATAACAAGAACCAAGAGCACACAAAGAGAAGAAAAGAGAAATATCCCCATACGCATGGACATTATAACCAAAGGAATGATTACAAGATTTTCAATCCATCCTCTCCCTCTCAATCCTCAAAACACCAAGAACCTCACATGCTTCTTGGGAGGAACACACACCAAGTGATGAATGAGCACTAAAAACACTTGTGATCCTCAAGGGGGTATGCAGCCCCCAACACCTATTTATAGCTCTTGGCTAACGGGTCTCCAACCCGTTACGCCAGCTAAACCCTAACGGAGCCGTCTCCCGCTCGTGCAGCCTTGCCAATTTACCGATTCGCCCCTCCTGCACCTTCCGGAAGCTTCCGCGCTCCTTGCCTCGCACGCCTCGCAACCACCTCGAGTCCACGCCGTCTTCGACACATCCCGACCGTTCTGACCTCAGCGCCACCTGCACCTAGTCCGGTCCACCGTGTCTCGCCACGACTTCGCCTCGATGTCCTGCAGTCAGCACAGACAAGAAACACATCAAATAGCACCGCTCAATACACATATGCATAATTAGCATCAAACTTACTCCCGATGAAGTCCAAACCTATCGAATCATCAGACTATGCAACCTAAGTCCATACGACCAAGTTTGACCAAGTTCGACCGAGCCCGTTACACCGTGCAACGTCAAGGTCCGAACCAACCAACTCAAACTCGACTACCCTAAGCCGATGTCAATTACTCATCATACACATGGGATGACCTCACATGGTCTCTTAATCTCTCTCTTGATGAGTATATTGACAAACACCTAAAAAGCTTATAAAGTTAAGTTTGAAGAATTCAACATGGTCCAAAGAAGGAAATGAAACTAATGACCATGTCGACAGAAGGAGCAAAAGAAAGAACAAGTTTTCCTCAAAGCTCCCAAGATAGCTTTTTCTACCACTATTCTCCCTCTTTTGGCAATAAACACATCAATGATGCAAGAAAGAGAATAAGTCACGAAAAATGGATCAAATGGCTGAAGTTTGATTATTCTAAGCATTTAGAGCCATGAGAATTATCCAAAATAACCATAACGAATTACACCAAGCCATAACTCAATAAAATGCTATCTAGATCATGACAGTGTACGTGTAGACAAGTTAAGCCAAATAAGTTATAATCTGAAATTTAGTCAAATTTCTTAGCATGTCAAGTTATCCAAGATCATAGTCTAGCTAAAGGTATCCAAAGATGATGCAAGCCATGTCAATAATCTAAGTGGAACCGAGAAGCTAGAATTGAGCCAACTTAGAGTGCTATAAGTCCTAAAATGAATCATTTGTTCAAGCACTTTGATCATTTTGTAATTAAGCAATTTTTGCAAAATTGACTTGTTTTTCCTTTTATAAACTCATTGTTGTTTCCAACCAGATTTTTTAAGTCATGTGCTAGATCTCAAGCCTTATGCGACCACTCCAAGCTAGAAGCTTAAGGAATGATCTTGGTCATCCAAAACCCCCCTGAGTTCGTTCCGAGTGCAATGGCAAGCGGTCTCATGAGAAAGAATTGGTGAGATCAGTTTTTCGCACAAAAGAGATCTTTTTGCTTATGCTGAATATAGTTCAAGAACAAGTAGTTAAAAACTAACTCATGCTTCATAAAAGAACTAGCATAGCTCACTCTAAGGCTCAATAAAAGATTCAAGACTCAACTTAGCCTATTTGATATAGCATGAATTATAAAAGGATAACTAAAGACAGACTAGTCTCAATAGCTATCATGACATGAGTTAATTCAAGTTGTGCATTTTAATCAACTTATCATGGCAAAGACTAGTCTACACATATAAAGTCATGATAAATCTAGCACATAAGCACATATCATGGCAATATGTAATGCATTATAAACATGTCATAAAAGGATAATAATCAAGGCTCCATGTAGTTATATTACAATGCAGAATGACATGCAAGAAAATCCAGCTCCCCCTCAACATGTGATGCAACTTTTAGTTCAAGTTGAGTTATGTCAATATTAAGTTCCAGAAGCTCCCAAATGAACTCCCCTTGAACCAAAGCAAATAGAAACGAGAAGCTGGCAAAGAAACCAAAGAAGGTAGTCCTTAAAGCATAGATAAAATATAGAGGAAACTATGGCTCAGACTGACTCTCATCTACCCCATATGACTTCAGGACTATCAACTGGACATCTAACAGACTAAGGAGCAAACACGTACCCTGTCTACCCGAGAGTGGCCCAACCCTCGCTAGAACCTATAAGCAGTGGGTAAACTCGACCTAGTAAGAAAATAACCAGCTAATAAGCAGCATCCTAGAATCACAAGATAAGAGTAAGAAGTCTAAGCAACTCGGCAAGAGGAACACTCTAACCTATGCTAGAAGGACTAAACCCAATGCACCCGTATGCAATGCAATCAAACAGGAGTAAGAGCATAATAAAAATAGTAAAGCAGTAACGTCCAAGCTCCCCCTCACAACAGTCCATAAGGACAAACCACCCCAAGCTCTCCCCGCAAGGCTGAAAACCTAGAGCTATCCAAAGGCTTGGTAAAGATATCAGCCAACTGGTGGTCACTCTCCACAAACTGGAGCATAATGTCACCCTTCTCCACATGGTCTCTAAGGAAGTGGAATCTGATATCAATATGCTTGGTTCGAGAATGTTGCACTGGGTTCTTAGCAATGTTAATCGCAGAAGTGTTATCACAAAAGAGTGGAACACTATCGATAACTAACCCAAAGTCTCGTAGGGTCGAGACCATCCAAAGCACACAGCTACGACAGAATCGGCTGCGACAACGTGCTCGGCCTCTGCGGTGGGACATGCAACACCGGACCTTCCTCAAGACCGGAAATGAGAGAAGTGCCAATGAATTGGCAGGTGCCCGAAGTGTTCTTCCTATCTATCCTCTGACCAAGAAAGTCGCATCCGAGTAGGCTCTCAAGGAAAGACAGGAAGAGGAAGAGTACCAGATACCATAGTCAATGGTAGCTCGAATATACCGAAGGATGCGCTTCACCGCCTGGCGGTGAGATACGCAAGGAGAAGCCTGAAACCGAGCACAGAGACACACGAAAAAGTGTATGTCCGGTCTAGAGGCAGTGAGGTACAAGAGGGAGCCAATCATGCTGCGGTACTCCTTCTGGTCAACTGGCTCACCGTCCTCATCTGGGTCGAGTGGAGCTGATGTAGCCATAGGAGTGGACACTGGCTTCCCATCACTCATATCGAAGCGCCTCAGGAGGTCTCGAGTATACTTGCCTTGATGCAAGAAAGTACCCTCCCGGGTCTGCTTGATTTGGAAGCCAAGGAAGAAGCTCAACTCGCCCATCATGCTCATCTCAATCTCCGAGCTCATGACATAGGAAAACTGGGAAACGAGAGCATGCGAGGAGCCGCCAAAGATGATGTCATCCACATAAATCTGGACGAGCAGAAAATCATTGCCATGCCGGCGGATGAACAAGGTCTTGTCTACTCTACCCATCTCAAAACCATGACTCAACAGATAGGACTTAAGCCTCTCATACCAAGCTCTAGGGGCCTGCTTAAGTCCATACAATGCTTTGGAAAGCCTGTAGATATGGTTTGAGTATTTGGGGTTTTCGAAACCAGGAGGCTGTCTCACATAGACTTCTTCCTCAATAAGGCCATTGAGGAAGGCACTCTTGACGTCCATCTGGTAAAGCTTGAAACCCTTAGAAGCTGCGAAGGCAAGCAGGATTCTAATAGCCTCAAGTCTCGCCACTGAGGGCAAGGTCTCCTCGAAATCTAGACCCTCAACACAGGAGAACCCACGAGCTACCAGTCTAGCCTTGTTTCGAATAACCACACCATCCTCACTCTGCTTGTTCTTGAACACCCACTTAGTCCTAATGATATTGTGACCTCGTGGGGGCTCAACAAGCGACCAGACCTTGTTTCTCTTGAAATTTTCTAACTCCTCATGCATGGTATTGACCCAAGACTCGTCAGATAGAGCATGACAAACGTCCTTGGGCTCAAATAAGGCAACGAAAGCGGAGTGGAGACAGAAAAGTGACATGCCAGACTTTGAGTGTGTGACTCGCTCAAAGAGGTCTCCAATCATCTACTCAAAAGGATGAGCTTTCTGGATATGTCTAGGAGGTCCAGGATGAGATGAAGAAGTGGCCTCTACCTCGTGAGCTGACGAGGTAGGAATAAAGCCACTAGCTCCAGAGGAAGCAGAAGGCATGGGCTGATCGCCTCGAGGTGCGGTGGAAGATGGCACCTCAAGGGGTGGATGAGGGACTGGATCGGGTAGACAACTCTCATCTCCATCGTCTCGTCATCCACAAAGATGGTCTCGGACTGCTCTAAAGAACCTGAGATATCGGGCCTAGTCCCCGGACTGGCCTCGTCGAAGGTCACCTACAGGTCTCTACCATTTTACTAGACTCGCAGTTCCAGACCCTATAAGCCCGCGAAGAAGTCGAGTAGCCTAGAAAGATCCCATCACATGAACGTGACTTGAACTTATCTAGGTTTCCTGACTTCAAGATAAAGCACTTGCATCCAAACACACGAAAATGAGATACACTGGGCTTCCGCCCATATCTTAACTCATAAGAAGTGCGATGCAAGTGTGCCCTCAGAAAAACTCGATTTGAGACATGGCACGCGGTGGCTATAGCCTCAGCACAAAACTTCCTCGGTGTAGAGTACTCATCAAGCATCGTCCTGGCCATCTCGACCAAGGTACTGTTCTTCCTCTCCACAACGCCATTTTGCTGAGGGACGTATGGAGAAGAGAACTGGTGCTCTACACATGTCTCATCGCAGAAACTCTCAAAGTAGGAATTCTTGAACTCCGTGCCGTTGTCACTGCGGATTGCTCGTAAGGCACCCAGAAACTCAACAGAAAGCCTACTGAAAAGACCTCAGAAATGTGTAAATGTCTCATCCTTCGAGGCTAAGAAAAACACCCAAGAATACCTCGAGAAGTCATCGACCACGACAAGAACATACCACTTCCCTCCTGCTGACTGCACTCAAGCTGGTCCAACCGTGTCCATATGGAGCGGTTGTCCGGTGCATCGGTCATAGTAATTGTGTGGGAGGATGAGAAGCGGCAACCAACTTGCCGTGCCGGCATGGAGCACAAACAAGATCTTTGACCATCTTGAGTTTCGACAGACCACGAATGAGATCGTGGCTGCTAACTCGGGTCAAATGGTGAAATCCAGTATGACCAAGTCTCCTATGCCAGAAGGTAAGGTCGCGGGACTCAGAAGCAACCAAACATCGGAGAGGATCACCAGAAGACTTAGAAAAATCAGCACGAAAGATCCTCCCAAAGCGAGAAATCCATAAACCGGACTACAGAAGAATCAAGAATTTTGCAATTATTTTCTTAAAGCTCACCTCAAAGTCGTCATCGATAAGTCGAGAAGCGGAAAGCAAATTATCTGCGACTTACTAACCAAGGCAACATCTCTCAAAATAAATAAATCATTAATGCACCGTACCTTTGGCGATGACGCGCCGGATGAAGCATCTCGAAGGTGATTGTCTCATCACACGAGTACGGCAAGGAAGAAAACCAACAGAATCTCCGGTCATGTGTCGTGAACACCCGAGTCTGAGCCAAACCTTTCCCTTCCCTACCCGGCGAACCTGAGTCAAATAGAGAGTAAAGTCTCGATCTTGGGGTAAATCAAGAGTGATTTTGGCACCCAATCTTGAGTAACATGTCGGCGAGATGAAGTAGTCAAGCACGGTGACCTCTATCTACCCTCGCTCTCGTCACCCAAAGAAGCGAAGGTGCGTGTGCGAGACACGAGGCATTGTTGGGTCCGGATCGCTACAGACAGCGAGTCGAGCACCGCGGCACGCTGATCGATCACGCCGCGGGTAGCTATCTCGATGGAAACGAGATCTACCCTCAGGATGGCGGAAGTCACGACCAGGAGCAGCATGAGGACGAAAACCAGAAAACTCAGGAAAACCAAGTCTGGGGCCGACCCTGGATACGCCTAAGTGCCTCAGCATGGTCTCTACACGCAATCTTGGCGCGTTTGAAACACCAATCGATCAAGTGTCCATCCTTCTGACAGAAGGTGCAATGATACCGCTTTACGAGGCGGTAGCATGATGGGGCTTCGCCGAGAGGCAAGCTGCGGTGAAATCACCTTCTTGTCAAAATCCCTTGGACAAAGCCCGCTGATTTGAATTTGACCTTCTCGGTCCTGGGCTTAGTCTCGATCACACCTGGTGCTATGGGTCTGAGCACGGCAGGTGGATGCTTCCTTCTGTCTTCTAGAAAATCATATCCTAGACCTTGATTAAATTTGCAAATCTTCGATTGGTCTAGAATAAGATTAAGCTTCTTCTTGCCTCCGACAAATCTCTCAAGAGTGTTCATAAGGTACTGACACTCTCGAAACAGAGAGGCACAAGAAGAGCAGGGAGGAGAAGAGACAACAGAAGGTAAGGGAGCAGAAAAAGAACCAACAGTAGAGGGAAGAATGGTTTGTGCACGCACAGCCGACTCTGGGGTCACATTCCTACTACTAGCTGGTTGGTTCGCATCTTTAGGCGTCTCACCCTTATCCTAGGGCTTCTCCCCCTTCTCCACAATCACATTACAAGCTTCACACATTTTTCATCTAATGCAATCAAGTCAGATTTTAGTTTGTTACAGTTTTTGCATGGTGAGCTAACAGGGTCCTTAGAAGCATACTGAGTCATTTTCTTATTATTGTCAATCATTTCTTGAAACTGTTTGGAAACAGATTCAAGCTCAGCAGTCAGTTTAGGACAATTCACACATGAAGCAATAGGCTCAAGTAGAAAAGCTTGTAATTCTGCAATTTTATGATCTGCTCGTTTTAGGTTCATCTTCAAATTATTACAACTTTCACAAATCTCAGGCAGATCGAGAAGCATAGTGTAAAGGCCTCTAAAACCATTGTCCTTATCCTCACATGAGGTGCATGAAGTAGTCTCAATAGTAGATGAAGGAAAAACAATCCTAGTCATTTCTAGTTCAGCAAGCAGACTAACATTCTCCACCTTAAGAATATTTAGCTCAGAGGTCACACAATCATAGGAAGTCCTTAACTTCTCCATATCACCAATCAAAGCAGGGCATGTATCACATTCGTCACGGGAGGGAGCAGATATAAGTGAAGTAAGCTCCCGTGACAATCTAGTTACTTCCTTCTCTAACTCAGTACACCTAGCCTTAGCTCTAGCATGAAATCCACCTAGCTTAAGAAAAGCATGATTGAGCTGGTCATAGGTGGGGCATACCTTTAATTTAGCTCGCTGTCGCTCAGTTCGCCCTCGAGGGCCATGAAGCACATGCCGGAGAAGTCGTCACCGCTCTTGGGGTCTTAATCACCCATCCCGTCGTCGTCGCTCCATCCCTCCACCTCGCTGAGGTCGAGGTCGTCGAACGCGGTGAGGACGCGGTGAAACAGCTTCTTGGCCTTCCCGAAGTCGCGGAACTTCTTCTTGCCTTGTGGGTGTACTGGAGTCTTCTTGTTGCGGTTCTTGTCGGTGTAGTCGTTCTTGCTCGAACCGCCAAAGTCAGCTTTCCCCTTCTCCAGTTTGGGGCAATTTGCCCGAATGTGGTTGGGGCCACCACACTCGAAACAGATGACTGGTCCACCTCTCTTTCTGTCCCTCCTCCTCTTGTAAGCATGGGAGAACTTCCGAGCTAGGAGGGCCAGCTGTTCATCCTCTAGCTACTCTAGCGATCATCGATTCGTCATAGAGAGCGGTGGGAGAACCCACCAAGTGAATCGGCGGAAAAACCGAAGCCGAGCGGGATCGGTGACTAGAGCCATCGATCGTGACTTCGACTTACGAGAGACAATGTCGATCTCGTGCGTCTTGAGGCGCGAGTACAGCGTGTCAAGCGTCAAAGTCGAGAGGTCGGTGGTGTCCTTGATGGTAGTCACCTTCATCTCCCAAACACGAAGATCGAGTGTAGCGAGCATCTGTCGAGCATTATCCGAGTTGGGGTATGTGAGACCGACCGCTCAGAGGTTGCTCAAGATTTTGTGAAAACGCGCAAAGCACTCATCAAGGGACTCGCCAGCGAGCATTTCAAACTTGTTGTAATCTCGCTTGAACTGGTCCTGTCTCACTGTCTTAATCTGGATGGTGCCCTCATGGTATGCATCGAGGGTCTCCCAGATATCGAAAGCGGACGAAAGATGAGAGATGCGGTCAAACTCACTACGACTCAAGCCCTGAATAATGATGTTCATTGCCTTAGCATTCGCCTCAACATCAGCCATGTTCCCGGCATTGATGTTCTCATCGGCAGGAACAACAAATCGGATCTCGACCTTGCGCCAGATGGCATACCCCTGGGCCTGGATGTATGTCTCCATTCGGCTCTTCGGAAGGGGCAATCGGCGCCATCAGCAGGCGGCTTGGTGAGTACTTGTCCGTCGCCATGGCTCTTGAGACCGGTTAAGATCTATGGATTAGAGCTAACCGGCTCTAATACCAATTGTAGGACCGAAATGGCGACAGAGTGGTGGTGAATATCGTTTTCTTTAAAATCGCCCCTCCTGAGGATTTGTAAAAATTAATTCTGCAGAAAACTGGAACGCATGCGATACTAAAAAATTCAGCATAAATCAGAGAGTAATCAGTAAAAATTCCAGCTGAAAATAATGCCGTTTAATCTGCATGCAAAATGGTCAAAAATCAGTAAAAGAATAAAAAGAAAAGGAACTCAAGCTTGAAGACTGCCTCTGGGAGAAATAAGAAGGACCTCAATCCGACAACAGGAGAAAAGAGAATGAGCTGCAGAAACTAATCAAAAGAAATCAGAGAAAGATCTTGCCGAAGGCTGAAATGATCAACGACTAAGGGCATCTACAGTGTATAAAAACAGAGGGTCTTAAGCCACCTTAAGGTCGACCTTATACATTATAGGGGTGACCTTAAGCAGGCCATAAGTAAAAAACCTTAAGACCAGTCCTCAAGCTAAAGACCTGACCATAAGCATTAAAATACATTTTTTCTTTATCTGACAAGTGGGACCATCTTAAGGTCCAGTGGGTTATATACATTACAGCATTGGCCTTAAGGTTTAGATGGGACTCACCTTAAGACCTCTTGGATTATATACACTATGGATGCCCTAAAAGGCTGTTTGCGGATCGGCAAGAATCAGTATCAAGAGTACATGGGTTATAGATGCATGTTGGCCGGGTGCAGCATAACAAGATACAGCCGAAGGCTCAACTGAAATGAACAAACACTGTCGGCAAGGAAAGAAAAAGAACCTGCCAAAGTAAAAGCAAAAGCTGAGAGGGTAAAAGCAGGTTGGGGCAACCGACCGTTTCTTTTCAGAGAAATGAGCTTGTTGCTGCTCTGCAGAATTTTTGTTTGTTTTTCTTCTACTGGCAGGCCGCTTGCTACACGGATCTTAAATCCCAACCGAAGAATCAATTTTGCTGCTAGCCAAGAAAGATCAAAATGGAATCAAAACTGCTGCTAGCTGAGAAAGATCAGACTAAATATTGCCGCTGCCGAAGAGTGTCTTTGCTGCTGAAAAATCAAGAAACACATGACTTGAATCCTAGCAGGAAGAAGCTCTTTAACAGAGAAAATACCAAGCGTAAGCAAAAATTCTTTGCTAAGATTAGTTTGCACGGGAAGACAAGAGTAATCAAAAGAATCTTAAATGACAAAAGAGAGCAGGATACTAGTTTGCCAACAGACTAAGTGTTGGAAATCTAGTCAATTTTTGGCATACTTTAATCCAGAAATTTAGCATATAAAACATGACATACAAAGGCATGAGTGAATCTACAGTGATGCATTCATATTCGCTAACGAACAAGCTAACAGCAGCACCTATTAACAAATTCATAGCGAACAGAAACAAATACATCAGTTGGGTTTTCAGGTTATACCCTCGGGCGGGACCAGCGTCGGAGACACCGGGTGCGCCGTTACCATCAGTCGACATGATGGCCTATTCGATGTAGTCGATCGGGGAGTGATGCAGGAAGAAGCGTGATGCAGGAAGATGTTCGCCGTGCAGTCTCGCGAGCAGTTCATCACCAGGATGTAGACGTCGTTACAGAATGAGCAGTCGCGCCAAAGTGCTCCCCAAAAACTTGATCGCCCGTCTACCCGTGCAGGTACACAGACGGACGGAGTTTCGGAGGCCTACTCGCCCAGAACCCTGTGCGCGCAAGATTCTGGACCGGGAATTACCAGAGTACAGCGACAAAGACAGAACTAATCTTATATATCCTTCGTACGGAGAAGAAACGAAGAGGCGCTCTGTAACAGAAAAAACGAAGAGGCGCTCTGTAACAGCAAAAACGAAGGGGCCAGAATAACTGCAGCCATTACTCGAAAATAACTGCAATCATAACCCACTCGAAGCGCACCGCTTCGCCACCATTCGTTAATGCTATTTATGCGGTCGGTGCGTTTCGATTTTCGAATAGATAAAGAAAACGCGCCGCACCGATACACTGCGTGCGCTCGCACACACACACACGCACACACACATGCACACGCACACGCACACGCACCGCACCGCACGGCTCGGCTCGGCGAGATGAGCGAGCGAGCGCGCGCGCGTATTGGCTCTCTCCAATTTCACAAGGGGAGTTACCACATTCCACCTTTTAAAGTGGTGTAACTCCCATTCAATTCTCCATATGGTACTAAACAGTTTTTCCATGTGGGCCTAGGAATTTTATTTGATTAATTGCTAAATTAAATGGACCAAAACCCAATTAATCCAACACTAAGTTTGCTACAGACCGAAAGCAGAAAAGAGAAAACTGGAAATAGAAGCAAAGGAAGGATGGCGAGCAATGAGCAATGAAATTCTTGTACTCAACCGAAAAGATGCTCAACGAGATACTATGCGGTTCGTTGCAAAAACTAGTTGTAGACTGCATGGAACACATCAAAAGATAACAAGAACCAAGAGCACACAAAGAGAAGAAAAGAGAAACATCCCCATACGCATGGACATTAGAACCAAAGGAATGATTACAAGATTTTCAATCCATCCTCTCCCTCTCAATCCTGAAAACACCAAAAGCCTCACATGCTTCTTGGGAGGAACACACACCAAGTGATTAATGAGCACTAAAAACACTTGTGATCCTCAAAGGGGTATGCAGTCCCCAACACCTATTTATAGCCCTTGGCTAACGGGTCTCCAACCCGTTACGCGGCTAAACCCTAACGGAGCCATCTCCCGCTCGTGCAGCCTTGCGAATTTACCGATTCGCCCCTCCTGCACCTTCCGGAAGCTTTCACGCTCCTTGCCTCGCACGCCTCGCAACCACCTCGAGTCCACGCCGTCTTCGACACATCCCGACCGTTCTGACCTCAGTGCCACCTGCACCTAGTCCGGTCCACCGTGTCTCGCCACGACTTCGCCTCGACGTCCTGCAGTCAGCACAGACAAGAAACAAATCAAATAGCACCGCTCGATACACATATGCATAATTAGCATCAAACTTACTCCCGATGAAGTCCAAACCTGTCGAATCATCAGACTATGCAACCTAAGTCCATACGACCAAGTTCGACCGAGCCCGTTACACCGCGCAACGTCAGGGTCCGAACCAACCAACTCAAACTCGACTACCCTAAGCCGATGTCAATTACTCATCATACACACGGGATGACCTCACATGGTCTCTCAGCGCCGCTCCACCAAGCCATTTTACTGAGGCGTATACAACGTAGTGAGGTGGCGTTGGATCCCCTGCTCGGCGCAGTACTCACCGAATGCCCGTGCCGTGAATTTGCCGCCGCGATCGGTGCGCAACGTCTCCATCTTCCTCCCGGCTTCCACCTCCAGTCGTGCCTGGAGACGCACTATTGCTGTTGCAGCTTTGTCCTTCGTCGCCAGCAGTACAAGCCACATGTATCGGCTCTTGTCATCGACCACAAGGAGGAAGAGCTGCTTGCCGCCTGGCATCTTCGGGGTGATGGGCCCACAGAGATTGGAGTGGACCAGCTCCAAGAGGTTCGTGGCCCGGTACGCACTCGCCGCTGGAAACGGATGTCTCCTCTGTTTACCAGCAAGACAACTCTCGCAGACCTAGTCGACGTGTTTGATCTGTGGGAGCCCACGTACCAGCTGCCCCTGCGCAAGCTGCTTGAGCCCCTAAAAGCCGATGTGGCCGTACCTGGCATGCCATCGCCAGGCCGCTTCGCTGCTCCGCGCGGCGAGACACATTGGCTTGCCGATGTCGAGATAGAGGACATAAAGCCGGTTTGGCGAGCGCTGCACCTTCGCCATCAGCCGTTGCCGTTGATCCCAGATCCTGAGGACCCCGTCTTCGATCAAGATCTTGAAGCCATCCTCATCCAGTTGGCCTAGGCTGACTATGTTGGCTGTAAGCTTGGGGATATGGTAAACGCCTCCAAGTTGCTGGTGTTCTCCATTCTTGCAGTTGAAAAGCACCGTACCACTCCCCTCGATGCCAACGATGGAGCCGTCCCCGAACCGGACAATGCCGCGGATCCCCGTGTCGAGCTCGGCGAAGGCGGATTTCACCCCCGTCATGTGAGTTGTCACGCCTGTGTCGAGGATCCACCGGGTGCAGTTGCCGTCCCTTTCCCGCCAAGCTGGACGAAGAGCTTGTCCTCCTCGAGGAGGATTCCACCAATGGAGGATTGGGGAAGGACAGAGCAGGCGCAAGTGGAGGAGGAGGATTGGGGAAAGTGGCGTTGACTGTCACCGTCGCCACCAATAAAGTGGGCTCTGTCTCCTCCTCAACTTGGACCGCATGGGCCGCCTCGTCCCTTTTCTTTTTACGACACTCTTGGGCCCAATGTCTGGTCTTACCACAATATCTGCATTGATTATCGCCGATCGAGTTCCATCCATTGCTACCGCTGCCTGAAGCTTTGGGCGGGCTGAAACTACCGCGCGTGTCTCCCTCCTTGCCACGCCCAGGGCCACATCTCCTTCTCTGGTTCAACAACAACCCCTTCGGCTGTCTTGAAGACCCCTCGCCGGAAAGCTGCATCTTTGCCGCCACGTGCGCGATCAGCTCGTCCTCGGTGAGGTTCAACTTAGCGATGGAGCCACTGCCAAGATCATGTCGCTCCTCCACAGACCTGAGTCGGTCGATGAGCTCCTCGACGGAGATCTCGCTCAGGTTGAGGAGAGTATCAATCGCCATGGCGATCTATGCGTATCTTGGCGGAAGTGCCTGGAGGAACTTGCGGACGATCTCCTCCTCCGTGCAGTTGTCATTGAGAACCGTGAGCTGATGCACAATCCTGTTGATTCGGACGCCAAACTCATCCACCGTCTCCCCATTGTGGAACTTGAGCCCGTCAAATTCGCGCCGGAGTGTGTTTGCCTTCACCTTGCGCACGCGCTCCACACCGACATGCATAGTACTGATTGCGTCCCACGCGATCTTGGCGGTCGCCTTGCTGGCGATGGTTCCCATCATCTCCGCCGGAACCGCCTTGGCAATGACCTCCAGTGCCATACGATCTTCAACGTAGTCGGTAGCTCCGATGCTCACTGCGACCCATAGACCACGCGCCTGCAAGATCACGCGCATGAGCGCCGCCCAGTCGAAGTAGTTCGTCTTTGTGAGCGTTGGGAATGCCCCGCTGCTGCTGACCTCCTTGGTGACCCGATGGATCACCAGACCGCGCTCTGCTTCGCCGCTGCTTCCACCGCTCCCCGATGGCTGCGTCGTCTCCTCGCAAGACTGCCTTGGTGGTGAAGCCGATCGATGGCGCGGCATGATGGCTTACATAATCGGTTGATCGCGCCCTGGTCCGTTCTTGCTCTGATACCAATTGACGTCTTCACCTCCGGCTTCCCCTCCCACCAACGATGAAGACAGGTAATAAAGCACGCAAAAACCGAAAGAACACGAAGAACTCCCATGAAGTTTTGGTGCCGCAAATCGCAGCGTTTTCTCATGAATCTATTGTTTTAAATAGAAAACAAATATGATCATGAATTCGTGTCCGTGATCAATATGACGCGCACGCGCCATAGAATTTTGGACACTATTGGTACTTTGTACCACGAGAATTCCAAAAATAGCACCCAAACGCATGTAATTCCGGATCTAGCCCCCCGCGGACCGCACGACTCACGGGAGAGCGACGCATGGCAATCGTACGGTTGGGGAGCGTATGACACGGAGGTCGTGCGGTCCCCGACCGCACGACTCCGCCGGCCACTGTAGCAAGACGAGTGGTGCGGTCGCCGACCGCACCACTCGGTGAGTACGAACGAAATTTGTGTGAAGTAATGATTGATGTATTTGTGATTTTCGTACATTGCTGACCGTGAAAAATATGTTGAACTGGCAATAATATTTTTCGATCGTGTTATGTTGTATTATTGGAAGAAAGTTAATGAAAAATTTTTGAGGACAACTGTGATAGGAACAATTGGACGAAAGGAAGGAAAGTGATATTGAACACGTGGGAAAAATGAATGCGAACAGATGAGGAGTTTTTATGCTGATAATTAAAATACACTTCGTAATAAACATTGGAATGACATGGCGCATAGGGTTTGGTTACGTGCATACAAAACAGAACAATGCACGAAGTAACGAAGTAAAGTAGTCCTACGATACATATGCGCCTTCTTGGCATGGAAATAAATTAGACATTGAGGGGAGTAGTGGGGAATGACATTGATGCAAGTTCGGCGTTGAAATCCTCAGATTCCTGTTTGGCCTTGACCGCCAGTTCTCATTTGTAACAGTCATCTCGCCCCACCGGAAGTGGAAGGTGTGAGTTTCCGGTCTCCAACGATCCACGAGTGCGGACAGCAACGCCGCATCGAACTGCAACGCATATGGCACATCCACCATGCGAGCAATGGGCAAAAGGTCGGTGTCTCGCAGCAGTGGGATGTACCGATGGTCTAGAGGCTAGTGCTCTCGGGCGCTCCTAAGGATCAAACTTGGAGGGCTGGCTCCAGATGACCACGCTGCGCATCGGTGGTGCTCATCCCAAAGGGGCTCTAGCAACTCGTACGCCATATCTTGCCGATGAATAAAAACAAATTAGTATGCTGCGACAAGATAATATGCAACAGACGTAATTTGAAGGTAATGACAATAAAGTCTACAACAAATGACAACATAATATGCAACAAACATAATTTGCAGCGAATGACAATCAAGTGTGCAGCGAATTACAACAAAGTGTGCAATAAATGACAACATAATTTCCAACAAACCTAATTTGAAGGAATGAGAACAAATGACAAGGAAATATCGAATAAGTCACAACATAATTTTCAACAAATGACTCAAACAAATTGTACACGCAAATATTTCCGTAACATACATTCAGCACAGGTTAAAGGTTGCAAGATCATGTGCTCGCAGACACAGGATAAGCACAACAAAGCCCCTCAGTAGTTACAAAAACACGAAACCAGCAGGCAACAATGGAGAACTACGTGCCATACAGCGCATGCCGCGTACACATGGGAGCAAGGCTTGTGTAGAAGTTGCAGCTTGTTGCGGGTGCAAGACGCTCTATCATCAATCGTGCATACTTGCTTACGATCCCCTCTAGTCTGG
The DNA here is from genome assembly GCA_036346245.1 of Bonia amplexicaulis. NCBI lineage: Eukaryota > Viridiplantae > Streptophyta > Magnoliopsida > Poales > Poaceae > Bonia > Bonia amplexicaulis. The sequence goes on from CM070739.1 coordinate 10,656,584, forward strand.
CCCATCATGTACTTCTGTCTGAGGCGGACCTCAAACTTCCTCCGTAAGCCATCCATTGGTTGAGCAATATGCGAATGAGACTTCTCCATCTTCTTGTCCATGTAGGCCTGCGCTACCTCGGAGAAATCTTTGCCTTCGTCCAAATGCTTCTTCGCCATCATTGCTCTATTGACAAAGTATCGAACTGAGCAGTTCCAACTTTCTTCCACGATTGCAGTGATAGGCAGGGATTTGACGCCCTTTAGAACACCATTGTACACCTCGGACATGTTTGTTGTCATGATTCCATACCTTGCTCCGCCGGTGTTATGTAGTAGAGACAACATCTCCAAGTCAGGTGTATTGGAGTTAACCCATTGTGTGAACTCCCCTACTCTCGTGGAGCCTCCCGTCACGGCCCCAGCTTCAGCCTACTCGACACGCCGTACATGCTTGCTGGTCTCCTGATCAAGGTGCCTCCATAAGGCCTCGAACTTCCTCTTCTGGTTCTGCATACAAAGCTTTTTGAACATCTTCATTAGTTCCTTGCTATGGAACCTTCTGTGGAAGTTCACCGCAAGATGCCTCATGCACCACCGGTTCTTCATGTCATTCCACTAGAAGGGGTGCTGTGTCCCGTTCTACATCGTTCGCATTGCAGACAGCAAGTCTGCATTGTGGTCTGAGATGACACACACCTCGGGCCGATCTTGTACTACGGCCTGCTTAACGTTGGCAAGGAACCACAACCAGCTATCTGAATTCTCGTTCTCTACAATTGCAAATGCCCTTTGGGAGTGGCGGTCATTTCGTCGGTACAACCACGGTCAGGATAGTACCTTTGTACTTGCCAGATAGGAATACGCCGTCCATCGTTAGCACTGGATGGCACCACTTGAAGCATTCAATTGCCTGACGGAAGGTTCAGAACACTCTTTCAAGCACAAAACAATTCGACTCTTGCGTCTTATGAACCTGCTCTTGCTTATTAATGTAAGTGGATGGGTTTGCTTCTGCAATTTGACGCAGCAATATTGGGACCAGATCATATGCCTCCTCATACGTCTTGAACTTACGCTGCAGGACCTTCTATTTCGCCGCCACACTTTCTTGTAGCTGACATCAAACCCCACCGTGTTCGCCACATCCGCCATAAGAACCTCCGGAGAAATGGACACATTCGTCACAACAAGATGGCTTATCAGCTCTGCAACATATAACGACGTCATCTTACGGTGCCTATGTAGTTGCGCCGCAAGCTCACAAGTGCGATCCTTCAGCACCGTTATCCGGAATTCCATGGCAGCGCCCATGAACCGCTACGCACGGACCTTGCCATGGCAGGAGCCATCGACACACTTCACAATGTACGTGTCAGGGTTCGACCTGTGCGTCCGATATGTCCGGATGATGTTGACGGCGTATATGGTAATAGCTTGCTGCAAAGCACTCTTGTTACGGAAGCACTGCCCTAAAAGGATGTAGGATCGAAATGGCAACAGAGGGGGGGTCAATGGTGCCTTCAAAAAATAAAATCCTCCCCTCAAGTATCCACACAGCAGAAGAGTACTCACTAGAAATCACAGATAAGAGAAAGAAACAAATCCAGAGAGAAAAATAAATTACAGGAACATTACGCGAAGCGGTAGTCTCATTGTGAGACGATAGTAGTACCGCTTAACGGTAGTACCGGCTAGCTGAGCGGTAGTACCACTGATGAACTCAGTCGTTGAGTCAGCACTAGTCTAACCGTAAGCGGTAGTACCGGATGATGGTAGTACCGACGTTGAAAACGCGGTAGTACCGCACACTACAGACCGAAGAACAGTAGGCGTAGAATTTGGCCAAAATGCAAAATAATCATGATCTGCTTCTCTTCTCGGGACAATTTGAACAGGACATCATCCTAAAAGGCATATTGACCTCATTGAGAAGAAATCGCAGACAAAGATCAAACAATCAAAGGAAAATCAGATTTCTTGGGATTCTTGGATTCTTGGTTTAAGAAACTTTGAGGATAGCAAAGAAAAAATCTCAGAAGAGTAATCCAAGAACAAATTTCAAGATTCCACTAGAAGATCAAGAGGGTACTTGTGCTCTGCTTCTTAACCCTAGAAAACCGACGTACAGACCCAAAATTGCGCTCAATTTGGTAAAAAGGAGACTTGATGATTCTTCCTTCTAATTTTGAAAATGAGATGCTCAGGTGATCTTGATAATCTCCCTAGTTCATGGCATCAACAAACAACAACTAAAAAAAATCAAGAAATCACCAGAAGATGCAAGAAATGAGAAGGGTCAAGAAGAACAGAGAATGAACTGAGCAACTCAAAATCATCTCAAACCGTGATTTTTCAAATAGACTAAAAGAGATGAAGGATCACAGAAGTTGCTACAACCAATTCATTCCAAGATACGTCCCCATACGCATGTACATTCGGAAGAGAATCAAGAACACACCCAAGAACACAAAAATGAGACAAGGGGCAAAGCAACAGACACCTCTGTCTCTCCCCACCAACTCACCAACAACCCAAAAGGAAAAGGAAAAGGAAAAGACTCACACAACACATGGAGAGAAAAGAAACCCTACCCTCATCTTTCTCTCATGCCTACCCCTCTCCTTTTATAGCCTCCACTAATGGGTTCACAAACACACTTTACCCATCAGTGCTAACAACCCTATTGCTTTATCCACTAACTCGAACCGAATCCGCTTTCGCTTTTGCAGTCCTACGCTTTTCCCAAAACGCCCCTGTTGCACCTTCCGGGAAGCTTCCTCGTTCCTTGTTGTGCACGCCTCGCAACCACTTCGAGTTCGCGCCATCTTCAACACATCCCGACCGCTCCGACCTCAGCACCACCTGTGCCTAGTTCGGTCATCCCGTGCCTCGCCACGACTCCGCCTCAAAGTCCTGCAGTCAACACAGACAAGAAAACACATCACATAGCACCGCTCGAGATAATAGAATTAACATTTGCATTAGTTGTTAACTCACCCACGAACCACCCAAGTCAAACTCAAACTTTATGCGCTCAATAGAGGTCACAGCACTGATCTACGCACATGCGGTAGTACCGCTCCCCAAAGCGGTAGAACCGTCGAGCGGTAGCACCCCCGTGTAAACGGTGGTAGTTCCGCACAAGGAAATCTGGGGACAATAGATCCAAAAACTGAGGAGTTCGCAATATATTTTCAGAACACATGTCAATTACTCATCACAAACATGGGAGCACCTCTCACATGGTCTCTCAAAGGAGTGTGCCCTCATTGAATCCCCACTCTGCCTCCTCCACCTGTGGCAAAACTAGGGATTGCGCTGCGATGTCGTCAACTGGACGACACGCACGCGCACAGATCCTGATTACACCACCACCTAACACACCTCCCGCTGTAGGTTCCCCTACTTCCTCCTCTCCTGAACTAGCTGTGTAACACCCCAAGACCTACATTACCCTGAGATGCTACTAAAACTGCTCTACAACTAGCCAATTTACAAGATAAATTAAACTGACAACATTTAATTAACAGGATAATATAAGCGGAAGCATAACAACTAGGAAATAACAGGATAATGAGAATAATTTAATATTCATAATCAACTTAAACAATAATAACCAAAGGAACGGTTCCAAATTAACATTAATAAGATGAAACAATCATCCACAAGATAGCTAAGCAAAGACTAATGTTCTTTCGACTTTATTTCAGCATTAAAACAATATCCATGTGCATCAATGTGGTGCTGCTCTACCCTTCCCAATGCATGCTCAAAGTCCACCTGTAGGGAGGGGGAAACAAGAGTGAGATAATAATCTCATCAAGCAAACAGTTTAACAAGTTATTCAAACTACGAACGAATAAACATCATCATTAATTTCATACATTCACAACCACAATTCATGTCCACAATTAATAAACCACCACAACCTTCCATGATTCAAACCTTTTCAATTTCAGATTTAATTAGCATACGAATGCAGTCAATTTATCCTGTATTAAATGCAAAAGAAACATTGAATCTTCCATAACCACAATAGATTAATCATCAACATTTAATCTTTCACAATTAAGAATGTTTATATCATCAACCTCAAAACACCATCAATGACGGTAAAGTATTAGCAAATAAATCTTGTTTGACTACTTTAAAACCTCAACCACTACCACTACCAAAGGCAATAAAACATATGTATGTTTTACTTCAATACATTATTATTTCCCACATGCGCATTTGCTATCAAATTAATATATATGAGAAAAGAATTTCATGCCACCATCACAACCCTTACCATACACACAGGACGAATCCTATTCCACGACCACAACCACAATCCTCATACCACAAATAGCTCTCATGAGCCAATTCCACAATACAACAATGAAGTTGAATATTCCACAAAATAACTTCACCACAACATATTGCACATGAATGCAAAATGGTATATGATTGCAGTCATTTAAACAACAAATAAATGCATATGAATGCTCATGCTATGCTCCACTTCACTCCGTCTAGGGCAGGGATTTTTTGGTGCAACGTATCATGGCAATATACGCTGCTTCCCGCGGGACAAGAGGTTCATCGTATTACGGCAATATACGATGTTGTACCGGTACGGTCGCGGCTATTTGCGACGACATCCACATGTGCAAATAACATGATATGACATGAATGATATGATAATTCATGAATAACATTAATTCATCCACAAGGAGCATTATCATGCTCTCAATATAACCACATCCACCACAAATTAATTTCATGTTCCACAATATAACATTAAGCAAGAATTTCACATGTCTACTAGCAAAATTATCAACATAACAATTGATCAATACTTGCTACCATCTCCACAATTAAAATATCATGCAATCATGGCATAATGTATTAAATTATGATAATAATGTAAATTGCAAGTAGAAGGAATAACGAGTTAAACGGTAGCAACCACCGCTACATTCACTTGCCTCGACCGACGAAGCGAAGCAAAAATCAAGAACGTTCAAAGACAAGACCACCTGTCCAAAAGGCATCTCTCAGCACCAAGCCACAGCATACAAACACGACAAAAATAATTAAAGGCGTCGCTAGAAACCCAAACCCGCACAATCTCCTCTCCGCTCAACAAATCAGCAAATTCCCTTCTGCAGCAGTGCTGCTTCACAATTTCGTATCTTTAAAACTAATGACCCAATTACAGCAAACGATACCTCTATGGATTCATTACTTAAGAACCTATAATTTTCATGTAGAACACATATTTTTATTCTGTTCTGGCAGACTGGACAGCGAAACTAAATCGTGTCTCAACAACAGTCCAGGGGTCTAAAAATTCTAAATTTTATACATCAACTAGATCTCTGAATTATCTACAACTTTCTCAATTACGGCCATGATCATAAAAAGCATTTACTATCTCTAAATCACGGAATTACCAATCTGCCCGCCTGACAGACAGCAGTATTACTGACCCCGTAACTCCCAGATCCCTTGGCCAAATAATCCGAAACAAATACAGGAGACGCATCTGGAAGTCCTCTACAACTTTCCTTTTGGGAATACCTGCAGAAAAAATCGTTTGCTAGGTCAAAACCGCGCTAACAGTTGCGCTTCTGTGAATCAATCTCTTGGCGATGACGATTAAACTCTAATCAGGCAATTAATCTATAATCTCCCATCAAAATCCGTGCCAAGAACCCTAATTATTCCTAAGAATAGAGGGTTTGAGATGGGGGAAAATTACCTAGCTGAAGAATTTCCCTACTTTTTTCCTCCTCTTCTTCTTCTCCTTCCTTCTCCTTCCTTCTTCTCCTTCTCCTTCTTCTCCTTCTCCAAGGGCAGCAATGGGGGGAATCACCTTGGGGAGGGGGCACGGCCACCAGGGGAGAAAGAGCAGGGGGGTGGCGGCTGTGTTTGGGAGGAGAGGGGGAACCCTAGAGCTAATAAGGAAAGGGGGAGGGGTGGGTGCTGCCAAAGGGGGGTTTGGCGCACCCCTTTGGGCCCTTGGCCCAAGGGTGATTGGCCCACCTCCCAGGCAGCCCAACACTGAATTTTAAAATAATTTTTATTATATTTTATTCCTTTTTCAATGTTCTACAATTTAGATTTTTCCCTTCCCGTGATTTACCGAAAAACCGGCGACTCCGCGATTGTTTTAAAAACTTACGACGTACCGACGATCATGATATTACAGGCTGTTTCCACATCCTCTTCCTCCTCGCTTTTCACTTCCTCCACCTGGTCCGCAAGGTACTCGTGACAGTCAACACGGGCGGCCTACCACCTGCCTGCACCTTTATTCGCCTGAAAATTGTCCACGCCCCTCCGTAGGTCTCTATCTCCCACTGACTCATTCACTCCTCCTTCACCAACATCTTCATGACCGCCGGAGAGTAATGCAGGCTCTACATCTCCACCAGCAACACCAGAGCCACCCATGGTGGATGATTCTGTCCTCTCCACGAAGTGAACATACACTATTGACCTGGCATAAATCGCTGCGTCAGGGTTGCACACGACTCTATGTAGTTGGCCCATGAAGCGTCACTCGTCACCTTTATAAGTTGCCACACTATCTCCCCTGTAGCACCTACCACTGCGGCATACACTGCCTTGATCCGTAATTTGTTCCTTACGGTGTCCGGATCGAAGGCTGAATGCACGCATCTCCGTAGCTCAGACAGGCTCATGGTGTTCAAATTGGGTGCCCGGATCACGGTCCGGTCACAATTAGATAGGCCCGTCGCGTACGAGACCACTTCCGTAGAACACGAACAAGTTTTGGATATCACCCATGGCATACCTAATATAAGTCCGTACTGAACCCTCTTAGTATATATAACATGCAACAAGAGTACCATCATTCAATACCTACCGCCAACCACATACAAGAGTAATATTTCTATCTTAATTTGTAAATCTAATTTTTAATTCATTCATGGAGTGCGCTAATAAATTTCTATATAAATCAAATTACCAATGTAATGTACTATCTATAAATTTATATATAAATCAAATTAGCAATGTAATGTACTATCTATAAATTGCTAAGATCTACTATTGTTCTGCTAAGTGCTTCTCAGATGCTTGGCAGCACCACAAGGTTTTGCATAAGAGTGAGACCATACTTGCTCACTTTTTATTTTATGCTTACGTTTGCTTGAGATGATGATTCATGATTGCAAGTTGGTTTACTAACGCCCAAGCTATGCAGCTGATGAAAAACTTTATAACCTTAAGCTATATCCATGCTTGGTGATGTCTAAGTTGGGCTTGCTCCCAACCAACTAGCTATTGAAGAGAGTTTCATGCTATTTAGCTGAACTAGTAGTATAAATTATTGTTGACATTGTCACTAGCATGCTTTTTTAAACAATGTGCATGACAGGATTTCATATGTCCTATATATGCTTATTTGATAAAATAATCCTACAATTTTATTCCTAACAAGACCTAACAAAATTAAAGCTACATAATAGTCAGTGTAATCTCTACCGATTAACATCTTGCTAGCATTTAACAAATAAGCATACCAGAGAGTGATTTAGGATGAATAGATAGAACATGCATGATATTTACTATAAATTTTGGTTTTCGTTGCACGCACGGGACTAACTAAATCGCACTACAATAGCACTACAAAATTTATTCACATAAAATATAAAATACAATACACTACAACTACAAACATTGTATCAAAAAATGACATGTACGAACTCCGTAAATAACGTTTACGCTAATTACACACTAATCAGCATAATAACATCATACATGCATGGAGATGATATTTACCTTTTCTTGAAGCTCACGAGGCGATCTACAACTTTCATAATTGCGAAAACTTCAGATCGCTTTGAAAATTACTCCAAATGTCGTGTTTGCCGCTGCTTCCTCTCTTGCTGCTTCTCTATCTACGGATGTGAATGCAAAATGAGCGAGCCTGTGAAACGCAGGCCATTCCCTTTCTTTTATCGCCAGCGCTCACATGCATGCATGCAGTAGGGGCTGGTTCTCACCGCTCGAAAATGTGACATCATGCACGCGAATCTGCTTTCGGCGGTCTGATGGGACGGGAGGCCGAGTGGTGCGGTCGGCCGCCGCATGACCCACCGAGTGGTGCAGTCGGCGACCGCACCACTCGCCTTGCTACAGTGGCCGGCAGAGTCGTGCGGTCGGGGACCGCACGACCTCTGTGTCATGCGCTCCCCGACCGCACGATTGCTACGCGTCGCTCTCCCGTGAGTCGTGCGGTCGGCTAGATCCGGAATTACATGCGTTTGGGTGCTATTTTTGGAATTCTCCTGGTACACAGTACCAATAGTGTCCAAAATTCCGCGCCATACTCTTTTACAAGTCGTGCCATCCCACAACTCAAGATATGCCGCGCGCTCTGGACTCTATAACCGAATAAACAGACAGTTTAACTTGAACCTGAGCTAGATTATCTAACAGACCCGCATGCGTCGTGGCTGTGGCTACTGTAACAAATAGAAAGAGGATTGGGAGAGTAGATGGGATCACACACGCAAAGCGCTGGAGATGAGGTTTCTTATATACTCGGCAATGTGCCGGATGGAGTACAGTACACATCAGGCAAATGAACAGATCAAAGCTACAAAACACTATCCCGATTATAGCTGTGCGCTGGGATTGGTTACTGTTGTGCCTATAGACCAAAAGAGTAGATAATAGGACTATGGGCAGGCCACGGAGAGGTTGCCCGGAGTGTACAACTCACAATAGGAAGAGATATAGATAATATATGTTATGTTAGTACTACAGCCTGGTTTTTTCCCTATGGCACCCGAAAAAGCATATTTATAGCCATGAGAAGGTTATTTATACAAATACCCCTATTAGGGTCTACAATAGTGAGGGCAAACATGTCTTTTCCACTGCCATATCCCTTCTAGGTTTGCCATACGGTTTTCATATTTAATGGGCCTTTTAGCATAGTAGGCTAATTGGGCCACGGTGAGGACCACTCCCTAACAGTAGCCTCTCATGATAAAGGACTTCATTACCAGTAGGTCAAAACCATGGTACTTGCTTATTGGCCCCCTCCGTCCCTTCAGCTTCCCGGTTTATTGCCCACGAAATCCTGTGGGTCCTTTCGATCGACGTCGTTGTCGTGTGTTTGGTGCAAATCTCATTGTACACATGGAGGTCATCTCCTCATTGGTCGTGCCACGTGGGATGCTGCACCAGTTATGGGGGCGCGCACATCCCCGAAAAGACGCGACTGCCTCGCTGCCATTAATGCTGCATGTCCTGTCAATACTAAAGTGGTGCAACGCTTTGGTTTTGGTCATTTGCTTCCTTCTTTTTGTGGCTTACTTGACATCGGCTGCAATTCATTTTTGCATATTTCTTGCTTGCTCAACGCCAGTTGCAATTCATTGGTCTGCTACCATCCTTCCATCATCACACTTTCGCTCCTTTCATCATTTCGCTTTCGCTGTTTAGGATGAGCCATGGAAGTCAGCATACCGATCGTGTTGGCACATTAGCTGCCTAAAGCATCCCTGGCGATGAAGATGAGCACGCCAAGTCTACGGGTGGCAAGCGATGAAAGGCATCAGAGAAGATGTCCATTGTGTGTGTGAACACCCTCGGCCAGTTGATTACGATGGATGAGCTGCTGGATGCACTAGTGCGCAATAGCATGGTTTTCCTCCCATGAGCTTGTTTGCCTCCCCGCCGACGATGAGGTCTTCCTGCAGCTGTGAGAGGGCGAGATGCTAGTTTTTATATCCTACTTTGACACTGGGCTTCGTGATACGGGGGAGCCCGATCTTCTCAGTGAGGAACCATGGATAGTTAAAGCGAAGTAGACGATGTCGCTAGTTGAACACTCGCGCCAATGCACGAACCCTCAACTCTTTGAAATACGCCCAAAACACACCGGATAATTGTTCATCGCGAGACCACGAACGACGAACGCCAAGTCCCCAATTCTCAATGGAACGACGGCTTGACCTTGAATTGCAGAACGAACAATGGATCGCCTAGTTCTGTCTCAAAGTCCTCGCATGAACTCTGGTGTTGAAAGAACAAGCAATAGCCATGTTTCAATCTTATGTAAAAAATTGGTCTCCTTACAATGGGGGTCTAACCCTCAATATATAGTACCCTATCCACCTCATGGCTGGCCAAGAGGTCCTAAACCAACTCTAACTCATCCCTACATGTATTTGGAAACAAACTCACACAAAAGGCAAAACCTAAAATTAAACTTTCACCATATTTTGGTCATAACTTTTTATCCGTTATGAATTTGAAGGTGGAGATAGATCCATTGCGTAACCCTTGAAATTATATTTCCAACGAGTATAAGAACACCTGAATCGGACTCCGTTTGTGAAAGTTATGGCCTTTTTAGTAACTGCCTGTCAGGCTGTTCCGAACCGAATACGAATTGAATCCGAGTTTGAATTGGATTGAGCACGTGGGAGGTCCGAATTTGGCTTAAAAATCTTATCCAAAACTTGTCGTTTAAGTCCTTGGGATCCTCCCTTTTGCTCTCCCATCAACCGGGCTTCTTTCCTCCTTGATCAACTGCATGGACTGTTTGATTTTCTCCTTGCCAGCTGCTTTGGCCTTCTTGTTCTTTATTGTTAGGCAGCAAATATAGGTACCCTCCTTCTTATGCTCCTCTATTGTTTTGGCTCCGGCCTCCCTCTCGGTTCTAAAGACTTGAAGCTTGTCAAACCTGAGAATGCACAAAGTATTGCTTTTATGTAGTACCCAATTCTCACGGAAAACACAAAGAAACTTGTTAAGAAACAATTGGACCTGTTGTTTGAGAAGTATAGATCGTGCTTTATAAACAGTGTCATAAGTACTAGGGATATCCTCATCATTGTGGTTACTCGTGATTGCTCCGTTGCTGACCCACAATCTTTGGGGGATACGATGTATCCAAACCCATGTGAGAATGAGAGACACATAGCCAAATTGAATGAGAATGATAAAAAGAGTGAGCTGTGTGATTTCACCATATGTGAAGTGGAGAGCATCTCCATTGAGTGTGAGAGAGATACACTAATAGAAAAGAGGGAAGTAGATGATAGCCAAAGTGAGGTTATTGCTGAAATTAACAATTTACTCTCTACTTCTAGTGTTGTTTCTCATATTGTGCGGTCGATATTAAAGAAGAGGTTGAATTTTCAACAACCGGCATCGTTGGAAGTAAAAGACGAGGAGATAACCACGGTTGGGGATGGAGTGCTTGCTGCCTTGGGGTTAGGGATGACAAAACCACGAGGCAGCAAACACTCCATCCCCAACCGTGGTTATCTCTCGTCTTTTATTTTCAACGATGTTGTTGAAAATTCAACTCTTCTTTAATATCGACCGCACAATATGAGAAACAACACTACAAGTAGAGAGTAAATTGTTAATTTTAGCAATAACCTCACTTTGACTATCATCTACTCTCTTTCTATTAGTGTATCTCTCTCACACTCAATGGAGATGCTCCACTTCACATATGGTGAAATCACACACTCACTCTTTTATCATTCTCATTCAATTTGGCTATGTGTCTCTATTCTCACATGGGTTTGGATACATCGTATCCCCCAAAGATTGTGGGTCAGCAACGGAGCAATCACGAGTAACCACAATGATGAGGATATCCCTAATACTTATGGCGCTGTTTATAAAGCACGATCTATACTTCTCAAACAACAGGTCCAATTGTTTCTTAACAAGTTTCTTTGTGTTTTCTGTGAGAATTGGATACTACATAAAAGCAATACTTTGTGTATTCTTAGGTTTGACAAGCTTCAAGTCTTTGGAACCGAGAGGGAGGCCGGAGCCAAAACAATAGAGGAGCACAAGAAGGAGGGTACCTGTTGCTGCCTAGCAATGAAGAACAAGAAGGCCAAAGCTATAAGGAGAAAATCAAGCGACCCATGCGATTGATCAAGGAGGAAAGAAGCCCGGTTGATGGGAGAGCAAAGGGAGGAGCCCAAGGACTTAAACTACAAGTTTTGGATAAGATTTTCAAGCCAATTTCGGACCTCCCACGTGCTCAATCCAATTCAAACTCGGATTCAACTCAGCATTCAATTCGGATTCGATTCGGGACGGCGACAAGCGGTTACTAAAAGGCCATAACTTTCGGAGTCTCGATTCAGTGTTCAGATACTCGTTGGAAAGATAATTTCAAGGGCTACACAATGGATCTATCCCCACCTTCAAATGCATCACAGATAAAAAGTTATGACCGAAATATGGTGACGGTTTAATTTTAGGTTTTTCCTTTTGTGTGAGTTTGTTTCCAAATACATGTAAGGATGAGTTGAAGTTGGTTTAGGACCTCTTGGCCAGCCATGAGGTGGACATGTTATTTCTTCAATTCAGCAAAAGCTTTGTTTTGTTTTTTCCCCAGTCAAAAATAACTCCCTTTTTAGTTAAATCATATAATGGGGCAGCAATGGCAGTAAAATTTTTCACAAATCGCCGATAAAAACTAACAAGCCCGTGGAAGCTACGAATTTAACTAACATTCACAGGGACCAGCCAATTTCGAATAGCTTTAATTTTAGACTCATCCACTTCAATTGCATGAGCTGAAACAACATAGCCTAGGAACACAACCTTATTAGTGCAAAAAGTACGCTTCTCAAGATTAGCATACAAGCCTTCTTGTCTAAGCACTTCTAGCACTTGTTTGATGTGTTCAACATGATCATCCAAAGAGTGGCTATATATCAGAATATCATCAAAGTAAACTACCACAAATTTTTCAGTGAAGTGTCTCAAAACATGGTTCATTAAGCGCATGAATATACTAGGAGCATTGGACTAACCAAAAGGCATCACTAACCATTCATACAAGCCCAATTTTGTTTTAAAAGTAGTTTTTTTATTCATCACCATGTTTCATTCTTATTTGATGGTAGCCACTACGCAAGTCAATCTTAGAAAAGATAGTAGAACCACTTAACTCATCGAGCATATCATCTAGCCTAGGAATAGGATGATAATAGTGAATAGTTATATTGTTAATAGCTCTACAATCTATGCACATTCTCCAAGTACCATTTTCTTAGGAACAAGAATAACAGGAATGGCACAAGGACTAAGACTCTTGTGTACATACCCTTTGTCCAATAGTGCTTGCACTTAGTGCTGAATCTCCTTTGTCTCTTCTAGATTTGTGCGGTACAGCAGTCGATTGGGAAGAGGGGCTCTCGGAACTAAGTCAATTTGATGCTCAATACCTCGAATAGGTGGTAGACCAGCGGACACCTCCTCTGGAAACACGTCGTTGTAAGCCTGCAAAACTTGTGAGATAACACTAGGAAGGAAGGTTAAATCATTAGTATAAAGTAATGCATCCTTGTGCAACAATACCGAGAGACCATGTGAGAGGTCCTCCCATGTGTTGTGATGAGTAATTGACTCGTGTTCTAAAAGTTTGAGTTTGATTTGAGTGTTTCGCGCTTAAGTTTTGACTAATGTAAATGTTGATTCCATTATCTCGAGCGGTGCTATGTTATGCTGTTTTCTTGTCTATAATGGCTGCAGGATTTTGAGGCGGAGTCATGGCGAGGCACGAGATGACCGGACAAGGCACAGGCGGTGTAACACCCCAGCCAAACAATGGCCTGAAATGCTACCAAACTAACAACATAATAAAACTATGCTAAGGCATTCTATAAAATTTCGTGAGCCTCCTTTGTTTATTGATAAAATGAAGTTCTAACAATATTATCAAAAGGTATGAATAACGCAAGCAAAGTAATTTGGCTACTAAGCAGAAACATCTATAAAACTTAAGTAAAGCACGGAAGCAATATGAAGAAGTTCTAATCCATTATTACATCTTAATCTGAAGGTCATAATCAAATACCACTTGAACTAATCAAAAAATAATAATTAGAGTTCTCTATCTTCTCCATGGTGAATATTTCGTGCAAGTGCAACAATACTAATCCTCTTTATTCCCATGCATCTTGACCTCGTGAAGGTACCTAAAATAAACAAACAACAACAACAAAACAATAGCAAGAGTGAGTCAATGACTCGGCAAGTATAATTGTAACAAATGCAAGCATGAACATTAACTCTCAAGTTAAACATATTACATATGAATTTCATGCTATGCATTATGATCAAAAACTCCTCTTTCTCATCTCTTTCGCATTTTACGGTAATGCGGGTGTGCATCCGTCAATGCACCCATACCTGCACCCTCGGTGCAGGGACCAATGCCCACACTCCGCAAGTGTGGGGACCTCGATCTTGATCACCGCATGATCAAGACTTCAACAATTCTCAATATGATGCATATATGTGAATGTATCAAAAGATAACGAGCATTCACCATACTACGCATCAACCAATCTCATAAATGCCATAATGTAAACAGAACATAAATAGCATTCTCAATTCATCACTTACTCATACTCACAATTTAAACAATCATGATTCAACCATCATCCAAACAATTCAACAAATCCATAAACACACAGATTTTCACATCACAAATATACTTGCCTCAACCGCGAGAAAATGAAGAACACGTAGAAGGCACAACCCCCGGAATCCGCTCTCCTCCTGAATATTTAATTAATAATTACCAACATGACAGTAGCGGGTTTCTAGATATAAAATAATAGCAACCCCAATTAACCCAACAATTTATCTCAATTAAATCCCCAACTCCCCTCGGCCAAATCTGCCCAACCACAGACAGCCGACTTCCAAAAATCATAACTTTCAGTACGTAACTCCAATTAAGCGTTCTTAGACTCTCTAGAAAGATAATTAAATTATCTACAAAAACTTAGTTGGGGAGACTCTCTGATTCTGCCATTAACTAGCCGATACAAACCCTTTTCTAAAGCATCCAAATTCACATCGGACTCTCTGGACAGCGCACTAAAACAGGCATAACTTTCGCCCAGAAATTCGGAATCCGGACTTCTTTACCTCTATTGAAAGCTAAGAAACTTATCTACAACTTTCTCAATTTGAAGGACTCCTGAATCGCAACTATTTCCGTCGCACAAACCGATCTACTAAACTCTGTCCAGAACTACCCGATCTGCAGAACAGTAACACTAGAAAATTCATAACTTTCGCTACACAAATCCGAATCACGTGTTCTTGTACTCCCTGGAAAGATAATTAAACCCTCTACAACTTTCTAGAAGGGGTCCAGACCTGAATCCTGACGAAACTAGATCAAAACCGCCAAAAAACAACTACCATCCTAGCAGCCCAGAAAACCGACGAATCTAACTTGATTAAAAACCAATCTAGAGACTACCAGGGATTACCCTTGACGACACGACGATGAACACGTCGACGAACATGACGAACACGCCCGCGATCTCCCCCTCTCTTTCCTCCGGATCCACGCGGTACAGCAGCGAGCGTCGGCGGCGGCGCATCGGGGAGGAGGCGGCGGCGATGAAGACGACGGCGGCGCACGGGAAGAAGGCGTCGGGCAGCACGAGGCGGTGGCTGCTGGGGTGGGCGCAGGGGTGGGCGTGGGGGTGGGGGCTGCCTAGGGTTTTAAGAGGTGGCCTCCCTCCCTCTTGGGCCAAGAAAAACCCACACGGCCAAGGCCTAGGCCAGGTTGTCTTAAATTTTCATAAAACCCTCAAAACTCTTATAAATTTAATTATTTCACAAAGTCCTCTCTCTATTAATTAAACAATTAATTAAACAATTTCCGGGTATTACATTCTACCCCCTTAAGCAGAATTCGACCCAATTCTAACCGCAACCTCAATAGAAAACAAAATAACCAACTAGCAATTAACTAGCACCGGCGTGAACAACGCGGGTCTTGCTTCAGCATGCGAGACTCCAACTCCCAAGTTGCTTCTCTCTCGATCTGCTGCGACCAAAGCGCTTTGACATACTAAATATTTTTTCTAATTGCTTGCACCTCGCACATAGGTTCTTGAAAATCCAAGTGGTTTGCCAACCTCCGATCCTTGCTCCTTACATCGCATAACTTTTCACCGCTCTGGGCGACCAATGATTCGACTCACCAAGGCCACTCGTTGAACTTACGCCCCTACAACACTTGAATTGTGTAGCTTTAATTCTTGAATGGTGGTGGTCTTACTCGTTGGTCAACGGTTTTAATGAAGCCCACGCTCGGATCTTTCAAGTTCTCCTCGATCCGAAGTCATACAAAGCGTGTATATCACACTAGAACCCAAGGTAGTCCTAGTGATACACAAACCCTAAAACTTCGCAATTAACAAAAGCGATTAAATACACATCGGGTTATCATTCCTTTAGTACCAACCCACACAATCTGACAAAGACATATATCTCATGTTTCCATTCTCAATCGATCTCTTTACCTTAGCAATGAGCACCCCTTAAACACGGGCACACCACGGGGTCAAGGTAAACCCACTCTTTCACACAGAATACAACTGAAAATAAGGGATTCTTATTGCAATCACGCATCACCCACTCCCCACCAAAGGGTCAAATCATAAAGAAAATCGAGGATTCAACATAAGAACCTCTCCACCTTCCAAGTAGGTGGTTTGCAAACAAACAACACATCGTCAAGGGAATCACTCAAATGTCAAACCCGTCCATTTTTTCCTAAACCGGAAAAACCACACAAGCCAACAAAAGTCAACTCAAACCACAAAGACTTTTCTCTCATCACGTAGCTCAAACAAGAATCGGGAGCATTTTACTACCGATTTTTTTATTAAACTTCCTCTTGAATCACGAGGTTCCAAATTATCCCATACCATACTAGCTCAATTCTCTTAAATTGGCAACATCAACTCTATGTTCAAACCGAGTGCATCCAACACACTTTTGTAGAGGACTCTACTATTCTCATAATAACATACTCTAGTCAACTCCTCTTCCCACATGTTACTTTAACGAATAATTTCCAATGCACCTCATCGTTATTTTTCACCCACCAACACTTCACCACAAATCTTAAGGACAATCAACATGAATTTCTCGGCTCACATACCCATTTACTACATCCAAAGGATACTATCAAGGAACATCATAATATTCGAATCCACTCCTTCCACTATTCTCACGCAATAACATTAGCCTCAAGGTTCTAGCATAGATCACCAACCAAAATTTTTTCCATCTCTAAGGCTTCTATACATATACATCAATATATTTAATACAAAGACTCTTAAATTCAGTGACTAAAATTTCCACAATCAACCATACTCAATCATTAACAACCATATGAAACATATTCTCAACTTGATTATCTGTAGAAAGATTCTAACTCCTAGAGGGTTACTCACTGAGCTAAAGTTATACATGGAAAAAATTCAACAATCCTTACTATCCCAATAATTCCCACAACGGTTGGGCTTCTTCACAATTATAAACTCATTAACTACACCATCATAATCATTCTAATAATCCTTGCAAAGTACCCCATCATGATGCTCCAATAAAATTGATCAAGATTCCCATACTTTCAATAATTCCAACGTTCGACAAAATGAGCGTAACACTCATGAACCACAGCTAGGTTCTTCTAGTTGCAACAATAAAACTATTTAGCCCCAAGGACAACATCTTCTTTAAATCAAATCCTCATCGAGAATTATTCAACAGAACAATTTATCACTCCAAGAATCTCAAGTATCTTGATACCCACAATCTCACCGGACTAATCACAAAATCACACCAACGGTTGCCATACACATCTTAAAGGTCTTTGCAACCCAAGCTGCATACCCTTTCTTGGAGAAGCAAAGAAGAAAATTTCACACAATGTCCATCGCAATAAACACAAAACCAAGAAAACAAAGATCTTGGACAACAATGGATAAGACCACGGTGAAGGCGCATGCCTCCTCGAGGCGAAAACATCAAATCTCAACCAATACGAATACAAGATTGTCATTTGAGCTCGAAACTCTTAAGCGTGAAAATAAGAAGTCAAACACACTTCACAAAGATTGCACAACTTGACTTCAACCTTCAAAACTTTTATCAAACTTTTCCTTTTAACAAAGAGAACAACCTTCTTTGAATACGGTATCACCTTAACAATTCCAACAAAAGAAGAGTTGAAGACCACAACACATTAATTCTTTAAGAACTAATTAAAATCCTCAACACGACACTTTGCTTAAAACAATTTCAGCTACCACATAAATCATGAGATCAAAGATCGCATACACACTATCAAAACTTTTGATTTAAATAGTACCAAGGAATTTATTCAAATTCTTCTATTTAATGAACCTTCAACATTACCATCATAACCACAAATGGACCAACATACTAACATCGAATAATACATTCTTAACAAGCATCATCATATCCTCAACTCCTTCATAAACTTTTCCAAAAGAAACATAAGAAATCATTGCATCATGTTTCTAATATCTAAGTAAGGTTGCAACTACTTGATCTAGGAGAACCTAGTGCATAAGCCACATAAATAGAACAAAGCTCTTAAACAAGATGATACTAGAACAAGATAATCTCGAAATCATGCTAGTATAAATTTCTTACTAGATTTCATATATTCCATTCTTTTTGGTGCTCAACTCTAACTTAGCACCAATTGATTGTACTCTATTCACTATTGGCAATAATTGATTATTATTCGATCATAACAACATTCATGATCCTAACTCCATTTTACAATTATAAGACATTCATGAGCATAGATTTTGTATCCTACCTTACATTCAGAAATTAGAATGGAAATGACTTTAAACTTCAATGATACCATTTCGTAAGACAAGTTTCTACAAGTCAATGCATCAACCTTCATCTATTCCTTTATCGTATTTCAACAATCTAGCATGGTAAAAGATAGATGAAACTAGCAATTGTGCATGCTCATAAAGCATCTAAATAAAAGACATATTAAGGGTCAATATTACCAAGGTAATATTCTAACACCTCCTTACTTAATCATTCCAAGCGGTCGGATTAATTACTAAAGACACAGATAATTCAATTTATCCAATCATGATAGACATTTTAACAATCATAATAATCATTAGGTTCTTATTACACACTCCTCAATAACTCCATGAGTTACTATCATGAGTAAACAAATTCTTAATCATAGTTCTTCTAAAAACTATTACAGGCAATATCAAATTAAACAACTACACTTCCAAGGATACTAGTAAAAATTTAATTATACACTATGCTAACATATCAACACGATAATTCAACCTTATGAATTAGTTTATCGACTACCACCTTCCACTTAAGCATAGCAAAACAACATAAAGTTTTAACACTCTCTTTCAAAAGGAAAAGGAACAATAAACTTCAACGCTCGAGGTAAAGAAAACATAGATCCAAAGCTTTCACATAACAATGAGTTTTGCAACTCAAAATTCGCATTAATAAAAGAAAACACCAAGCGAACAATGAGCCATGATTCGCAACAAGACAAACTCCACGAAGGAACTAACCTTACAAATCAACAAAAAGCACGGTAGCAAAGTATCTCGGTGGTCAGGAAAGAAACAATAAGCGCTTCAAGGATGGTGAGACCAATTGCATACCCTCAGCTGCAAGAACCACAATCTCAAAGAAATTCATTAACTCCAATCGCCAAGAATTGGCGAAATCAACAAGGATAATAACAACTTTTCTAATAAATTCACCGCAACACCGCAATTAAGTTACACGAGGTAGCTACATTGCTAATCCTCATACTACAAACAATGATATAATCGGCAATACCAAGGTAGCACATCACAACATCTACATCATATCATTGACTATTCTCGGTCATAACGATCATAGGAGCAAATCATAATCATACAAGATTATCAATAAGCATACAAGATTATCTCATAATGTAAATCATCAATATAACATGTCAAAAGCATAAATGCAATGCTTGACCCATCCCATCTCTCGTGCACCAAAGTGTGTCAATTTAATAGTTTAATTACCACGGACCTAAAGCCGCTCGATACCAAGCTGTAACACCCACCAAACAATGACCGAAATGCTACCAAACTAACGACATAATAAAACTATGCTAAGGCATTCTATAAAATTTCGTGAGCCTCCTTTGTTTATTGATAAAAATGAAGTTCTAACAATATTATCAAAAGGTATGAATAACATAAGCAAAGTAATTTGGCTACTAAGCGAAACATCTATAAAACTTAAGTAAAGCACGGAAGCAATATGAAGAAGTTCTAATCCATTATTACATCTTAATCGAAGGTCATAATCAAATACCACTTGAACTAATCAACAAATAATAATTAGAGTTCTCTATCTTCTCCATGGTGAATATTTCGTGCAAGTGCAACAATACTAATCCTCTTTATTCCCATGCATCTTGACCTCGTGAAGGTACATAAAATAAACAAACAACAACAACAAAACAACGGCAAGAGTGAGTCAATGACTCGGCAAGTATAAGCAGTAACAAATGCAAGCATGAACATTAACTCTCAAGTTAAACATATTACATATGAATTTCATGCTATGCATTATAATCAAAACTCCTCTTTCTCATCTCTTTCGCATTTTAGGTGTGCGGTGTGCATCCGTCAATGCACACCCATGCCCATACCCTCGGTGCAGGGACCAGTGCCCACACTCCGCAAGTGTGGGGACCTCGATCTTGATCACCGCATGATCAAGACTTCAACAATTCTCAATATGATGCATATATGTGAATGTATCAAAGATAACGAGCATTCACCATACTACGCATCAACCAATCTCATAAATGCCATAATGTAAGCAGAACATAAATAGCATTCTCAATTCATCACTTACTCATACTCACAATTTAAGCAGTCATGATTCAACCATCATCCAAACAATTCAACAAATCCATAAACACACAGATTTTCACATCACAAATATACTTGCCTCAACGCGAGAAAATGAAGAACACGTAGAAGGCACAACCCCGAATCCGCTCTCCTCCTGAATATTTAATTAATAATTACCAACATGACAGTAGCGGGTTTCTAGATATAAAATAATAGCAACCCCAATTAACCCAACAATTTATCTCAATTAAATCCCCAACTCCCCTCGGCCAAATCTGCCCAACCACAGACAGCCGACTTCCAAAAATCATAACTTTCAGTACGTAACTCCAAATTAAGCGTTCTTAGACTCTCTAGAAAGATAATTAAATTATCTACAAAAACTTAGTTGGGGAGACTCTCTGATTCTGCCATTAACTAGCCGATCCAAACCCTTTTCTAAAGCATCCAAATTCACATCGGACTCTCTGGACAGCGCACTAAAACAGGCATAACTTTCGCCCAGAAATTCGGAATCCGGACTTCTTTACCTCTATTGAAAGCTAAGAAACTTATCGACAACTTTCTCAATTTGAAGGACTCCTGAATCGCAACTATTTCCGTTGCACAAACCGATCTACTAAACTCTGTCCAGAACTACCCTGATCTGCAGAACAGTAACACTAGAAAATTCATAACTTTCGCTACACAAATCCGAATCATGTGTTCTTGTACTCCCTGGAAAGATAATTAAACCCTCTACAACTTTCTAGAAGGGGTCCAGACCTGAATCCCGACGAAACTAGATCAAAACCGCCGAGAAACAACTACCATCCCAGCAGCCTAGAAAACCGATGAATCTAACTTGATTAAAACCAATCTAGAGACTACCGGGGATTACCCTTGGCGACGACGGCGAACACGTCGGCGAACACGACGAACACGCCCGCGATCTCCTCCTCTCTTTCCTCCGGATCCACGGTACAGCAACGAGCGCCGGCGGCGGCGCACCGGGGAGGAGACGACGACGACGACGGCGCACCGGGAAGAAGGCGTCGGGGCAGCAGGCGGCGGCTGCTGGGGTGGGCGCGGGGTGGAGGCGCAGGGGGTGGGGGGCTGCCTAGGGTTTTAAGAGGTGGCCTCCCCTCCCCTCTTGGGCCAAGAAAAACCCACCTAGGCCAAGGCCTAGGCCCAGGTTGTCTTAAATTTTCATAAAACCCCTCAAAACTCTTATAAATTTAATTATTTCACAAAAGTCCCTCTCTCTATTAATTAAACAATTAATTAAACAATTTCCGGGGTATTACAGGCGGTGCTGAGGTCGGAGCGGTCGGGATGTGCCGAAGACGGCGCGGACTCGAAGTGGTTGCGAGGCGTGCACAGCAAGAAAGAAGGAAGCTTCCGGGAAGGAGCGTGAGGGGCAATTCGGGAAAATTAACTCAGGCTCGCGGAAGTGGATTCGGTTGGCACAAATGGATAAAGCGCAAAGTAGTTGAAACTATTGGGCTGTGAACCCGTTAGTGGAGGCTATAAAAGGAGAGGGGTAGACTAGAGAGAAAATTGAGAGTGGTATGTTTGTCTCTCCACGTCTGTGTGTGAGAATGGCAGGGGAGAGGAGTTAGGGTTTTGCTTTATATCTTGAGTCTCCTTTCTTTTTGTTGAGGGTTGGTAGGCAAAGCTGTGGGATAGTTTTGCTTTAGTCTGTGAGACCAGAGAGTAGTTGGGATGAGTTCTTGATTTTTCCTTACGAATATGCGTATGGGGCAGTAGGGGTGTGAGTTCTTTGTTGTCTGGTTTCTCTAGTGGTGAACTTCATGTAATCATTCATCTGTGTTCAATATGAGGATCTATGTGGATGAAATGATTTATTGGTTGTCCATTCTGTTTTGTGCGCTCTTGTTCTTCACTGCCCTTCTGTTCTTAATTTGAATTCTTGAGAAAGTTGCCTATGATCTTTTGCTCTGTGATGGGAATAGGTCTCAAGACCAATTGGACGGTCAATTTCTAGAAGCAAAAATCTGATTTAATGGGTGATTTCTTCTCTCAGATATGCGCCTCAAAATCCTCTGCCTAGGGTTTACTATTTTTATGAGCAGAGCGGGCTTGGACTCTTGATTTCTTTTTGGTTCAGTGGTAATATTTTTGCTAAGTCTGAGCTCTCTTGGCCAAATATTCAGTAAATCAAAACTCTGATTACGAACTGGATTCTATGGCTAAGCAATTTTCCTTCTCCTCGGTTGTCAAGTTCAGAGGCTCAGCCGAAAGAGCTTCTTGCTTTGTCTATTCTTGCTTTGTCTATTCTTGCTTCAGCCAAGATTGCTCCTTTTCTGCATGTTTCCCTTTCTTGATGTCAGTTTTCCTGTCAAATTTCTTTTGTTAGGTATTTCTTCTTCCTGAGGTTGGTCTGTTGTTTTAGTTAAGAGTTCTGATTCTTTGTCCTGAGGAACACAGCGTTCATGAGAACATTTATCTTGTTTTGCTTCTCTTCTCAGTAATTACTGTAGTTTTAGTTTTTGGTCACTTCTTTGCAGCAGTCAGTGTTTCAGTTTGGTTCCCACTTCTCAGTTTCTCGGGTCAGTGTTTTGTTAATCTCTTGATTTCTGCTCTGTACTTTTCCTGCTGATCTGTTCCTTCTTGTATCTTTTATTTTTCTGAGGTCAGGTGGCTATTTTGTTTGAGTTTCTGTTCCTCTGGCCTGGGAAAAATAGTTCCCCTTTGATCTACTCTCTGCTTTTCCGTTGTTTTTCAGCACCTACTATGCCGTCAATCTTCAGGCTGATACTCTCTGTTTTCAGGACGCCTGATTGTGTTATTTGTTTTAGCTTTCAGTTTATCTTTTCTTTTTGTCTGCAAGTTTGCTTTCGGGATTTAGTCTGTGCTTCTAGTTTTTAGTTGGCTTTGCCTGTATCTCTTCAGGTTGCCCGTTTTCCTCTTTCAGTTGTTCCTTTCGGCAGCAAACTTTTCATTTTTTTATGTTGTGGTTAGTGTTATTCTCAGTCTCTTCTGTAGGTTTTCAGGCCAAGTGCACTTCAGTTTTTGCAGTCTGTTGCTTCCGATTTTTGTGAGTTTACAGCTTTGCAGTAATCACTATTCAAGTTCTTTTCCGCTGGTAGTCAGTTCTACAGTGGATTTTCAGTTTTCGGCCAAAATATATGTGTCCTCCTGCTCTGTCTCGTTCTTCCTCTATGTTTGCAGTGAGCATTTGTCCTCTTGCTTCATAGATTCTATATCTATTGGAGAAAAAAGTTGTGAGAATACTTGGGGCGGTTTGAAGGCACCATTCACTCCCCTCTGTTGCCATTTCGATACTACAATTGGTATCAGAGCCGATTAGCTCTTCCTCATAGATATTAACCGGTCTCTAGAGCCATGGCAACGGACAAGTATTCCACCAAGCCTCCGATCTTCAATGGGATCGACTATCCCTTCTGGAAGAGTCGGATGGAGACCTACATCCAGGCTCAGGGCTACGCCATCTGGTGGAAGGTCAAGACCTGATATGTTGTTCCTGCCGATGAGAACATCAATGCCAGAAACATGGCTGATGTTGAGGTGAATGCTAAGGCGAGGAACATCATAATTTAGGGTCTGAGCAGAAGCGAGTTCGATCGCATCTGTCATTTCACGTTGGCCTTCGACATCTGGTGACCCTCGATGCATACCATTAGGGCACCACCCAGATCAAGACAGTACGACAAGACTAGTTCAAGCGAGATTACAACAAGTTTGAAATGCTCGCTGGAGAGTCCCTGGATGAGTGTTTTGCGAGGTTTCACAAGATTACGGCGATCTCCGGCGGTCGATCGACATACCCTGACTCGGACAATGCTCGACAGATGGTCGCGGCTCTGGATCTACGTGTTTGGGAGATGAAGGTGACCACTATCAAGGACTCGACTGATCTTTCAACCCTGACTCTTAACGCATTGTACTCACGCCTCAACACTCACGAGATCGACATAGTCTCGTGGGTCAAGTCGCGATCGATGGCCCTAGTCACCGATCGATCCACCTTACGGTGTTTTCTCCGATAGTGCTCTTGGTTTTCCCTAGCTGCTCTTTGTGGCGTGGCGATGATCAAATAGGCGACTACCGGAGGACCGATTAGCCCTTCTAGCGAAAGTTCTCCCAAACCTACAAAGAGTGAGGATAGGAAGAGGTGGGCGATTATCTGTTTGAGTGTGGTGGCCCCAACCACATTCGGGCAAACTGCCCTAAATTGGAGAAGGGCAAGATCGACTACGGCGATTCGAGTAAGAACGACTACATCGACAAGAACCGCAACAAGAAGCCTCCAGTTCGCGGCTAGAACAAAGAGAAGAAGTTCCGCAACCTTGGGAAGGCCAAAAAGTTTTTCCATCGCGTCCTCACCGCCTTCGACGACATCGGCCTCAGCGACGTGGAGGGGTGGAGTGACAACGATAGGAAAGACGATCAAGAACCCAAGGACGGCGACGACTTCATCGGCATCTGCTTCATGGCCAACGAGATCGACATCAGCGACGACGACCTCTACACCGACATCGATGAGGTAGATCCCTCCTATGAACAGCTCAATAATGCATTCCTTAAGTATCAAGATTTTATGCTAGATTTAGAGCTAGGGTTGGGGATCTTGAGAAGGAAGTAGATAGATTGTCACGGGAGCTTACTTCACTTATATCTGCTCCTTCCCGTGATGAATGTGATGTATGCTCTTCCTTGCTTGATGACATGGAGAAATTAAGGACCTCTCATGATAGTCTGTCTTCTGAGCTTGATGTGCTTAAGGTGGAGAATGTTAGTCTTTTAGCTGAACTAGAGATGAGTAGGACTGTTGCTCTTTCATCTACTGTTGTTGAGACTACATCCTGCACCTCATGTGAGGATAAGGACAATGCATTTAGAGGTCTTTATACCATGCTTATTTATCTGCCCGAGACTTGTGAAAGTTGTAATAATTTGAAGATAAACCTAAAAAGGACAGATCATAAAATTGCTAAATTGAAGGTTGTCTTGCTTGAGCCCATTGTTTCTTGTACCAACTGTCCCAAATTAACCCTTGAGCTTGAATCTGTCTCTAAGCAATTTCAAGAAATGGTTAATCATAATAAGAAAATGGCTCAATATGCTTCTAAGGACTCTATTAGCTCACCATGCCACAATTGTGAAAAACTAAAATCTGATTTGATTGCTTTGGATGAAAAGTATGTGAAGCTAACTAAGGACCTTCTAGTGAAGCCACCAACTGATTGTGATGTGATTGCTGGTGTGGGGGAGTAGCCCAAAGAAGTAGAGACGCTTAGGCACGATGACCAAACAGCTAGAGGTAGGATTGTCCCTCCTAGTCCTTGCGAAGACCTCAATGTTGAGGCGGTTGTGCGTGCACATGCCCTTCCTTCTTCTGCTATTGGATCTTCGTCTTCTCTGTCGGAACCCGGAGCAAGGACTCATGGATCCTCTGTGTAAATCAGCACTAGTCCCAGATCAAAGCTAGTGCACAGAGTCAAACAGTGATGAATACATAACCAACCACGCTTTATTACAATAATAGTGAGTACAGACCAAAAGGCCTCTTTATTACAACTGAGGTTTCAAGACCTCGCAAACACACAACACAGCGGAAGCAAAATAAACTCTGATGAAGACCCATCAATATGCCACAAGCAATTGACTGGGGAAGCGCAACCTAGTACTCTGGGAAGCCTTCGTCGAATCGCACGCGAAGTAGTCGTAATCTGCTTCGTGAGCTTCGTACACCTCTGAGATTTGTTTTGAGTGCAGCATGAGAGTGCATAAAGTACTCCGCAAGTCTTGGGAAAAATGCAGTAGATGTAGGGCTTAACAAAGAAGGGTTATATGGTTCTTTTGCACAAAGCAATATTTTACTCCAAATACCATTACATATTTTCAAAGGCATTAATTTAATAAAGTAATTATTTTAACAGAATTACCAATAATTTTTCTAGTGAAGGTTCCATCCACCAACACTAGTTGACTGCCTCTAACCGCCAAGGTTCAAGAATACGGGTTCCATCCACCCACACTGGCTTCATCCACCAGGACAACCCCGAGAGTTCCATCCACTCTTGAGTTCTCAAAACTTTTACTTTAAAACTAAAACCAAAGATCTACCATGTGAATGCATTCCTTGCCCGCCCTTGACTGTGGGCACGGCTATTCAAATAGTTTTACACTCTGCAGAGATTGTGCAACTTTACCCACAAGAGATAGAATATCTTAACAGCCAACAAGCTTCCTTAGGCATAAGACCCTGATAAAGCTTTTACCTCAGTCAAGTCTAGCTAGTCACCACCCGCTGAGGTTTCACCGCTGAAGGGTTAAATCTACCCAGTTAGAAGCCCCCTCTTGCGCCATATGAGTACAGTAAATCCCTGTCCCTCACTGTGGATAACCAGTAAATCCCTGGTACCCACTTTCCACTGGTGGCACCTAAACTAGACTATCATAAGTTAATCAACTAGGTCATACCCATATAGACTTGTGGTTGTACGATAGTGCTCAATTTGGACAAACACAAGCGTCGGTCCTTAATTGACTAGGGCGGAACATACACTTTACAAGTTCTCGTGCTAAATTCGCACCAATCCAATCTTACCATCCGCCCAAATCTAAAACAATTTTCACCATTTTATTTTAGTTTAATAACAACAGCAATACTTATTGCCACTAAATAAAAAGATGAAATCATTCATATCAATTTTCCACCCGAAGGGTTATACTGACCGACTAGCTTGTCTAAGCAATTACTACCATTCTAAAATTAACAAATACATAATAATCTCAATACTAAGACAAGAGAATCCTAGGGTGTCAAAGGTACATGGTTGTCAATGTCGAATGAGGGCATAACAATTATTGGCTTAACTATTATCCTTACAACAGAAATTATCATTTTATGTAACGTAGGAAATGCATTAACTTTAAAACAATAAAAAGTATTTCTCAAACATAGGTACAAAATGTTCAAAGCAGAATTGCCTTTGTGTACGATGTCTTGACCTTCTTGCTACGGGTCTGAGAATTCTTCGACAACGTCGGGTTCTACGCGCAAAATGATAACATAAACGAACAAATAAACACAAATAAAATAAAAAATTATAATATATTTACTGGAAGGAAGTTTAAAATTTTATATGAATTTAGGAGAAAGTTTCAACGGATTCGGGGTTCACACGAGGGATAATGAATATCTGGAATATTGGTTGGAAAAAATTACTGGAGAATATTTGGACCCAGAAAAAAAGAATGGATTTTATGGAGAATTTACAAGGTTTGAATTTGAATTTTGGAAGTGCACAGAAAATTTGGAATGGAAATGAAGTTTTGAAACTGAACTAGGTATTTGAAATTTGAATTTTAAAAATACCAAATAAATTTCAAATATTTAAAAGGATGGCAATTGGAATTTTTGATGAATTTAGAAATTTGAATGGGCTCAATCGGAGTTAGGATGAAGGAGAACGGGCTTTGGGAAATTTAAAATCAGAGAAAAAGGAAAAAGGGATTTTCTGAAATTATGTTTCTAAAGGAAAAAGGAATTATTGCGTCAGCAGGAATTATTTTCTTAAAGAAAAATCGGGTTTATGACGTCAACCCTAGGGTGGTCTGACTGACAGGTGGGCCCGGTCCATTTGGACTGAGTTCATGGACCCGGGGAGGGGCTGAGGTGGTGGGGGTGTGAGGTGGCTGCTGATTGGCGGGTGACTGTGATAATTTTGCTGATGTGGCAGCCAGATGGCATTGATGTGTCTACCACGTGGGCCGAGGGGGGAGGTGGCTGCTGACTGGGCTTGCGGTGCGGTGTGGCTGAGGTGGCGCTGAGGTGGGGTGCCATGCGGCGCAAGGTGGCTGACACATCGGCGCTCGCGCCCTGACGTGGCATGGGTGGCAGCGCCGTGTATGGGCCACGGCTCGCCGGTTCTCCGGCGGCTGGCGGCGAGGGTCGGAGGAGGGAGAGGAGAAGAAGGGGAATGCGGCGGTGGGGCGGAGTTCTGGAGATGGCGGAAACGGCCGGCGGCGAGGAAGAAGGCGGCGTGGCTCGATCGATGACGGCCGAGCCTCTCGGCGGTGTTCGAGCCGGGAAGAGGCGCCAAAACGGCGGTGCCGAAGCGAAGCGGCGGCGGCCGGCGCAAGGGGCTTGGCCGTGGCGTTGCTCATTGCCTTTGCTGCGCTCGGGAAGAGGCCGCACGGAGGCGGAGGACGGGAGAGCTCGAGAGAACCCAGGCGGGCGGAGGAGGAGGAGCGAGATGGGGCGGGCCGGGAGGATTTTATAGGGGCGGAGGGGCGGGCGGCGCGAGTTGGTTTGCCGGAGATGGCGCGGGGCGGCCGTTAAGGGAAATTAGGGGACGCGCGGAATGGGGAATTTAGGCGCGGGGATGGCGGGGTCGATTGGGAAGAAGAGGAAGGGCGAGGAGGAAATCCGGGCGAGTGAGGAGGCGACGAAAATGGCGGCGGTGAAGGCGCTGCCGCGCGGGAGAAAGAGGAAGGCACGTGGGGAAGACAGAGCTGACAGGTGGGGCCCGGTGTTGGCGAGAGAGAGAGGAGAGGGAGCGGGCGGCGGGGATGAGGCCGCGTGGCGGGGTGGAGAATCGGGCGGCCGTGGAGGTTAAGTGGGGGGATGGCGAGATGCGCCGGGAGGCGACGTGGCGAGATCGGGAGCGCACATGTGGAGAGCGAGGAGAGGAGGAAGGCGGGATGCGGGCGACGGCCGGATGGCGGTGAAGTGCGTGCAATCTGGCCATCCACGTGGTGGCTAGAGGGGAGGGGAAAGGGAAATTTAATTTTTAATTTTGATTTTAGATTTTCAGAAAAGCCTAGAAAATTCAAAAAGGCTCAGAAAAATATGAAATTACTTCCAAAAATTCCAGAACAATTCAAAGAACTTCTTCGAGAGGTTTTGGACTTTCATAAAACATTTTCAACTTATTTTGGTATTATATTTTCATACTAAAAATACTTTTTAATTTCAAAATAGATTTTAAAGCTCCAGAAAAACTCAGAAAAACCAAATAAAAGCCAAATAAATCCAAATAATTAATTTGAATTAGGATTTTTATAGAAAATCAAAATATCATTTTATTTAATAATATTTTAGGTTTTTACTTTAAATTACTTTTCAAATCTAGCTTTCTTAAAAACAGAAAATCAGGGCAAAACAAAATTCAAATTTCACACAAACAAAACTCTTAATTTTATTTTAAACCACATTAATTTAATTTTAATATTTTTTTTACTCTAAAATTTTGAAATAAACAGCTAGGCTGTTACATTCTCCTTCTGCTGTCTCTTCTTTCCCCTGCTCTTCTTGTACCTCTCTATTTCGCGAGTGTCAGTATCTTATGAACACTCTCGAGAGATTTGTAGGCGGCAAGAAGAAGCTGAATCTTATTCTAGGCCAGTCCAAGATTTGCAAGTTCAATCAAAGTCTAGGATATGATTTTCTCGTGGATGTGAGGAAGCATCCACCTGCTGTTCCCAGACCCAGAACAATGAGCCATGATTCGCAACAAGATAAACTCCCACGAAGGAACTAACCTTACAAATCAACAAAAAGCACAGGTAGCAAAGTATCTCGATGAGTCAGGAAAGAAACAATAATCGCTTCAAGGAGCAGTGAGACCAATTGCATACCCTCAACTGCAAGAACCACAATCTCAAAAGAAATTCATTAACTCCAATCACCAAGAATTGGCGAAATCAACAAGGATAATAACAACTTTTCTAATAAATTCACCGCAACACACGCAATTAAGTTACACGAGGTAGCTACATTGCTAATCCTCATACTACAAACAATGATATAATCGGCAATACCAAGGTAGCACATCACAACATCTACATCATATCATTGACTATTCTCAGTCATAACAGTCATAGGAGCAAATCATAATCATACAAGATTATCAATAAGCATACAAGATTATCTCATAATGTAAATCATCAATATAACATGTCAAAAGCATAAATGCAATGCTTGACCCATCCCATCCTCACGTGCACCGGTGTGTCAATTTAATAGTTTAATTACCACGGACCTAAAGCCCGCTCGATACCAATCTGTAACACCCTGACCTAACATAGGCACGAAATGCTACTAACTATCCATAATATATCAACAACTAATATCAATTACCTAAAATTTCGGCATAACCTCCTTTGTTTATTAACGAAATAACAGTTCCGACAAGCATGAATAGCACAAGTTCTAAATAATGAGCGGAAGATAATATCAAATGGTACTAAGTCTTTATTACATTTGATCTGATGAAATATAAACTGAACTAATTAAGCTAACAGGCCAACAAGATTATCATGACTGTCTTTATTTCTTATTGAAGGAATAGTGCACGTGCAACGAAACTAATCCCTTTTTGATCCCATGTATGCCATTCTCACGTTGGTACCTAAAACAAATAAACAAACAGCAAGAGTGAGTCCAACGACTCGGCAAGTATATCAACATCGATAACAATGATCATTAGCGACAAGTTAAACAATTAACATAGAACATCATGCTATGCAATATGATCAAAAGCTCCTCTTTCTCATCTCTTTCGCATTTTACGGTGACGCGGGTGTGCATCCGTCAATGCACACCCATGCTTGTACCCTCCGTACGGGGACCAGTGCCCACACTCCGCAAGTGTGGGGACCTCGATCTTGATCACCACATGACCAAGACTTCAACAATTCTCAATATGATGCATATATGTGAATGTATCAACAAGATAACATGCATTCACCATACTACGCATCAACAAATCTCATAAATGCCATAATGTAAACAGAACATAAATAGCATTCTCAATTCATCACTTACTCAAACTCACAATTTAAACAATCATGATTCATCCATCATCCAAACAATTCAATAAATCCATAAACATACAGATTTTCACATCATAAATATACTTGCCTCAACCGCGAGAAAATGAAGAACGCGTAGAAGGCACAACCCCGAATCCGCTCTCCTCCTGAATATTTAATTAATAATTACTAACATAACAGTAACGGGTTTCTAGATACAAAATATCAGCAACCCCAAATTCCCCAACAATTTATCTCAATTAAAATCCCCAACTCCCCTCGGCCAAATCTGCCCAACCACAGACAGCCGACTTCCAAAAATCATAACTTTCAGTACGTAACTCCAATTAAGCGTTCTTGGACTCTCTGTAAAGATAATTAAATTATCTACAAAAACTTAGTTGGGGAGACTCTCTGATTCGGCCATTTACTAACCGATCCAAACCCTTTTCTAAAGCATCCAAATTCACGTCGGACTCTCTGGACAGCGCACTAAAACAGGCATAACTTTCGCCCAGATATTCGGAATCCGGACTTCTTTACCTCTATTGAAAGCTAAGAAACTTATCTACAACTTTCTAAATTTGAAGGACTCCTGAATCGCAACTATTTCCGTCGCACAAACCGATCTACTAAACTCTGTCCAGAACTACCCGATCTGCAGAACAGTAACACTAGAAAATTCATAACTTTCGCTACACAAATTCGAATCACGTGTTCTTGTACTCCTGGAAAGATAATTAAACCCTCTACAACTTTCTAGAAGGGTCCAGACCTGAATCCCGACGAAACTAGATCAAAACCGCCGAGAAACAACTACTGTCCCAGCAGCCCAGAAAACCGACGAATCTAACTTGATTAAAAACCAATCTAGAGACTACCAGGGATTACCCTTGGCGACACGACGACGCACACGTCGGCGAACACGACGAACACGGTGACGAACACGCCCGCGGTCTCCTCCTCCCTTCCTCCGGATCCACGCGACACGGCGGCGAATGATGACACGGCGCCCGGGAGAGAGACGGCGGCGAAGACGACGGCGGCGGCGACGACGACGAAGACAGAGGCACCACGGCGCAGCGGGACGACGACGCGGCACGGTGGAGACGGCGCGGCAGCAGGCGGCGGCGGCGGCGGCGGCGCGGCACGGCGGCGGCGCGCGGCGGCACAGGCAGGGGGAGGCGCAGGGAGGCGGTGGCGGCTCCTTGGGTGGGGGCTGCCTAGGGTTTTAAGAGGTGGCCTCCCTCCCTCTTGGGCCTAAAAACCCTCCCGGCCAAGGCCTAGGCCCAGGTTGCCTTAGATTTTCAGAAAACCCCTCAAAATTCTTACAAATTTAATTATTTCACAAAAGACCCTCTCTCTATTAATTAAACAATTAATTAAATAATTTCCGGGGTATTACATGGACACTTGGTCGAGCGATGCTTCAAGCGTGCCAAGATCACGCATAGAGACTGTGTTGACGCTCTTAGGCGTATTCAGGGTCAGCCCCAGACCTTGAGTGCACCTAAGGCCAACACGAGGTCTAGAGTTGCTCATATTGATGAGTTTAGGCAGAGTCGAGGACTTAGTTTTTATGGTGTTTCTGATTTTCGTCCTCGATTTGCCTCTCGTCATGACTTCCACCGTCCTGAGGGTAGATCTTGTCTTCTCCATCGAGATAGCTACCCGCGGCGAGATCAGCATGTTGATGGTGCTCCGATTCGCTCTCCCACGTTAGCCGGACCCAACAAACTTCAGTCTGGACACGCACCTTACGCTTCTTTGAGCAACGGAGAGCGTCGGGTAGTTAGAGGTCAGTCGTGTGTGGCTACTTCTTATACTCACCGTATGACTCAGTATTGGGTTCCAAAATCTCTCTTGATTTATCCCAGTACTGAGCTGGTTCTCTCTCGTTGACTCAGGTTTACCGGGCAGAGAAGGGAGAGGTTTGGCTTGTAGACTCCGGGTGTTCTCGACACATGACCAATGATGGGAACGGGGTCCCGATCTTCCAACAGGTTCTGGATAAATTCGATTTGGTGGAGTCGCGACACAAATCGATCCGGCTTCCGAACAACACGTCCCGAACCCCGCAATCGCAGCACCACGTCTCCTCAGGTTATCAACCGTGCGCTGCCCGGTTGACCTTGCCAAGAAGGCTAATCCTCGCTGCGAATCGAAGAACACAAGCAAGAACAAGGAAGAACACAACCAAATTGCAGATATATTGATGAAGCACTCGAAAATTGGGGTCTCACAAACCGATGACGGCGAAACTGTTCAAAGACAGAATTAATCTAAGCAAAACCCAACCCTAATGGTGGGGGTGGCGGCTGTATATAAAGGAGTAAGGGGCGTGCAAAACCCTGGACGCGTCCTTAATGGACTCCAACACGATACAAAGCGAGCGGCCCAAAAGACGGTGTCACAGCACCCTGACAGATTCTGGACGTCCACTTGTTTCGACGATTCCCGTTGACTCAGAAGGAATTTTGATATGAGACCAGAGCCATTGGAAAGCTTATCTTCTCAGCTTTCCATACATATGTGGAACGTCCAAAACGGAGTCCGGATGCGATCTGGGCGTCCGTTTTAGTGCGGCCTGGTCCTGGACTCCGAATTGGATTCGAAGTGGGCTTGAGTTGGACATCCAACATGATTCGACCACCCTTGCTGGACTCGTGCGCCTCGTAGCCCTTCTCCAAGTACTTCTTGATCCTCTCCATGGTTCCTAATCATAATTAAATCATTAGGTAGTAATCGATTCTCAAATGAACAAAAGAAGTACTTAGGAACGAGCTCACATGTAAATTCAATTGTCGGGCGCGAGCTCTAGTAATTGGTCCTTGAATATCAAGTGGAGGTGTAATATCCCGAAGGCCGTTACGGTATAAGATTTTAAGTCAATCGCGGAATCGACGGTTTTTCGGTAAATCGCGGGAAGGAAAAAATATAAATTATAGAACATTGTAAAATAAATTAAATAAATTAAAACAATTAATTTGTATGTTTTGGGCGGTTCGGAGGGGTGGGCCAGCCGTTTTGGGCCAGTCAGCCCAAATGGGGGCCCGTACCCCCTCCCAAACCCTAGCACCCCTCTTTATAAACCCCCTCCATTGGCCCCTCCTCTTTTCCACCCCAAACCAGCCTCCACCACCCTTGGGCCCCCCTCTCCCCTTGCTGCTGCAATGGTGCCAAGGAAGAAAAGAAAGGGAGAGAGGAAGGAGAAGGAGAAGGAGAAGGAGGAGAAGGAGAAGAAGAAGAGGAAATTT
This sequence comes from Bonia amplexicaulis, assembly GCA_036346245.1. Classification (NCBI taxonomy): domain Eukaryota; kingdom Viridiplantae; phylum Streptophyta; class Magnoliopsida; order Poales; family Poaceae; genus Bonia; species Bonia amplexicaulis. Next base: position 10,691,375 of record CM070739.1, read on the forward strand.
TGGGGAATTTCTTCAGATTGGTAATTTTATCTCATCCCAAATCCTCTGTTTTATGGTTTAATTAAGGTTCTTAGCACAGGTTTTGATGGTAGAAATTAGATCAATCACCCGATTAGAGTTTTGTTGCGGATTGGTTTTAGATCTATTCACGTAGCGCCGTTTGTCTCTCAGTTTTGGTCTAGAAAAAGATTTTTCCTGCGGGTCTTCCCAAAAGGAAAATTGTAGAGGACTTCCATATCAAGCTACTGTATTTTTTTCAAATTTTTCCACCAAGGGATCTGGGAGATACGGGGTCGCCAAAACCGCTTTCCGGCGGGCGGCCAGATCGGTGCAGCCCGACGGTAAACCGTAGTTTAAAATTATAAAACGAATTTTCCTGCAGGTCTTCCCAAAAGGAAAGTTGTAGATTACTTCCTTATGTACCTCCTGTAGTTTTATCAAAATTGTATACCACGGGATCTAGGAGAAACGGAGACGACAATATCGCTGTCCGGCAGGCGGTCGGGTTGTTATAGTCCGCCTGTAATCCGGGGTTTAAAAATAGTAGATGAATTTTCTAGCCTTGTCCGTAGTCAGGAAAATTGTATATAATTTAGAGATCTAACTTCTGTGTAAATTTGGTAATTTTAGACCTCTGTGCTGTCGGGGCGCGCATTTGAATGCGGCTGCCCAAATCTGCAGAGCAGAGCATGTCCTCTGTTTTGGGCATTTATTTACTCCTAGCTATGATTAAAATAAAAATAGGTGTTCTCCATGAAAATTGTAGGTTTTTAAGTCATGAATCCAGAGAGGTGTTATTTTCTATTTTTCGATGAATATATTTAAAGATACAAAATTAAGAAGCAGCGTTGCTGCAGAGACTAAAATGCTGTTTTGTGGAGCAGAGAGGAGTTTTCGCGGGTTCGGGTCTCTAGCGATGTTTTATATTTTTTATATCATGTTTGTATGCTGTGGTTGAGTGCTGAGAGGTGTCTTATGGACAGGTGGTCATGTCCCTGAGCTCTTGAATTTTGTTGATCTTCGCTTCATCGGATTGAGGCAAGTAAGCGTGGCGGTGGTTGCTACCGTTTAACTGTTGTTCATATTACATTCAGTTTACATTATTATCGTAATTTGATACAATTGCCATGATTGCATGATATTTTAGTTGTGGAATTCTTGCTTAATGTTAATATGTTGGTCATGAAATTAGTATGTGGTGGATGTGATTATGTTGAGAGCATGATAATGCTCCTTGCGGATGAATTAATGTGATTAATGAATTTTCATATCATTCAATCATACATGTCATATCATGTCCTTTGTATGTGGATGTCGCCGCTTATAGCAGCGACCGTGCAGTCTGCGTCGTATATTGCCGTGTCTGACGCACCTCTTCGCGCTGGAAGCATTCGTATATTGCGAAATACGATGCATCGCACTTCACGCCTACGGCAAGAGTAATGTGGAGCATAGCATGAGCATTCATATGCATTCATATGCATTGCATCGTGGAATGATCATTTGCATACATATGCAATATAATGTGGTGAAGTTATTTTGTGGAATGTACAACTTTATAGTTGTAATGTGGGATTGGCTCTTGTGAGCTATTGACGGAATGAAAGTTGTGGTTGTGATCTTGGAATGTGGTTCGTCCCTTGTGTGATTGTGATGGTGGCAAGAAACTCTTTTCTCTTGCTTTAATTGTTTATAGTAATTGTGGATATGAGAAGTAATATAGTATTGAAGTAAGACATACATATGTTTTATTGCCTTTGGTAGTGGTAGTGGTTGAGGATTTAAAGTAGTCAATCATGATTTAATTGTTAATATTTTACCGTCATTGATAGTGAATTGAGGTCGAGAATATATACGTTGTTAATTGTGTAAGTTTAAATGTTGCTGATTAATTTATTGTGGTTTGTGGAGGAATAAATGTTCCTTTTGCATTTAATACGGGATAAATTGATTACATTCATATGCTAGTTAAATATGAAATTTTAGAGGTATGATTAATGAAAGTTTATGGTGATTTAATATATATGAACATAAATTGTAATTGTGGATGTATGGAATTATAATGATGATGTTTAAATTGCTTGTAGTTTGAATAACTTGTTAAACTGTTTGCTTGCTGAGATTTTTATCTCACTCTTGCTTCCCCCTCTCTACAGGTGGACTTTGAGCATGCATTGGGAAGGGTAGAGTGGCACCGCACTGATGCACTTGTATTATAACCTTAATGCTGAAATAAAGTTGAAAGAAATCTAGTCTTTGTTTAGCTATTTTATTGACAAATTTCTTCTTAGTAATATTAAATTTGTATACCGTTCCTATAAATGTTTTGTTATAGTTGATTATGATTAATGATTTGTTATCTATTCTGTTTATCTTAATTGTTTACGCTTCTGCTTATACTATATTGTTTTGTAATTGTTGCTAGTTTAGTTTATTTTATAAATTGACTAGCTGAAGAGTAGCAATAGTAGCATCCCGGGGCATTGTGGGTCCTGGGGTGTTCTGATTAGTATCGAGCGGGCTTTAGGTCCGTGGTAATTAAACTATTAAATTGACACACTTGCACGAGAGGATGGGATGGGTCAAGCATTGCATTTATGCTTTTGACATGTTGCAATAATGATTTATGTTATGGGATGATCTTGTATGATTATGATTTGCTCCTATGACTGTTATGAGTGAGAATTGTTAATGATATTATGTAGAGATTGTTTTCTTTGCCTTGGTATTTGCGAGTTATACCACTTGTTTGTAGCATGGGGATTAGCGATGAAGTTATCTCAGGTAACTTAATTGCAGATGTTGTGAGTGAGTTTCTTTAGAAATATTGTTATCTTCCTTAAGTTGATTACGCCAATTCTTGGCCTATTGCGATAATAAATTTCTCTTGAGTTTGTGGTTCATTGCAGCTGTTGTTTTGCAATTGGTCTCTACCTGTTCTTTGAAACAATTATTGTTTCTTTTCGGAACCTTTGAGACACTTTTGCTCCTTGTGAATATTGTTGATTTGTAAGGATATTCCCTTCAGAAGTTTTGCCTTGTTGTGAATCGTGACTCTTTGGTTCGCTTGGTATTTTTTATTAAAGAAGGATTTATGTTGCAAACTCATTAATATGTTAAAACATTGGATCTATGTATTTCTTTTAGATTATTTCGAGTGTTGAAGTTTATTTTCACTCCTCTCTGAGGGAGAGTGTTAAAACCCTTCATGGTGTATTGCTATGCTTAAGTGGAAAGTGGTAATCATATAAACTAATTCATAAGGTATGAATTATCAAGTTGAGATGTTAGCATGCTGCATAATTAATTTTAATTAGCATCCTCGGAGGTGTAGTTTATTAATTTGATATTGCCTTGTAATAGTTTCTTGAAGAACTATGATTAAGAATTTGTCTATTTATGATTAGAACTCATGGAGTTATTGAGGAGTGTGCAAAAGAATTGCAATGATTATTATGATTGCTTAAATTTCTATCATGATTGGATAAATTGAATTATTTTGTCTCTAGTAATTAACCTGACTGTTTGGAATCATTACGTAAGGAGGTGTTGGAATATTGCCTTGGTGATATTAACCTTTAACCTATCATTTATTTAGATACTTTATGAGCATGTACAATTGCTAGATTCATCTATCTTTCACCATGTTTAATTGTTGAAATATGTATAAAGAAATAGATGAAGGTCGATGTATTAACTTGTAGAATCTTGTCTTGCAAATATGGTATTATTGAAGATTAGAGTTATTCCGTTCTAATTTCTGAACGTAAGGAGAAATATTGAATCTATGTTCATAATTGTTTTATGATTGTAAATAGAGCTAGATCATGAATGTTGTTATGATAAAATAATAATCAACTATTGCTAGTAATGACTAGAGTACAATCAATTTGTGCTAAATTAGAGTTGAGCATCAATAAGAATTGAATATATGAAATTTAATGAGAGATTTATACTAGCATGTTTTGTGAGATTGCCATGTTCTAGCATCATCTTGTTTAAGAGCTTTGCTTTAATATGGTGGCTTATGCACTAGGATTTCCTAGATTAAATAGTCGCAATCTTATCTAGATAATAGAAACATGATGAAGTGATTTCTTGTGTTTCTTTTGAAAAAGTTTATGACATGATTAGTGGTTATGATGATGCTAGTTAAGAATGTATTATTCTGATGTTAGCATGATGGTCAGTATGTGGTTGTGTTGATAATGTTGAATGTTCTATAAATAAAAGAATTTGATAACTTCCATGATACTATTTAAATCAAAAGTTTTGATATTTTGCGCGATCTTTTGATCTCATGACTTATGTGGTAGCTGAAATTGTTTTAAGCAAAGTGTCGCGTTGAGAGCTTTTATTAGTTCTTAAAGGATTAATGTGTTGCAGTCTTCAATTCTCTTGGTTGGAATTGTTGAGGTGATACCGTAATCAAAGAAAGTTGTTCTCTTTGTTAAAAGAAAAGTTTGGTAAAAGTATTGGAGGTTGAAGTCAAGTTGTGCATTTCTTTTGAGGTGTGTTTGACTTCTTATTCTACCGCATAAGAGTTATTTGAGCTCAAATGGCAATATATTCGCAGATAAGAGCTTCTTGAGCTCGAATGGCAAAATGTATTCTTACTTGTTGAGATTTGGTTTTCTTCTTCTTGAGGAGGCATGTGCCTTCATTGTGATCTTATCTTTTGCTATCCAAGATTTATTGCTTTTTCTTTTGGTCTTGTGTTTATTGCAGATGGTAACATCTTCCTTTGTGCTGGAATTTACTTCTTTTTTTTGCCTCTCCAAGAAAGGGGTATTTAATTTGGGTTGCAAAGTCTTTTAAGAGGTGTTTGGCATCTAGTTGGTGTGTTGGGCGATGATTTGGAAATCCTTGGTTCAAGGAAGTTAATTTTCCCAAAGGGAATGGATTGAGAAATTAATAATATCTCGGCGATAATATGCTCTCTTGATTGTTATTTAAAGCTGTGTGTTTATGGAGGTCATCGCAAATTGAGTGTCATATGTCGTGGTGTATTCTTTTCGATTAGGAAAAGAAAATGATTGTTTTGGTTTGTCGAGTGATTTTCACTCTTGGATTGTCGGTGAGGATTCTCCAAATGTCTATTTGGGAGAGTGTGAATGGTGTGGTTGTGAATCCATTGTTTTGGATCGTGGTTCTTTGAAGGAAGGTTGTTTGCTAGTGTGTTGCTTGAGAATCATTTATTCCTCTTTTGGTTGCGTTCCTTTTGCAAAGTTACTGTTTGTGCTTCGAGTAATGTTATGAGTGGAATCTGTGGTTGAATCCTTTAAAAGGGGTACAATGTATTATCCCGATTATTATAAAAAGAGGAAAATATTTTAAGGAGGATGGTATTAGTTAGTGGCTTGTTAATTTTGCGAGAAAGACAGGATCTATTGGCCGCTTAGAGCCGACAAAAGAGTTGCAGGTGCTCGATGTTAACCCACGCAGGTCGTGGATTCATCGGAGTTGATGTGGATGCCATATTGACGAATCGGTCCGAGCGGGAGGTGACGTGGAGCTTGAAGTTCAAATACGAAGGAGGACACGAGTTCCTCGAGGCGGGTGAGAACCAGTAGATGTTGTTCCTTATGATGTTCTATCCGTAGGATGCTCTATTCTTTGGTTATTCTTTCCTTGATTGTTCTTTATCTCGTGGGTTGAGGAGCGAGATTCGAGGCGAATCCTTTTAAGGTGGGGAGAATGTAATATCCGAAGGCCGTTCAGTATAAGATTTTAAGTCAATCGCGGAATCGACGGTTTTTGATAAATCAGCGGGAAGGAAAAATATAAATTATAGAACATTGTAAAATAAATTAAATAAATTAAAACAATTAATTTGTATGTTTTGGCGGTTCGGAGGGTGGGCGGCCGTTTTGGGCAGTCGGCCCAAATGGGGCCGTACCCCTCCCAAACCCTAACACCCCTCTTTATAAACCCTCCATTGGCCCTCCCTCTTTCCACCCCAAACCAGCCTCCACCACCCTTGGGCGCCCCTCTCCCCTTGCTGCTGCAATGGTGCCAAGGAAGAAAAGAAAGGGAAGAGAGGAAGGAGAAGGAGAAGGAGAAGGAGGAGAAGGAGAAGAAGAAGAGGAAATTTTGGGAATTTCTTCAGATTGGTAATTTTATCTCATCCCAAATCCTCTGTTTTATGGTTTAATTAAGGTTCTTAGCACAGGTTTTGATGGTAGAAATTAGATCAATCACCCGATTAGAGTTTTGTTGCGGATTGGTTTTAGATCTATTCACGTAGCGCCGTTTGTCTCTCAGTTTTGGTCTAGAAAAAGATTTTTCCTGCGGGTCTTCCCAAAAGGAAAATTGTAGAGGACTTCCATATCAAGCTACTGTATTTTTTTCAAATTTTTCCACCAAGGGATCTGGGAGATACGGGGTCATAAAACCGCTTTCCGGCGGGCGGCCAGATCGGTGCAGCCGACGGTAAACCGTAGTTTAAAATTATAAAACGAATTTTCCTGCAGGTCTTCCCAAAAGGAAAGTTGTAGATTACTTCATATGTACCTCCTGTAGTTTTATCAAAATTGTATACCACGGGATCTAGGAGAAACGGAGACGACAATATCGCTGTCCGGCAGGCGGTCGGGTTGTTATAGTCCGCCTGTAATCCGGGGTTTAAAAATAGTAGATGAATTTTCTAGCCTTGTCCGTAGTCGGGAAAATTGTATATAATTTAGAGATCTAACTTCTGTGTAAATTTGGTAATTTTTAGACCTCTGTGCTGTCGGGGCCGCGCATTTGAATGCGGCTGCCCAAATCTGCAGAGCAGAGCATGTCCTCTGTTTTGGGCATTTATTTACTCCTAGCTATGATTAAAATAAAAATAGGTGTTCTCCATGAAAATTGTAGGTTTTTAAGTCATGAATCCAGAGAGGTGTTATTTTCTATTTTCGATGAATATATTTAAAGATACAAAATTAAGAAGCAGCGTTGCTGCAGAGACTAAAATGCTGTTTTGTGGAGCAGAGAGGAGTTTCATGGTTCGGGTCTCTAGCGATGTTTTATATTTTTATATCATGTTTGTATGCTGTGGTTGAGTGCTGAGAGGTGTCTTATGGACAGGTGGTCATGTCCCTGAGCGCTCTTGAATTTTTGTTGATCTTCGCTTCATCGGATTGAGGCAAGTAAACGTAGCGGTGGTTGCTACCGTTTAACCTGTTGTTCATATTACATTCAGTTTACATTATTATCGTAATTTGATACAATTGCCATGATTGCATGATATTTTAGTTGTGGAATTCTTGCTTAATGTTAATATGTTGGTCATGAAATTAGTATGTGGTGGATGTGATTATGTTGAGAGCATGATAATGCTCCTTGCGGATGAATTAATGTGATTAATGAATTTTCATATCATTCAATCATACATGTCATATCATGTCCTTTGTATGTGGATGTCGCCGCTTATAGCCGCGACCGTGCACGTCTGACGTCGTATATTGCCGTGTCGACGCACCTCTTCGCCCATGGAAGCATTCGTATATTGTCGAAATACGATGCATCGCACTTCCTCGCCCGGCAAGAGTAATGTGGAGCATAGCATGAGCATTCATATGCATTCATATGCATTGCATCGTGGAATGATCATTTGCATACATATGCAATATAATGTGGTGTTTCGATTTTCGTCCTCGATTTGCCTCTCGTCATGACTTCCACCGTCGAGGGTAGATCTTGTCTTCTCCATCGAGATAGCTACCAGCGGCGAGATCAAGCATGTTGATGGTGCTCCGATTCGCTCTCCCACAGCAGTCGGACCCAACAACAGCTTCAGGTCTGGACACAGACCTTCTGCTTCTTTGAGCAACGGAGAGCGTCGGGTAGTTAGAGGTCAGTCGTGTGTGGCTACTTCTTATACTCACCGTATGACTCTGTATTGGGTTCCAAAATCTCTCTTGATTTATCCCGATCTTGGTGGTTCTCTCGTTGACTCGGGTTCTCGGGCGAGAGAAGGGAGAGGTTTGGCTTGTAGACTCGGGTGTTCTCGACACATGACCAATGATGGGAGCGGGGTCCGATCTTCCAACAGGTTACGGATAAATTCGATTTGGTGGAGTCGCGACACAAATCGATCCGACTCGAACAACACGTCCGAACCCGCAATCGCAGCACCACTCCTCCGGGTTATCAACCGTGCGCTGCCGGTTGACCTTGCCAAGAAGGCTAATCTCGCCTGCGAATCGAAGAACACAAGCAAGAACAAGGAAGAACACAACCAAATTGCAGATATATTGATGAAGCACTCGAAAATTGGGGTCTCACAAACCGATGTGGCGAAACTGTTCAAAGACTTGTGTATATCCAAGAAGTGATGTCCTCATCATCCTCCCCTCTTGAAGCGGAGTTGTCCTCAACTCGGCCTCATCTTCTTCTCCCAAGCATGGCTTCAAATCTGAAATGTTAAAGGTGGGACTAACCCCAAACTCGGGAGGCAACTCAAGTTTATATGCATTATCATTTATCTTCTCAACTATCTTAAAAGGACCAGCAGCTCTAGGCATCAATTTTGACTTTCTTAACTCAGAAATCTATCCTTCGCAAGTGCAACCAAACAAAATCACCGGTTCAAGTTTAACTTCCTTTCTACCTTTACTACCAGTAATCCTATATTTTCATTCATCTTTTCAATGTTTGCCTTAGTAGTCTCATGCATTTTGAGAATAAAATCAGCACGCTCCTTAGCATCATTATGAACTCTCTCACTAGTAGGCAAAGGTAAAATATCAATAGGGCACGGGATTGAATCCATACACTACCTGAAAAGGACTTACCTTGGTGGTGGAGTGTTCCGCTCGATTATATACGAACTCAACATGCGGCAAACACTCTTCCCATAGCTTTAAATTGTTCTTCAAAATAGCTCTCAACATGGTAGATAATGTGCGGTTCACCACCTCGGTTTGGCCATCGGTTTGTGGGTGACATGTCGTGAGAACAACAACTTTGTACCCAACTTGTTCCATAGAGTACGCCAAAAGTGACTCAAGAACTTGGCATCACGATCGAAACAATAGTAGAAGGCATACCATGCAAACGAACTATCTCTTTGAAAAAGAGGTCAGCAATATGAACGGCATCATCGGTTTTATGACATGGGATAAAGTGAGCCATCTTAGAAAACGATCCACAACAACAAAATGCTATCTCTCCCTCTTAGTCTGGGCAACCCTAAAACAAAGTCCATAGAAATATCGCCCACGGAATAGAAGGAACAGGAAGTGGCATATATAAACCATGTGGATTCAAGCGAGACTTAGCTTTTTGACATGTAGTGCAGCGAGCCACAAACCGCTCAACATCTCGCCTCATCTTTGGCCAAAAGAAGTGTGTGGTCAGAACGTCCTCCGTCTTCTTAGCACCAAAATGTCCCATCAATCCGCCTCCATGCGCCTCCTGCAACAACAAAAGACGAACGGATCCAACTGGAATGCATAGGCGGTTAGCTCTAAACAAAAAACCATCATTGATCACGAATTTATTCCATGTTTGACCCTCTTTACAATGCAACAACACATCCTTAAAATCATCATCAAAAGCATATTGTTCTTTAATAGTTTCAAGACCAAAAATGCGACAATCAAGTTGAGACAACATGGTATAGCGTCGAGACAAAGCATCAAGAATCACATTATCCTTCCCTTTCTTGTGTTTAATGACATAAGGAAAAGATTCAATAAATTCAACCCACTTAGCATGTCTACGATTCAAATTGGTTTGACTACGAATATGCTTAAGTGATTCATGATCGAATGAATGACAAATTCTTTAGGCCATAAATAGTGTTGCCACGTCTCTAAAGAACGAACAAGAGCATACAATTCTTTATCATACGTGGAATAATTAAGAACAGGACCATTCAATTTTTCGCTAAAGTAGGCAACAGGTTTGCCTTCTTGCATCAAAACACCACCAATACCAATTCCGCTAGCATCACATTCGAGTTCAAAAGTCTTACCAAAATTCGGAAGTTGGAGCAATGGTGCGTGCGTAAGCTTGTCCTTCAAAAGAATAAAGGACTCCTCTTGTGATGGCCCCAATGGAACACAACTCCTTCTTTGTCAACTCAATCAACGGTGTCGCAATGGTGCTGAATTCTTTGACAAAGCGGCGATAAAATCTGCAAGGCCAAGAAAACTCCGACTTGGGAGACTGTGGTGGGCGTGGGCCAACTCCATATCGCCTCCACCTTGGCTCTATCAACCTCAATTCCTGTGGAGTCACAACATAGCCAAGAAAAGAGACTCGATCCGTGCAAAGGTGCACTTCTCAAGGTTACCAAACAAACGTGCATCTCTCAAAGCATTAAAAACAGCACGTAAGTGAGTCGAATGTTCATCCATGGACTTGCTATAAATCAAGATATCATCAAAGTAACGACCACAAATTTGCCAATGAAAGGACGTAAAACCTCGTTCATTAATCTCATGAAAGTGCTAGGTGCATTAGTTAAACCAAAAGGCATGACTAACCACTCATACAAGCGAACTTAGTTTTAAAAGCGTTTTCCATTCATCGCCAAGTTTCATTCTTATTTGGTGGTATCCACTACATAAGTCAATCTTTGTGAAAATTATAGCACCACACAACTCATCAAGCATGTCGTCTAGCCTAGGAATAGGATGACGATACCGTATAGTAATGTTGTTAATGGCTCTACAATCTACACACATACGCCAAGAACCATCTTTTTTGGGAACCAAAAGAACAGGAACAACACAAGGACTAAGGCTCTCACGTACGTACCCACGGTCCAAAAGGTCTTGGACTTGGCGCTGAATCTCCTTAGTCTCTTCGGGATTGGTCTGTGACGCACGGTTTGGCAAGCTCGCTCCAGAATCAAATCAATCGGTGCTCAATCCTCGAATGGGTGGAAGTCACGGAGGTATCTCATCGGGAAAACATCTCTAAACTCCTGCAAAGGTTAGTGACAGGAGCAGGCAAAGTGCAAGGCATATTATCAAGAGAAAATAAAGCATCTTTGCACACAAAAGCATAGCATGTATCATTAACATCATCAATTGCAGCAAGGTCTGATTTTGTGGCAAGCATAACAGAATTTTTCAAATTGGTTACTTGCTGTTTTTCAGATTTATCATGTTCCTTTGGATCATAAGCAGCAGCTCTCGCCCTATCGGCCTCTATAATTTCAGCTGGGGTCAAAGGCAGTAAAGTAACTTTCTTTTTCTTATGCATAAAAGTGTATGTGTTACTACTACCATGGTGTAAAGCATCATTATCAAATTCCCAAGGTCGACCCAATAAAAGAGAGCATGCTTGCATGGGAACCACATCACAATCAACATGATCAACATAAGCACCAATGGAAAAATGGACTCGGCATGTTTGTGTTACCTTAGCTTTTCCAGAGTCATTTAACCATTGAATATGGTATGGATGTGGATGCGGTCGCGTGGTCAAGCCAAGCTTCTTGACCAAATCAGAACTCACCAAGTTGTTGCAACTTCCTCCATCAATGATGACACGTGCACGCCGGTTCTTGATTGCAAAGAAGGTCTGAAACAAATTATGGCGTTGAAGTTTATCGGGTTGTTGTACCTGCGTGCTGAGGACTCGCTGCACAATGATGCTCCGTAGCGTCGCTGTGGACGCCCCACCAAGGACGAGGTCGTCATCACCACCGCCATTGTCGTCCGGGGCAGCAGCAACATCATCATCCTCCTCGATATCCGAAGTGCTGATGTAGCCTCCATCTTCTGTGGCGATGTATGCCCGTTGGCTAGGGCAATTCTTACGCACATGACCAAGTCCATGACAGCGGTGGCACAGAATGCCGGAGGAGCGGCCCGTTGAAGCCACGGAAGAAGAACTCTTGTCTGGACCCTGCAAAGAATTTTTTGAAGAATCTACAAGGCGTGTCGTGGAAAGTGGCTTGGTGCGCTGCTGCCATCTTGTTCACAGGTGGTGGAGGAGAGCGAAACTCAAGAAGACTTGGGCAGTCCGTCGATGTAGTCGTCGCGGGGTGTAGAAGGGTCGTCCGGTGCGTGCCTTAGTTGATTACGTGCGTCCCCGCAATTTTTCTCTGCAAGCATAGCAAGGTGGAACAACGGTTGATGTAGTAAATTCTTTATAATCAACAATGTCCTGAATTTCACGCCGTAACCCCCCGTAGAAACGACAAATCTTATCCTCCGTGTCCTCAACAACCCCACAACGCACCATACCCTTTTGAAGCTCAGCATAATAGTCTTGAACAGAACTATCACCTTGTTCTAAGCGCTGCAATTTTTTTCTCAATTCAAGTTTATATGAGGGAGGAACAAAACGATTACGCATAGCTTCTTTTAAGCGCTCCCATGTATCAGGTTGTAAGCGCATGGTACTTAGTTCATTCCACCAGATAATAGCAAAGTCCTTAAACTCACTAGTAGCTTGTCTAACTCTATGTTGCTCAGGAACTAAGTGAGAGTTAAACTTCTGCTCTACCGTCATCTCCCAATCAAGATATATTTCAGCATCATAAAGACCGAGAAAAAGATGGAATGGTAAACTTCACTTTAGCAAAAGGGTCGTCGTTACCATGACGGTTCTGGTTATTACCTCCCATACCATGTCGGTTTTGCTGAAGACGACGACGTAGTCGTGCATCTTGTGTCGCCCGCCGATCAATGTTGCCATCTGCATCATACTCTGTGGCGTCATCATGATGATGGCCATCATTGACAGGTGGTAGACGTGCCTCCAATGTGTCCATCCGACCAGTGAGGTCAGCCATCCGCCGCTCCACCCGCTCAATGCCTTCCGTGGTGTTCAAGCGGGTAATGGCGGCGACGATGGTGTCCAATCTCGCCGAGATCGATGAGTGAAGCGTTTTGTTTGTCGAGCGTAGCTTGTAGGCGGCGCGACTAACACACTCGTTGAAATCGACCGGTGTCCCGTCCTCTTCGTTTCACCGCCATGGTTAGGGAAATCACAGGAAAACAAAGGATGATCCTATCAACTACAAAGGAAGGAAGTGGAAACCCGAAGGAAGTGGCTTACCAAGCTCTTACAAGTGTGCTTACTGAAGCGTGGATGGTACAACCGGTGGTCGGTTCGTGATACCTTGTCGGCGTGGGTACGATTGCAAGGTCAAAGCGTGCTATCCAAGTAGATATATGGAGTTTGGAAGGCCAAATATGTCGGTGGAACACAAATCAATAACAGATAGTAATGCTGAATAAATGTCCAAAGTATGGTCCTAGTTCTGGCCTAAATGTGTCCTATATCAAGTATGAGATGATGAACAAGGAGTCACGAACAGAATATGAAAGCAACGACAGCAACAAAGATGTCCAGGCACTGAGAAGCTCAATTCAGCATAAGCACAAAACAAATAAATTGTTGGCACCTAAAACTGTGCTCTGTTTTCTCTTTTTTTTTTTCTTTTTTTTTGTTTGCGGCTATGGATAGCACTCTCTCTCCTCTCTACTATAGCCGAAATTTTTCTTTTTGTATTTTTTATATTTTTTCACAGAGCAGATCACGAAATAGGAACCACACAAAGTTGCAACTCAATCGGATGTAAGGGTGGCCTCTGAAATTAATGAATGTGCTGCAAAATCGGTGATTCGATTTGGAGCGAGTACTACACTTTCAGGCCGAATTTCGGAAAATAAATTCGTCGAACCCGAATAGATTCGACAAATTTAATTTGTTCAAAAAAAAAGCAACGATTTCGAGAGTGTATGCAAAAGTTATGGCCGTTTGAAGATGGACCTCCAAGTTATGGTTCTTTGTGGGGTGAAACGAAGATCGGGTGGAGGAATTTGTGGAATCGGTGGCGGAAGCTCGGGAAAGGTGGGGATGATTCGATGTGATCACGAGGCGTGATGGATGGCGAAACAGAGGGTTAACAAAGGGTGGGATATGGGTGGGAAAAACAAAAAGCAGAGGGTGGAAAACGCGATGGGTGACGGCTAGGGTTTGAAGGGTGGTGGCGGAAGGAATACAACTCGAACAAAACACGATCTAAACCAGCAACACAACTCGACTAAGGACACAAACTCAACACTACGGACTCGGAATCAACTTGTGCAAAGGCTAAACGAGATCTAGGACGAGAAACAACCTATGACTACAATTTTTTGTAGGGCTTTTCATGGACTCTAGGACGAAACCGAAAATAACAAAGGAGGGTAACTCGAACACGGAGGAACACCAAGCTCGATTACCACTTGATGGGAGCGGGTCCCGATCTTCCAACAGTTCGGATAAATTCGATTTGGTGGAGTCGCGACACAAATCGATCCGACTTCGAACAACACGTCCCGAACCCCGCAATCGCAGCACACGTCTCCTCGGGTTATCAACCGTGCGCTGCCGGTTGACCTTGCCAAGAAGGCTAATCCTCGCCTGCGAATCGAAGAACACAAGCAAGAACAAGGAAGAACACAACCAAATTGCAGATATATTGATGAAGCACTCAAAATTGGGGTCTCACAAACCGATGTGCGAAACTGTTCAAAGACAGAATTAATCTAAGCAAAACCCAACCCTAATGGTGGGGGTGGCTGTATATAAAGGAGTAAGGGCGTGCAAAACCCTGGACGCGTCCTTAATGGACTCCAACACGATACAAAGCGAACGGCCCAAAAGACGGTGTCACAGCACCTGACAGATTCTGGACGTCCACTTGTTTCGACGATTCCCGTTGACTCAGAAGGAATTTTGATATGAGACCAGAGCCATTGGAAAGCTTATCTTCTCAGCTTTCCATACATATGTGGAACGTCCAAAACGGAGTCCGGATGCGATCTGGGCATCCATTTTAGTGCGGCCTGATCCTGGACTCCGAATTGGATTCGAAGTGGGCTTGAGTTGGACATCCAACATGATTCGACCACCCTTGCTGGACTCGTGCGCCTCGTAGCCCTTCTCCAAGTACTTCTTGATCCTCTCCATGGTTCCTAATCATAATTAAATCATTAGGTAGTAATCGATTCTCAAATGAACAAAAAGAAGTACTTAGGAACGAGCTCACATGTCACATGTAAATTCAATTGTCGGGCGCGAGCTCTAGTAATTGGTCCTTGAATATCAAGTGGAGGAGTGTTGTGTATATCCGAAGAAGTGATGTCCTCATCAACCAAGCTCCAGGTGATGAGATGATCACCTTCGAAGATGCCTCTTCTGGGCGCGTCATCGCCAAAGGTACAATGCGTGTTAATGAGTCTTTTATTTTAAAAGATGTTGCCTTGGTGAGGAAGCTGCAATACAATTTACTTTCGGTTTCCCAGCTTACTGATTATGGTTTCGAGGTAAGCTTTAAGAAAAATGCTTGCAAAATTCTTCATTCTTCAGGGAGTCTGGTTTGCAGGATTTCTAGATATGGGAGGATTTTTCGTGCTGATTTTGTTGAGTCTTCTAGTGATCCTCTCAGGTGTTTAGTTGCTTCTGAGTCCTGTGACCTCTCTTTCTGGTATAGGAGACTTGGTCATATAGAATTTGACCATTTGACCCGAGTTAGCGGCCACGATCTCATTCGTGGTTTGCCGAAACTCAAGATGGTCAAAGATCTTGTTTGCGCTCCAAGCCGGCACGGCAAGATGGTAGTCGCTTCTCATTCTGTCACGGTGACTATGGTGATGACAGACGCTGCTCCATATGGACATAGTTGGACCAGCTAGAGCGTAGTTGTAATATCCCGAACGTCGTGACGGCGTAAGTTTTTAAAACAATCGCGGAGATTCCCTATTTTTTGGTTAATCACGGAAGGTGAAAATTAAATTTGCAGAATATTACAAAATTAAAAAAAATAAAATAATTAATTTGGATGTTTCGGGCTGTTCGGAGGGGTAGGCCAGCCGCTTTGGGCCATCCAGCCCAACAGGGGGCCCGTACCCCCTCCCAAACCGTAGCACTCCCTTTATAAACCCCCTCCCTTGGCCCCTCTTCCCTTTTTTCCCCTTGGGTGCAGCCTCCCCCCACCCCTCCATCACCCCCCCACAAGCTGCCATCCATTGGAGCAAAGGAGACGAAGGAGAAGGAGAAGAAGGAGAAGGAGAAGAAGGAAGGAGAAGGAAGGAGAAGAAGAGGAGGAGGAGAAAAAAGAGTTGATCCTCCATCTAGGTAATTTTTTTCCATCCCAAACCCTCTGTTCTTATGAATAATTAGGGTTCTTGGCATGGATTTTTAAGGGGGATTATAGATTAATTGCCCGATTAGGGTTTACCTGCTGTCTATTAGTAGATTGATTCGCATAACACGGCTGTTCGGGCGGTTTTGATCTAGTAAAAGATTTTTCCTACGGGTCTTCCCAAAAGGAAAGTTGTAGAGGACTTCCAAATACCTCTCCTATATTTGTTTCGGATTCAGTAATACCGCTGTCCGTTAGGCGAACAGATTGGTACAGTCCGACGGTAATATGGGATTTAAAAATAGTAATTGATTTTTATGGTCGTGGCTGTAATTGAGAAAGTTGTAGATAATTCAGAGATATAGTTTTTGTATAATTTTCAGAATTTTTAGACCCTGGTACTGTCATTGGGACGCGATTTAATTTCGTTGACCCGTCTGCCAGAACAGGGTGTTTCCTCTGTTTAAGGCATTAATTTACATCTAGCTATGATCGGAATAAAAATAGGTGTTCTACATGACAATTGTAGGCTTTTAAGTTATGAATCCAGAGAGCTATCATTTGTTGTATTTGGTTTATTATTTTTAAAGATACGAAATTGTGAAGCAGCGCTGCTGCAGAAGGGTTTTTGCTGATTTGCTGAGCAGAGGAGAGTTTGTGAGGGTTCGGGGTTTAGCGACGCTTATAATTATTTTTGTCAAGTTTGTATGCTGTAGTTTGGTGCTGAGAGATGTCTTTTGAATAGGTGGTCTTGTCCCTGAGCGTTCTTGATTGTTTTGCTTCGCTTCGTCGGTTTGAGGCAAGTGAATGTAGCGGTGGTTGCTACCGTTTAACTTGTTATTCCTTCTACTTACAATTTACATTATTATCGTAATTTGATACATTATGCCATGATTGCATGATATTTATAATTGTGGAGATGGTAGCAAGTATTGAACAATTGATATGTTGATAATTTTGCTAGTAGACATGTGGAATTCCTGCTTAATGTTATATTGTGGAACATGAAATTAATTTGTGGTTGATGTGGTTATGTTGAGAGCATGATAATGCTCCTGGTGGATGAATTAATGTGACTCATGAATTATCATATCATTCATGTCATATCATGTCATTTGCATGTATGTATGTCGCCGCACATGCCGCGACCGTACCGATACAACCTCTTCTCTCGCGGGAAGCAATTCCCTGCCTTGGAAAGAGTGAAGGAAGGAAGATAGCATGAGCATCCATATGCATTTATCTGTTGTTTAAGTGACTGCATTCATATGCCATTTTGCATTCATATGCAATATGTTGTGGTGAAGATATGTTGTGGAAAGATTTATTTGCATTCATATGCAATATGTTGTGGTGAAGTTATTTTGTGTATTATTCAACTCCATAGTTGTAACGTGGAATTTACAATTTCATTGTTGATTAGTATAAATCACTCGATCTCACTCTTCTCTCTCATAAGTAAAGTTCTCACCTTTCTGAAGTGAATTGAGGTCAACAGAAACTTACACTTGGTGGTGCTATAATAACAAGTGATGATCAAGCGGATTTAAAAGTGACTCACAATTGCACGACAAAGGATGTTTTGTGGAGCTTGGTTAGGAAGTATTTATCCTACACGATCTGAATTTCTCGATGTCGTAAAATTAAGTAATAATCCAAGTTAGAAAATATTGCCTAGGTGCTGATCCAAAAGATTTAAGTGAAGTATATGAAGCGCTGCAAAGATCAATGTGACTCGATGCAAACAAAGGAGTGAGCTAACTAGAGGCAATCTGAAATTAAAGATTAGATAGCTCGTTTTGCACCAAGTACTAGGAGAGACGCTAGCCAATTGCAAGGATATGAATGTAAGGGCATAAGATTGCTCAAGAAATTAAATTACACAATCTGAATTTATGGATTAAGAACTCACCCTAATTCGGCCAATGCTTTCTTTTCTTTCTTCTTCTTTTTTTATTAGCTATCTCTTTTTTCTTCTTCTTCTTCTTCTTCCTTTCTTTCTTTTTTTTAAGGGCTGAACTAGGTTTAATTGTCCCTTTGATTTTGCACAGGTCACAAATATTCAGTAAGATGTAAAACACTCAAGAGCAGCCCTTAATGCAATTATCAAAGACTAGTCTCAAAGATGAACGTAAAAATTAAGGATATCTATAATAAACGACCACGGTGCGCAGTTTTTTCGTATGCGACAATTGTTCACGCATCTTTAGTGACATTGTTCACGTCATTAGCGATCTTGTTCATGCACTGTACCAATCGGATTTTTTTTGAATTTGGATTGGACACAAAGATTAAGTTATGCAAATAAACACGAACAATCAGCACGTAAACAAAATTCCTAATGGATCAAGACATAATAAAACTCATAAAAATAGAAGATGCAAAACTAGAGTTTGGAATTTTTGTTGTGTTTTCGGTTTATGGACTATAGGACAGTAAGTAATAAACTGAAATTTAAAGGGATAAGATCCTACCGAGTAAACCGCGCTCTGATACCAAGATGATACGGGGTCACCCGATCTTCTCGGCGTAGGATGGATACTCACGAGAGTCTTTATGAATCGTACCCAAGAATACATAAAATACTAGCATGAGGTAGTATTCCAAGTTCATCACTAATTAAAGGAAACTCCTTAAGAAACAAATTCACCTGACAATATTTAATGCGGCTCAATACTTCTTTCCAATGAAATATTGTATTTGACTGAAAAGTGCTAAGCTTGTGCGTATCCACATCAATTGTTGTGTTGTGGATTTGGCTCGTGTGAGCTATTTGTGGTATGAGGATTGTGGTTGTGGTCATGGAATGTGATTCGTCCCTTGGGTATGGTAAGGGTTGTGATTGTGGCATGAAATTCTTTTCTCATATATATATATTAATTGTTGATAGCAAATGTGCATGTGAGAAATAATAATGTATTGAAATAAAACATACATATGTTTTATTGCCTTTGGTAGTGGTAGTGGTAGTGGTTGAGGTTTGAAAGTAGTCAAACAAGATTTATTTGCTAATACTTTACCGTCATTGATGGTGTTTTGAGGTTGAGGATATAAACATTGTTAATTGTGAAAGATGAAATGTTGATGATTAATCTATTGTGGTTATGGAGGATTAAATATTTTTTTTGCATTTAATAGAGGATAAATTGACTGCATTCGTATGCTAATTAAATCTGAAATTGAAGAGGTTTGATTCTTGGAAGGTTGTGGTGGTTTATTAATTGTGGACACGAGTTATGGTTGTGAATGTATGAAATTAATGATGATGTTTATTTGTTCCTAGTTTGAATAACTTGTTAAACAATTTGCTTGCTGAGATTTTTATCTCACCCTTGTTTGCCCCTCCCTACAGGTGGACTTTTAGCAAGCATTGGGAAGGGTAGAGCAGCACCACATTGATGCACATGGATTTTATTTTAATGCTGAAATAAAGTTGGAAGAATTCTAGTCTTTGCTTAGCTATCTTGTTGATGAATGTTCCATCTTAATAATGTTAGCTTTGAGACCTGTTAATTGGTTAATATATTGGAGTTGATTAAAATGATGGATTGTTATCACTATTCTGTTATTCCTTAGTTGTTTATGCTTCCGCTTATACTATCTTGTTTAGTATTATTGTCAGCTTAATTTATCTTGTAAATTGGCTAGTTGTAGAGCAGTTTTAGTAGCATCCCAGGGTAATGTGGGTGCTGGGGTGTTACAGCAGTCAGCAGGAGGGAAGTGGTATGTTCTTGTTATGGTCGATGACTTCTCGAGGTATTCTTAGTCATTTTCGCGGTCTGTTTAGTAGGATTTCTGTCGAGCTCCTGGGTGCCTTACGAGCGATCCTATTTTAAATAGTTCTGCGATGAGACAGGTGTAGAGCACCAGTTCTCTTCTCCGCATGTCCCACAGCAAAATGGCGTCGTGGAAAGGAAGAACCGTACCTTGGTCGAGATGGTCAGTACGATACTTGATGAGTACTCTACACCTAGGAAGTTTTGGGCTGAGCTATCGCCACCGCGTGCCATGTTTCGAACAGAGTTTTTGTTAGGGCACACTTGCATCGCTCTTCTTATGAGTTGAGATATGGGCAAAAGCCCAGCGTCTCGCATTTTCGTGTGTTTGGTTGCAAGTGTTTTATTCTGAAGTCTGGGAACCTAGTTAAGTTCGAGTCACGATCTTGTGATGGGATCTTTCTGGGTTACTCAACTTCTTCGCGGGCGTATAGGGTCTGGAACTGCGAGTCTAGTAAAATGGTAGAAACCTATGAGGTAACTTTCGATGAGGCTAGTCCGGGGACTAGGCCCGATATCTTAGATTCAATAGAGCAGTCCGAGACCATCTTCGTGGATGATGAGGAGGATGGAGATGAAGGTTGTCTACCCAATCCAGTTCTTCCTCCCCATGAGGAGCCTCCTTCTTCCACAGCACCTCAGGGAGATCAGCACATTCCTTCCACATCTTCTGGAGCTAGTGGCTATGTTCCTACCTCGTCAGCCCTGAGGTAGTGGCCACTTCTTCTTCTCATCCAGGACCTCCCCGACATATCCAAAAAGACCATCCTTCGGAGCAGATGATAGGAGATCTCTTTGAGCGCGTCACACGCTCAAAATTTGGCTTGTCGCTCTTCTGTCTCCACTCTGCCTTCGTTGCCTCTTTCGAGCCCAAAGATGTTGATCATGCACTCTCTGATGAGTCTTGAGCCAATTCCATGCATGAGGAGTTAGAAAACTTTGAGAGGAATAAGGTCTGGTCGCTTGTTGAGCCCCCTAGAGGTCATAATATCATAGGTACCAAGTGAGTGTTCAAAAATAAGCAGAGTGAGGATGGGGTTGTCATTCGAAACAAGGCTAGATTGGTAGCTCAGGGTTTCTCCCAGATTGAGGATCTAGATTTTGAGGAGACCTTTGCCCCTGTAGCTAGGCTAGAGGCTATTAGAATCTTACTTGCATTCGCGGCGTCTAAGGGCTTCAAGCTTTAACAGATGGATGTCAAGAGTGCCTTCCTCAATGGGTATATTGAGGAAGAGGTCTATGTTAGGCAGCCTCCAGGTTTCGAGAACCCCAAATACCTAAACCATGTCTTCAAGCTTTCCAAAGCCCTGTATGGACTTAAGCAAGCCCTTAGAGCTTCGTATGAGAGACTTAAGTCCTATCTGTTGAGTCATGGGTTTGAGATGGGTAAGGTAGACAAGATCTTGTTCATTCGTAGGCATGGCAATGACCTTCTACTCGTCCAAATTTATGTGGATGATATCATCTTTGGCAGCTCCTCTCATGCTCTTGTCTCCCAATTCTTCGATGTCATGAGTACAGAGTTTAAGATGAGCATGATGGGCGAGTTGAGCTTCTTCCTTGGATTTCAGATCAAGCAGACTCGGGAGGGTACCTTCTTGCATCAGGACAAGTACATTCGTGACCTCCTAAGACGCTTTGACATGAGCGATGGCAAGCCGGTGTCAACTTCTATGACTACTTCAGCTTCACTCGATCCAGATGAGGATGGCGAGCCAGTTGATCAGAAGGAATATGTCCGAACCAGGAGTAACGACTCCTGGATCCTCTGTGTAAATCGCACTTGTCCAAGATCAGCTAGTGCACACAGTCAACAACAAAGATAAATACCATACGCAATGACAAATATTATAATAAAGGTAAAGAGTACGTCCTTATGGCCAATGTTTACATCATCGCACATTGGCAAAATTTAATAACTGCGGAAGCAACTGAAAAGAAAGCGAAGCCCAAGCCTGCCCACAGGCAAACAACTGCAAGATGTGGCCTACTCGCCCTGATCCTCACCGAAATCTTCACAGTCCTCCTCTGTGATGAGATAGCAAGAGTGAGTACAAACTTGTACTCTGCAAGTCACACGGAAAATGCAATATAATGCTTAAGGCCACAAAGGAGAGCATATAGGGTTAGTTGGTGCAGAAAACAACATTTGAATGAATACAATAAATAGATTGAAATCACTGAATTTAATACAGTAAGTAAAAACAATAATTGTAATTAAGAATAATATCGTTAGTGCAGGCTCCGATCAAACACCAACCTACCACGGGTATCCCACCCGGACCATCTTTCCCGAAAGATCTCATGTGGCTCTAACCACACAGTTTTGCAAATTGTTTCAAAAACCAAAGTCTAATCCATGAAAAACTTTACTCAGCATGCCCATGACCGTGGGCACGACTATCCAGGATAGATTATACACTCTACAGAGGTTGTACAGCTTTACCCACAAGACATGATCATCCCATATTGCCACGCGGTAAGCACACTTCCTTTGGTGTGCGGCGAGGAGATCATGACAAGGCCTTTACAAAGCAAAGCCTTCAACCTGGCCAAGCCAACACTAAGGTTTCGCCCCAGTAAGGAATCCACTAGACCGGGACCCCCTCTTGAGCCAAGTGAGACTTCTCATGGCCTACGCCACGCTCATTTTCAACCTACAATATGACTCAGGTTGGGACCTGCAAATTAGTTAGCTAGGGCTGTCCTATACCAGCCTTGTGGTAGTACGATAGGGCTTTGCAACAGTAGCTCACAAACCGGTCCTTAATTGATTTAGGCTCAACCACATACCCCTTGTGCCCGACAATCAACACTGTGTCTTCGAACAACAGTGCATGCTTGCACCCACCACCTAACCATTAGCCTAAGTCCAAACCAGATTTTATATTTTATTTCAAATGTTTCAGAATCCTTCTTGACTCACCGAAGTCAACAATACATTTCAAAAGCTTATCATTTTATGTGAAACAATATCCCAAAACAAAGATTATGTCTAAGCAGGTCTAAGCATTTGATATAAAATTCTCTAGCCAATACTAGTGTACTAACTAGAGTTTTAATCTAAGGTGACAAGGTGTTGAGGAATTCAATATCAATGGAGGAATTAACAATTAGGCAATAACTGAATTTAAAACTGAATTGAAATATGTTGAATAAAATTACGCATGCAGAATAATTTAAAACAATGTAATTTTATTTGCAATCTGGGATCAACATGGTCAAGGAGTGTGACTTGCCTTGCTCTTCAAGTGGGTGTGAATTGTCGTCGTAGAATTCTCCCGAATCGTCGCAGTCTGCACGTGAAAATAACCCACCAAACTCAAATAAAATCTAACTAAATTCAAATTAACTTCAAAAAATTGAAATGAGGCCATAAATGAATAGAGGGGAATTTTTGATGAATTTAAAATTTTGAATGGGCTCAATCGGAGTTAAAACGAAGGAGAACGGGCTCTCGGAAGTTTGAAATCAGAGGAAAAAGAATAAACTGGATTTTTGGGAATTATTTTTCTAAAGAAAAATTGAATTATTGCGTCAGCCCTGGGAATTTCTGTTTGGCTGAATTATTTTTCTAAAAGAAAACCGGGTTTATTGCATCATCTTGGCGTCAAGGCCACAGGGTATCTTGGTGACGGTGGGACCGGGTCTATGGACCGAGTCCATGAACGGATGAGGTGGCCGAGGTGGCAAGGGGCTGACATGGTGCTGAGATGTCAGTTGACTGGGCTATTTTGCTCACATGGCAACCATGTGGCGCTGAAGTGGCGCTACGTGGGCCAGGTCCGCTGAGGTGGCCTCACACGTGGCATCCACGCGGGCCAAAGGGGGAGGTGGCGTTGTCCGAGCGGACATGGCGCTGGCGTCGCGCTGTCCGAGCAGGCGTGGATTGCCACCAGGCACCGTGTGGCACTGATGCGCGAGCAAGGCGAGGCCGGAGGAGCTTCGCATGGATGCGGGGATGCTCAGGGTGTCCTCGGTGGAGCTCGGGGACGGCCGGAGCGGCAAGGGGAGCTCACCGGAGTTGGCGGCAAAGCTTGGGGAGAGGGGAGCACGGTGCGGGGGCGGTGCGGTGCTCGGGAGAGGCGAGCGAGGGCGGGAGGAGGTGGTGCGATGGGGAGAGGTGCTCGGGGGGCCTTTTATAGGGGCGGAGGGGCGCAGGGGCGCGGCAATTGCTCGCCGTTGATGGCGGCCGGAAGAAGGAAAGCGGGGAGGGGAAAGGAAAGAAGGGCGCGAAAGGAAAGGGAGGGGTGCAAATCACGGGGATTTGTTTCCGGTGGCGTGCGGTTTCCAAAACCGGAGAGAAGGCGGTGGGGAAGGTCCGGATTCAGCGCGGAGTCGGTCGGCGGCCAGAAAGGAAAAGGGGGAACGGGGAAGAAAGGAAGGAGGCGCGCGGTGGGGAAGAAGGGCCTGACAGGCAGGCACAGGGTGCATGAGAGAGAGAGAGGGGGAAAACGAGTGGCAGCGATGGTGACACGCAGCAGGGCCGGCCATGTGTCGGCCGAGGACTTAAGTGGCGGCGGACGGGTGAGATGGGCGGGCGTGGCGCGCATCGGGCCGGCCATGTGTCGGCCCAGGAGGAGGGGAAGGCGGGATCCGGGGCGACG
The DNA here is from genome assembly GCA_036346245.1 of Bonia amplexicaulis. NCBI lineage: Eukaryota > Viridiplantae > Streptophyta > Magnoliopsida > Poales > Poaceae > Bonia > Bonia amplexicaulis. Next base: position 10,715,842 of record CM070739.1, read on the forward strand.
TGGGCAGATCTGGGCCGTCCACGCGTCGGCCGGTGGGAGGGTTTGGGGATTTTGATTTTCTTTTTGATTTTTGGATTTTCAGAAAAGCCTAGAAAATTAAATAAAGCTCAGAAAAATATGTAATCACTTCCAAAAATTCTAGAAAAATTCACAGAAGTTCTTGGAGATATTTTGGACATAAATAAAATATTTTCAACCTCTTTTCTACACAAGATATTTAATGTTTTATTTTCCTTAAGCTTCTCTTTTAAAATTTAAACAGCTTTAAATAAATAAATAAAAGAAAATTTTTGGGATGTTACAAACCTACCCCCCTTAAAAGAATCTCGACCCGAGATTCGAATGGGCTAGCAAAAGAGGTGGGGATGGTTGGCTTTCAAATCCTCTTCTCTTTCCCAAGTGGCTTCGTCCTCGGTGTGGTTGCTCCATTGCACTTGATAGAAACGAATCGACTTTCTCCGTGTCTGGCGCTCAGAAGTCTCAAGGATCTTGATGGGTTGCTCTCGGTAAGTGAGATCTTCCTGTAGGTCTAGAGTTTCTAGTGCTGCCTGCTCCGTGGGTACTCGAAGGCATTTCTTGAGTTGAGAAACATGAAAGACATTGTGTACTCCTAACAAGGTTGAGGGTAATTCCAACTGGTAAGCGACTTCTCCTCTACGCTCCAAAATCTTAAATGGTCCCACAAATTGTGGTGCGAGCTTTCCTTTTGTTTGGAATCTTTTTACTCAGCGGAGCGGGGATACTCTCAGGTAAACTAAGTCGCCTATCTCAAAAGTTAAATCACGCCGCCGGTTGTCAGCATAACTTTTCTGATGAGTTTGTGTTGGTGATATGCCCTAGAGGCAACATGGAGATGTTGAATATATCACATACTATGTTTATGATACATTGCTTTGTTCCTTGAAATAGACATTATCATTATTGATCAATGAGTATGTGACTTATTCATGAGACTCTTAATGCCAAAATGTTGCTATTTCTAAATGATCCACGATTATATTTCATATGAGGAACAAATATGATTCAAAGATCGACATATGTATTGATTGATGATCATGTCTCATGGATCATGGTATGGAGATGCCAAATCAATAATATGGACATGTGTTAGTGAACATATGTTGGATAGACCCGCCATGAGACACTGCGAGAGATTCCAAGTGTCATCAGTTGGTCTCAAGTAGTGTTTATGTGGAATCCTTAGACTTGAGATCATCATGGTTCCCGGCATGCGTAGTAGCTTACTTTGGGACTACTAAACACTACTCCGTGAATCGGGTAGTCATAAAAGTAGTCTTTGGGTTTGCCATGAAACATGTAGTGGGATGTGAATGATCAAGATAGAATTTGCCCTCCTTATGGGAGAGATATCTCGGGCCCCTCGATGTAATGGATTATGAAAGTGCATGACCATGCCAAGGTGATTGAGGAGTCAATCACGAGTTTATAATCCATCACGGAATCGAGAGAGTGATTGAGCTATTAAGAGGATGACACATGTCTCGCCTTGAGCTTAATCTATATCGTGAGACAAAGGATTAGTACATGAGAATATTACGTGTTCACCGATATGATCTTTACGTATACTTTGGGGTTAATATGTCTTGCTAGAGGCCGCTATTAATGTGGTGACCGGAAGGTGTTTCGGTCGCGACCAAGTATACGTGAACCTCTGTGGTCGCACACTTAACGGGTTGGAACACTAATTGAATGTGATTCGGATATGGGCTCAATTCGGATAGAGATCCGGATAGACTCCTATTGGGCCTCGGTCCACGAGGCCCAAGTGAGGAGGTCTATATATATGGAGGGTGAGGAACGCACCGATAATCCCGAGCTAATCCGTAGCCGCCACCTCTAGAGCCAAACCCTAGCCGCTCATGAGTCTTTGGTACACTCGCGATCGGCGTTCGGCCCGGACGTGTGGATACCGGTGGAGGCGCTCGTTGCGGCGTTGATCGGCATCAATAACCTCTGATTGGATCGCTCGTGGTGTGGTTGATCGCGTGGAGGAGACGATCGGTTCGGGACGATCGACTACTTCCACTACTACTTGACGCGTGGTTGGATCGGCTTCTCCAACTCTTCTTCATTGCTGCTGGCGTCTAGTGGTAACGATCCATGATCCCTCCTTAAGCATGTTGTTCTTGTGTGCGGTAGAAAAATTTTGTTTTCGCTCTCGTAGCCTACTCGCGATCCATTAGTGGTATCAGAGCCATCTTGCTTAGTTTGCGATCTGGATCAGCGCATATGTTGATATGCGGTTGTAATAGATTGGATCTATTACGGACTAGATCAATCGGTCATAAGGGGTTGGAATATGTATGAGTTGATAGCATCATGTGGCCAAAAGATTAGTTCGTGCTCCTTCTTTGATGTACGTGCGACTTACCCCTACCTACCGGTAACACCATCGGGCTAATCACAAGATCGATGAGATTGAGCCAACGGATCGAGGTCTTGTGTTGCGGTCTCCTCAAGCATACCGATCGCGATGATTGATGTGATTGATCTAATGAAAATTGAGACATTTTGAATGGCTCGGATTTGGGTTGATTTGATCGGCCGATGAGATTTTCATAGCGATTTCATAGATGCGATCTATGTAATTCCGTGAGGTTTTCAGGCGCCGTTGCACACGCATAGATTGTTATAGAAACACATTCATGTCGTAGGCGGTAGAATATGTTCTACGCTAACTTGTTTTTGGGGAATGATGTGAATGGTATGGCATAGATGCATATGTGATGCATGTGTGTTTTGGCGGCTGTGTGTCGTATTAATCACAGTAGGGTTGAGGTCGTTCTTTAATTGTATAACGACTGCGTGTCGACTTGTGATGCTTGAGCTCCTCATGTAATTCATTTGCTACCTATTAATTGTAATAGTTTAGTTCTTTGCTATGGAGGCTTCAAGCATGATGACGAGAGAGGACAAGAAGTGTGGCGAAGAATATCACCGTGGAACCATGGCGATGGCGACCACTACGATACAAAATGCCATACCATTCACAAGATAATGTGATTATATGCATGTGATGTTTATTTCTTGTCATACTATTCTTTCATGCCATACCAACTAAGGGTTAGTTTTCATGATAGAATAGCTTCTCTCAAGAAAAATTAAGAATTTGTTTTGATGCCCTTCCAATTCGCGCCTATAAGAATCATGATCATTGTTTGGTAGGTCCGCCAAAGCGAGTACCATCAACTATCTTGATCTAATAGGGTGGATGTCGGACATCCACATGCATAGTATTGGTTTACTTGACAAGGCTATCAAATTAGATTTGGGCCTTGGGGCATGGTGTTGGGAGCCGGGGCATTGGATGCCACCCAACAAACAAGAGTCACATAAGATGTGATTAGCAAGTGTTGCTTACCACGTCACTAGGTTTCTAGCGGTGATGCCAAAGCTCACTAGAACTTAGATGAACATGGATCTTGACCACTATATGTCGTTAGAGGAAGACGATTACAAAACATATAGTGGGAGTATCTTTGTTAAATTGTTTAATGGAAGATCAAACATGAACATAGTGCTAAACTTTGCATATTCTTTGTTGTAGATCATGTCAACTAATGCCGCATCCAGTTCTTTTAATTTGCGATCTATTCTTGAGAAAGAAAAACTCAATGGAACGAACTTTTGGATTGGTATCGCAACACGAGAATTGTTCTCAAGCAAGAGCGCAAGGAGCATGTCCTTGAGTCTCCTTATCACGATGACTTGCCCGATAATGCTACCGTGGCTGCACGGAAAGCTTATGAGAAGCAAACGAATGATTACCTTGATGTGAGTGTCTCATGCTTGCCACAATGTCCTCTCGAGCTTGAAGCAATATGAGAACACAGATGCCTACAATATCATTGTGGGGTTGCGTGGTATGTTTGAGAACCAAGCAAGGGTGAGAGGTTCAACACTTCAAAGTCCTTGTTTGCGTGCGAGAGCTTGCGAAGGGAATCCCGTCAGCCCTCATGTGATTAAGATGATTGGCTACATTGAGAGTCTGGAAAAGCTTGGTTTTCCCCTTAGCCAAGAGTTGGCTCGATGTGATTCTTGATCGCTCCCTCGAGCTTTGAGCCATTCATTCGAACTATCACATGAACAACATGGACAAGACCTTGGGTGAGTTGCATGGGATGCTAAAATCAGCCGAGGAAAGCATTAAGAAAAGCAGCCATCATGTGATGATGATGCAGAAAGGCAAGGCAAGCCCTATGTAAAGAAAGGCGCGATCAAAGAAAGTTAGCTCCCGATGAGATCGCGAGCGGTTCTAAGGCCAAGCAAGTCAAGAAGGGCCCTGCTCGATGCGATTGCTACCATCGTAAGCAATCGGGACATTGGAAAGGGCGCCCAAAGTACTTGGAGGATCTTGAGAAAAGAAGGAAGTACGACTTCGCTCGGTATAAATGTTATAGAAATCAATCTTGCTACTTCATCTTCGATTCTTGGGTATTTGATACGGATCGGTTGCTCACATTTGCAAATCGTTGCGGGGCTAAGAAGAAGTAGAAGTTTGAGGAGGAGCGAAGTGGATCTTCCGTTGGCAATGGAGCAAAAGTTCTTTGCGGTGGCTGTTGGCACCATGCCATTGTCTTTACCTTCGAGGATTAGTTTTGGAATTGAATAATTGTTATTGTGTTCCATCTCTTTCCAAGAACATTATTTCGCTTCATGTTTACAAGCGTAAGATTATGACTTTAGATCCGTGAACAATGGTTGTTCTCTTTATTTCAAAGATATGTTCTATTGTCATACTCCATTGGTGAATGGGTTATATGTTCTTACTCTTGAAGAGTCATCGGTCTATAACATTAATACAAAGAGGCAACGATCGAATGATTTGAATCCACGCTTATTTGGCACCGTCGCTAGGTCACATAAATGAGAAACGCATGGAGAAGCTCCATAGAGATGGTATTCTGCACTCATTTGATTTTGAATCATTTGAGACATGCGAATCTTGTTTACTTGGCAAGATGACAAAAGCACCTTTCACCGGTCAAGGTGAACGGGCAAGTGACTTATTGGCACTCGTACATTCGATGTATGTGGACCAATGAGCTCAACGACCGAGGTGGTTTTCAATGCTTCATAACTTTTATCGATGACTTTAGTAGATATGGATATATCTACCGATGAAGATAAGTCTGAATCCTTTGAAAAGTTCAAAGAATTCCAAAATGAAGTGCAGAATCATTTAGGCAAGACAATCAAGTTTCTACGATCTGATCGTGGAGGCGAGTATTTGAGCCATGAGTTTGGTAATCATCTGAAGGATTGTGGAATTGTTCCACAATTGACTCCGCCCGGAACACCTCAATGGAATGGGGTATCTGAACGGAGAAATCGCACCTTATTAGATATGGTGCGCTCCATGATGAGCCACAGTGATCTTCCGTTGTCTTTTTGGGGGTACGCTCTTGAAACGGCCGCTTTCACACTAAACAGAGTTCCATCAAAATCAGTAGAAAAGACACCATATGAGATGTGGACAGGACAACGTCCTAGCTTGTCTTTTCTTAAGATTTGGGGATGTGAGACTTATGTAAAACGTTTACAATCGATAAGCTCACCCTAAATCGATAAATGCTTCTTTATCGGGTATCCTAAGGAAACAAAAGGATATTACTTCTATAATCAAGAAGAAGGCAAAGTGTTTGTCGCCCGGCATGGTGTCTTCTTAGAGAAAGAGTTTCTCTCAAGAAGGGATAGTGGGAGCATGGTGCAACTTGAAGAAATTCGAGAAACACCTGAAAACGTTTCAGCTCCTACAGAACCACAACAGGATGAACAAACTGTTGAAAAACCTGTTGTGGACACACCGGCACCACGTAGGTCAGAGAGGTCACGTCGTGTACCTGAGAGGTACATGTTCTTGACTACTCAACAACGGGATATATTGTTGTTAGACAACGATGAACCTAAGACCTATGAAGAAGCGATGGTGGGACCAGACTCTGAGAAATGGCTTGAAGCCATGAGATCCGAAATTGAATCCATGCACAGTAATCAAGTTTGGAACTTGGTTGATCCACCTGATGGTGTTAAAACCATTGAGTGCAAATGGGTTTTCAAGAAAAGATAGACATAGATGGAAATGTTCACATCTATAAAGCGCGATTGGTGGCCAAAGGTTTCAAACAAATTCAAGGTGTTGATTATGATGAAACTTTTTACCGTCGCAATGCTAAAGTCTATTCGGATCATTCTAGCGATTGCTGCTTATTTCGACTATGAAATATGGCAAATGGATGTCAAAACAGCTTTCCTTAATGGAAATCTGAGTGAGGATGTGTACATGACACAGCCCACGTGTTTTGTCGATCCGCAATCGACTAGAAAGATATGCAAGTCGCAAAGATCCATTTATGGATTAAAGCAGCATCTCGGAGTTGGAACATTCGTTTGATGAAGTAATCAAAGGGTTTGGTTTCATCAAGACGAAGAAGAGCCTTGTGTTTACAAAAGGCTAGTGGGAGCGCACTCGTGTTTACGGTCTTATATGTGGATGACATATTATTGATCGGAAATGACATTCCTATGCTCGAATCATTAAGTCTTCATTGAAAAGTAGTTTCTCTATGAAAGACTTAGGAGAGGCGCATATATTCTCGGGCATCAAGATCTATAGAGATAGATCAAAAGGTTGATTGGTTTAAGCCAAGATACGTACATTGACAAGGTGTTGAAAAGGTTCAACATGCAGATTCCAAGAAAGGCTTCCTACCTATGTCACATGGTATAAATCTTAGCAAGAATCGGTGTCCTAGTACACCGATGAGCGGGATAAAATGAATGCGATTCCATATGCTTCACTATTGGATCCATTATGTATGCCATGCTTTGTACACGTCCGGATGTCTCGTATGCTTTAAGTGCTACGAGTAGATACCGATCGATCCGGTGAAAGTCTTTGGATTACCGTAAAGAACATCTTGAAGTACTTGAGAAGAACTAAAGATGTGTTCCTCGTCTATGGGGGTGAGGAAGAGCTCGTTGTAAATGGTTACACCGATGCTAGCTTCCAAACTGACAAAGATGATTTTAGATCGCAATCGGGATTTGTGTTCTGCCTGAATGGCGGTGCGGTAAGCTGGAAGAGTTCCAAGCAGGAGACAGTTGCTGATTCTACAACAGGAGCCGAGTACATAGCGGCTTCAAGTCGCTAAAGAGGCATTTGGATCAAGAAATTTGTTTCGAGCTTGGTGTGATGGCTAGTGCCTCCACCCAATGGACCTCTCTGTGACAACGGTGGAGCCATTGCGCAAGCCAAGGAGCCTAGATCGCACTGTAAGTCCAAGCACATTCTACGGCGATTTCATCTCATCCGCGAGATTGTGGAGAGAGGCGATGTTAAGATATGCAAAGTACACACGGATTTGAACATTGCAGATCCGTTGACAAAGCCGCTTCCCCAACCAAAGCATGAGGCTCACACTAGGGCAATGGGTATTAGATACCTACATGGTTGACTCTAGTGCAAGTGGGAGACTGTTGGTGATATGCCCTAGAGGCAACATGGAGATGTTGAATATATCACATACTATGTTTATGATACATTGCTTTGTTCCTTGAAATAGACATTATCATTATTGATCAATGAGTATGTGACTTATTCATGAGACTCTTAATGCCAAAATGTTGCTATTTCTAAATGATCCCGATTATATTTCATATGAGGAACAAATATGATTCAAAGATCAAGATATGTATTGATTGATGATCATGTCTCATGGATCATGGTATGGAGATGCCAAATCAATAATATGGACATGTGTTAGTGAACATATGTTGGATAGACCCGCCATGAGACACTGCAGAGATTCCAAGTGTCATCAGTTGGTCTCAAGTAGTGTTTATGTGGAATCCTTAGACTTGAGATCATCATGGTTCCCAAAGATGCGTAGTAGCTTACTTTGGGACTACTAAACACTACTCCGTGAATCGGGTAGTCATAAAAGTAGTCTTTGGGTTTGCCATGAAACATGTAGTGGGATGTGAATGATCAAGATAGAATTTGCCCCTCCTTATGGGAGAGATATCTGGGCCCCTCGATGTAATGGATTATGAAAGTGCATGGCCATGCCAAGGTGATTGAGGAGTCAATCACGAGTTTATAATCCATCACGGAATCGAGAGAGTGATTGAGCTATTAAGAGGATGACACAGGTCTCGCCTTGAGCTTAATCTATATCGTGAGACAAAGGGATTAGTACATGAGAATATTACAGGTTCAGCCGATATGATCTTTACGTATACTTTGGGGTTAATATGTCTTGCTAGAGGCCGCTATTAATGTGGTGACCGGAAAGGTGTTTCGGTCGCGACCAAGTATACGTGAACCTGTGGTCGCACACTTAACGGGTTGGAACACTAATTCAATGTGATTCGGATATGGGCTCAATTCGGATAGAGATCCGGATAGACTCCTATTGGGCCTCGGTCCACGAGGCCCAAGTGAGGAGGTCTATATATGGAGGCGAGGGCCGAGGAACGCACCGATAATCCCGAGCTAATCCGTAGCCGCCACCTCTAGAGCCAAACCCTAGCCGCTCGCGAGTGCTGGTACACTCGCGATCGGCGTTCCAGCCCCGGACGTGTGGATACCGGTGGAGGCGCTGCTCGTTGCGGCGTTGATCGGCATCAATAACCTCTGATTGGATCCGCTCGTGGTGTGGTTGATCGCGTGGAGGAGACGATCGGTTCGGGACGATCGACTACTTCCACTACTACTCGACGCGTGGTTGGATCGGCTTCTCCAACTCTTCTTCATTGCTGCTGGCGTCTAGTGGTAACGATCCATGATCCTCCTTAAGCATGATGTTCTTGTGTGCGCGGTAGAAAAATTTTGTTTTCTGCTCTCGTAGCCTACTCGCGATCCATTAGTTTGAGCTATCCGGAGTCGCTCCTTGATTTTTCTTACTTTCTCCTTAGAGTCCTGGAGTAGACTCGGTGTCAGGTCTTAATTCCCTTCGGCTTGTTCCCACAACAGAGCTGTTCGACACTTTCTCCCATATAGTGCCTCGAATGGTGCCATCCGCAGACTGGACCGATAGCTATTATTGTAGGAGAATTTGGCGTACGGTAGAGTTTGATCCCAACTGGTTCCAAAATCCAAAGCGCATGCCCTCAACATATCCTCTAGTACTTGATTAACTCTCTCCGTTTGACCGTCAGTTTGAGGGTGATAAGCTTTGCTGAAGTTAAGGCGGCTGCGTAATTCCTCATGCAGTTTTTGCCAGAACCTAGAGGTGAATTGACTTTCTCGATCGGACACAATCTTCTTTGGGACTCCATGTAGGCATACAACTCTGGCCATATAAATTTCGGCTAACTTACTTCCTGAGTAGGTAGTCTTGACTGGTATGAAATGGGCCACTTTAGTTAATCGATCGATTATTACCCAGATAGAATCATAACCGGATTGAGTTCTGGGTAATCTGGTGACGAAGTCCATACCTATTTTTTCCCACTTCCAATCCGGGATTGGTAAGGGTTGCAAAAGTCCTGCGGATTTCTGGTGGTCTACCTTGACTTTCTGATAGGTGTCACAGGCTACTACAAACTCGGCAATCTCCCTCTTCATACTAACCCACCAATACCTTTCTCTAAGGTCTTGGTATATTTTGGTACGTCCGGGATGGATGGAGTATGGGGTTTCATGGGCTTTCCGTAAGATTATCTCTTTGATTTGCTGGTTGTTAGGTACACATATTCGGTTTTCATTCCAAACGGTTCCACGTTCATCCTCACTAAATCCAATAGCTTTACCCAGTCTCATGTTTTTCCTAATTTCCTGAATATCTCCATCTACCTTTTGAGCTTCGTGGATTTGATCTGCCAAGGTTGGTTGGACTTCTAGTATAGAGAGTATGCTTCTGGAGGCTGGGTTTAAACTCAGGCGTGCGACTTCTTCTTGAAGTTGATTTTGGACTGCTTCTGGCAGAACATGGTTTGGATAGGCTTTTCTGCTTAATGCATTTGCTACCATGTTGGCCTTGCCTGGGTGGTAATGTATTCCAATATTATAGTCCTTGATTAGTTCCATCCATCGGCGATGTCTTAGGTTGAGTTCTGCCTAAGTGAAGATATGTTTTAGGCTCTTATAGTCCGTATAGATCTCACAACGGTTGCCTAGAAGATAATGTCGCCAAATATTTAATGTGTGAACCACCGCTGCTAATTCCAAATCATGGGTAGGGTAGTTGCATTCATGTGGTCTGAGTTGACGAGACGCATAGGCGACCACTTGGCCTTCTTGCATCAGGACACATCCTAGACCTTGGCGGGATGCATCACAAAATACCTCAAAATCCTTGTGGATGTCTGGTAGGACAAGTACTGGGGTGGACACCAATTTATTCTTGAGAGTCTGCAAACTTTGCTTGCAGGCTTTTGTCCATTCATACTTCTTATCCTTTTTCAGAAGTTGTGTCATTGGTTTGGCTACTTCGCTGAATCCTGCTATGAAACGACGATAGTACCCGGCAAGTCCGAGAAAACTTCTCACTTCTGTCACTGAGCTCAGTCGTTTCCAATCCAGTACCGCCTCAATTTTCGAGGGGTCTACTGCAACTCCTTCGGCAGATATTACATGTCCTAAAAAGGCTACTTTGCTCAACCAAAATTCGCACTTGCTGAACTTGGCGTAGAGCTGATGTTTCCTCAGCTTCTCTAGGATCATCCGAAGATGGTTCTCATGCTCCTCCTCATTCTTTGAGTAAATGAGAATGTCATCAATGAAGACCACTACAAATTTATCCTAGTACTCCATGAATACTTTGTTCATGAGACTCATGAAGTAGGCGGGGGCATTTGTTAATCCAAAGGTGTAACACCCCAGGACCCACAATGCCCTGGGATGCTACTAATGCTACTCTACAACTAGCCAATTTACAAAATAAAATAAACTGGCAACAATACTAAGCAAGATAGTATAAGCGGAAGCGTAAACAACTAAGAAAAAAACAGAATAATAACAATTCAATAATCATAATCAACTATAACAAATTATCTATAGGGACAATACACAAATTTAATATTACTAAGAAGGAACATTTGTCAATAAGTTAGCTAAACAAAGACTAGATTTCTTTCAACTTTATTTCAGCATTAAGATTATAATACAAGTGCATCATATGTGCCGCTCTACCCTTCCCAATGCATGCTCAAAGTCCACCTGTAGGGAGGGGGAAGCAAGAGTGAGATAAAAATCTCAGCAAGCAAACTTTTTAACAAGTTATTCAAACTACAAGCAATTTAAACATCATCATTATAATTCCATACATCCATAATTACAAGTTATGTTCATAATTATTAAATCACCATATACTTTCATGAATCATACCTCTTAAATTTCAGATTTAATTAGCATGTGAATACAATCATTTTTATCCCGTATTAAATGCAAAAGAAACATTTAATCCTCCACAAACCACAATAGATTAATCAACAACATTTATTCTTCCACATTTAACAACGTATATATTCTCGACCTCAAATCACTATTAATGACGGTACAACATTAACCAATTAATTCATGATTGACTACTTTAAATCCTCAACCACTACCACTACCAAAGGCAATAAAACATATATATGTCTTACTTCAATACTATGTTACTTCTCACGTGCACATTTGCTATCAACAATTAATATATATATGAGAAAAGAATTCCATGTCGCAATCACAACCCTTACCTTACAAGGGACGAATCTCATTCCACGACCACAACCTCAATCCTCATACCACAAATAACTCACATGAGCCAAATCCACAACACAACAATGAAATTGTAAATTCCACATTACAACTATGGAGTTGAATAATCCACAAAATAACTTCACCACATTATATTGCATATGTATGCAAATGATCATTCCACAATGCAATGCATATGAATGCTATGCTCCACATCACTCTTGCCAGGGCAGGAATTGTAGTTCATCGTATTACGGCAATATACGATGCTTCCGCGGGCGAAGAGGTGCATCATATTACGGCACTATACGATGCTGTACCGGTACGGTCGCGGCTAAGTGCGGCGACATCCACATATGCAAATAACATGATATGACATGAATGATATGATAATTCATTAATCACATTAATTTATCCACAAGGAGCATTATCATGCTCTCAACATCTCCACATCCACCACATGTTATTTTCATGTCCACATTATATCAATAAGCAAGAATTCCACATGTCTACTAGCATAATATCAACATATCAATGTTTACTATTATCTTCACAATTAAAATATCATGCAATCATGGCATCATGTATCAAATTAAGATAATAATGTAAATTGCCAATAGAAGGAATAACAAGTTAAACGGTAGCAACCACCGCTACGTTCACTTGCCTCAATCCGACGAAGCGAAGTACAACAGAGATCAAGAGTGCTCAGGGACAAGACCACATGTGCACAAGACAACTCTCAGCACACAACCATAGCATACAAGTACAACATAATAATTATAAACATCGCTAGAAACCCGAACCCGCACAAACTACTCTCCGCACAACAATTCAACAAATTATCATCTGCAGCAGCGCTGCTTCACAATTTCATATCTTTAAAAATATAGATTGAAATACAGAAAATGATACCTCTCTGGATTTATGACTTAAAAACCTACAATTTTCATGCAGAACTCCTATTTTTATTCGGATCACAACTAGATGTAATTTAATGCCCAAAACAGAGGAAGAACTCTGCTCTGGCAGATTGGGCAGCTGCGTTCAAACGTGTACCCACGACAGCACAGAAGTCTAAAATTTCTCACATTTATACAGAAGCTATATCTCTAAATTATCTACAACTTTCTCAACTACGGCCAAGTCCAGAAAATGCGTTTACTATTTTTAAACTACGGATAACCGTCGGACTGTAACAATCTGTCCGCCTTCCGGACAGCGGTATTGCCGACTCCATATCTCCCAGATCCCACGGTAGAAAAATTTGCAAAAAACTACAGGAGATACATCTGGAAGTCCTCTACAACTTTCCTTTTGGGACGACCCGCAGGAAAATTCGTTTGCTAGATCAAAACCGCGAGACAAGCCGCGCTGCACGAATAGATCTAAAATCAGCCCGCGATTAAACTCTAATCGGGAAATTGATTTATTATCTACCATCAAATTCCATGCCAAGAACCCTAATTAATCCATAAAACAGGGGATTTGGGATGGGGAAAAATTACCTAGATGAAGAAATTTCCCCAATCTTTTCTCCTCTTCTTCTCCTTCCTTCTCCTTCCTTCTTCTCCTTCTCCTTCCTCTCCTTGGCTCCAATGGCAGCAGCACTTGGGGGCATCAATGAAAGCATCGGGGAGGGAGGCACCCAAAGGGTGGAGAGGGAAGGGGTGGCGGCTGCCAAAGGGGAAAAGGGGAGAGGGTGGGGTCTAGGGTTAAAAGGGGGTGGCGCCCCCTTGGGCTTTGGCCCATGGGTGGTTGGCCCACTCCCAGCCCAAAATTAAATTTAAATATAATTTTAATATATTTTATTTCATTTTTAATGTTCTACAAATTTTATTTTTTCCCTTCCCGCGATTTACCGAAAAACCGGCGATTCCACGATTGTTTAAAAACTTACGCCGAACGACGATCAGGGTATTACAAAAGGACATTACCGTGAACTCATACTGACCGTAGCGGGTGGTGAATGCGGTCTTGGGTATGTCCTCCTCTCTAATTTTCAACTGATGATAGCCTGATCTAAGATTTATTTTAGAGAACACACTGGCTCCTTTCAGTTGATCAAACAAGTCGTCGATCCTGGGCAAAGGATATTTGTTTTTGATAGTGGCATCATTGAGTGCCCGGTAGTCGACACACATCCTCATGCTTCCATCCTTTTTCTTGACGAACAGAACAGGTGCTCCCCAAGGAGATGAACTTGGGCGAACATAACCTTTGTCCTTGAGCTTTGTATTTGCTTTTTCAGTTCGGCTAGCTCATTAGCGGGCATCCGATATGGTCTCTTAGAAATAGGAGCGGTACCAGGGACAAAGTCAATTACAAACTCAATGTCTCTATTGGGTGGCATACCCGGGAGATCTTCTGGAAATACGTCGGGGTATTCTTTAACTAGGGGACTTCTTCTGCTCCTTGAAGCTGGTTAAGGATACATTCCTTGCCTTTTGTAACGTCCGGGGTAAATGTCACCTCTATCCCTTGTCCATTGGTCAAGGTGATGGACCGGTTGGCACAATCAATATGTCCTTGATTCTTTGAAAGCCAGTTCATCCCTAGGATGACATCTAAACCCTGGGATTCTAGGATTATCAGGTTGGCTATGAATGGTACTACCTTAATGAGCAGGTTCACTTTTGGACATAGGGTCACGGCTCTCATTTCTGCTCCAGGGGACTGTACTATCATGGGCAAACTAAGAGAAACTTTGGAAATAAAGTGATGCGGATACGCACATGCTTAGCACTTTTTAGGCGAATACATTATTTCATTGGAAAGAAGTATTAAGCCGCATTAAATATTGTCAGGTGAATTTGTTTCTTAAGAAGTTTCTTTTAATTGATGATGAACTTGGAATACTACCTCATGCTATTATTTTATGTATTCTTAGGTATGATTCATGTGAAGAATTGGAAGAGCAAAAGGGAGGAGCACAAGGACTTAAACTACAAGTTTTGGATAAGATTTTCAAGCCAAATTCGGACCTCCCACGTGCTCAATCCAATTCAATCTCGGATTCAACTCAGGATTCAATTCGGATTCGGTTCGGGACAGCCTGACAGGCAGTTACTAAAAAGGCCATAACTTTCACAAACGGAGTCTGATTCAGGTGTTCTTGTACTCGTTGGAAAGATAATTTCAAGGGATACGCAATTGATCTAGCCCCACCTTCAAACTCATCACAGATAAAAAGTTATGAACAAAGCATTGTGATGGCTTAATTTTAGGTTTTTCCTTTTGTGTGAGTTTGTTTCCAAATTCATGTAGGGAGGAGTTGTAGTTGGTTTAGGACCTCTTGGCCAGCCATGAGGTGGAGAGGGTACTATATATTGAGGGTTAGACCCCCATTGTAAGGAGATCACGTTTGAGAATAATGAATCTACTAAAGTTTGTTCGAGTTTAGCATTGCTACCGAAGTTTCATAGGGAATTAGGAGTGATTTTCTTCAATCAAGATCGTTTAGCCTTTCCGTTGGGAATTAGGTGCACGATAGATCTTCGCTTAGTGGTCGGCGAAATCAACACGAGTGTATTTTGGGGGATTAAAGAGTGTTCGTCCCTTGCATTGGCATTGGAGGATCATTACGATTCATCAAGGCTCCCGTGAGTATCCATCCTACGTCGAGAAGATCGGGTGACCCCGTATCATCTTGGTATCAGATCGCGGTTTACTCGGTAGGATCTTATCCCTTTAAATTTCAGTTTATTACTTACTGTCCTATAGTCCATAAACCGAAAACACACAAAAAAAATCCAAACCCTAGTTTTGCATCTGCTATTTTTCGTGAGTTTTCTTAAGTCTTGATCCATTAAAAATTTGTTTACGTGCTGATCTTTGTGTTCCTTCGCGTAACTTGATCTTGTGTCCCCATAAAACAAAAAAAAAGTAGATTCAATTTACTCTTGAAGTTGAGTCTGTGTCTACAACTCCTCCCAGATCAATCCGAGTATAACCCTAGAATCCATGTCGGTTTTGGCTAGCTGTCCACTTCCAAATCCGTTTGGAAGTTGCCATCCGAAACCAACTCTAGGGAGGTGCTATCCGAAATCCAAGAGAGGAGTTAGTGTTCACGTTGGCTTCCTTGAACACCATACATACGAGCTTCACTTATATCCTTTGAATACTTGAGACTAGTCATTGATATTGCATTGAGGGCTGCTCCTGAATACCACTCCGGCCGATAAAAAAATTCAAAGTTTAGAGAGAGAGAGAGAGAGTTTATGACCCACATACCTAAATAGACTCAGAACAGTGATTGAACATATTTGGGTGATTGGCAAGATAGCAAAAAAAGTGGTGAACAAAAAAAAAGTGGTGAGAAAAAAAAAGGCTGATTGGTGAGTGGTTCGAGTTTATAATTTCAGTTTGAGTGACTTAAATTCTTGAGCAATCTTGTGCCTTCTACTCTTATTCTTGCAATTGGCTAGCGTCTCTCAAGTACTTGGTGCAAAACGAGCTATTTGTGTTCCTTACTTTCAGATTGCTTTCAATTAGCTCAATCCTTTGTTTGCATTAAGTCACATTGATCTTTGTGTGTGCGTTCATATACTTCACTTATATCTATTGTATCAGCACATAGGTAATACTTTCTATCTTGGATTATTACTTAATTTTACAACATTGAGAAATTCAGATCGTGTAGGATAAATACTTCCTAACCAAGCTCCACCAAATATCCTTTGCCGTGCAATTGTGAGTCACTTTTTAATCCGCTTGATCATCACTTGTTATTATAGCCACCACCAAGTGTAAGTTTCTTTTGGCCTCAATTCACTTCGGAAAGGTAATAACTTTACTTGGGAGAGAAAATAGTGAGATTGAGTGATTTCCACATATATATATGTTGCATAACTAACCATGACAGGATATTCAACAATTCGTGTCTCTCAGTGTGAACCAAATAGGAATGAATCTTCAGTATTTCGTTCCTCATGGTGCGATTACAAACCCAACAATTTATCTCTTCCGTTCTATGGAAGTGACGATCCAGAGGAGTATCTTGAGTGGGAATGGCGATGGGAGAAAGAGTTTAGAGTTCAGAAGCTTCCCGAAGACCAAGAAGTGATGCGAGCCACTATACAGTTTAAAGACTATGCTTATAGTTGGTGGCAACAATTATCTGGAAAACGATTCATTAGATCTTGGGAAGGTTTGAAGGTGATCATGAGAAATGAGTTTGTGCCATCCTATTATGAGTGGGGATTGCTCCATCATTTGGAGAGTATCACACAAGGCAGTAATACAGTTCATGATTATTATTTTCAGCTGCAAGATGTGTTGCGTTGTGCAGCGGTCACTAGTGAATTCAAAGAGATGGCATACTTCAAAGGAGGCTTGAATTCTGAGATCACCGCTGCACTTCAACATAAATATTTTAGTAGCATGCATGATCTTGTGAATTGTGCTATTAAGCAGGAGAAGAGACTTATTAAGAGACGTACATCACGGTTCAATCCATGTCCATACTTCAGCTCTTATGTTTCCACTAGTGTGACACATGAGAAGATGACCAAGCATGGGACTTTCCCTTCGGTAAAGGAGACATCTTGTGATGTCCCAATGATACATACAACAATTGAGATGCATCAAAACCCAGTTGAGAATGAGAGCCACATAGCCAAATTGAGTGAGAGTGTTAAAAAGAGCGAGCTGTGTGATTCCACCATATGTAAGTTTGAGAGCATCCAAACTGAGAGTGTAAGAGATACACCAAAAGAAAAGAGAGAAGTAGAAGATAGACAAAGTGAGGTTGATTTTGAAACTAACACATTAATATCTACTTCTAGTGTTGTTCCTCACATTATTTCCTTGGAAAGAAGTATTAAGCCGCATTAAATATTATCAGGTGAATTTGTTTCTTAAGGAGTTTCTTTTAATTAATGATGAACTTGGAATACTACCTCATGCTATTATTTTATGTATTCTTATGTATGATTCAGGTGAAAACTTAGGAGGGCAAAAGGGAGGAGCACAAGGACTTAAACTACAAGTTTTGGATAAGATTTTCAAGCCAAATTCGGACCTCCCACGTGCTCAATCCAATTCAAACTCGGATTCAACTCAAGATTCAATTCGGATTCGGTTCGGGACAGCCTGACAGGTAGTTACTAAAAAAGTCATATCTTTCACAAACGGAGTCCGATTCAGGTGTTCTTATACTCGTTGGAAAGATAATTTTAAGGGATACACAATGAATCTAGCCCCACCTTCAAATTCATCACGGATAAAAAGTTATGACCGAAACATTGTGACAGCTTAATTTTAGGTTTTTCCTTTTATGTGAGTTTGTTTCCAAATACATGTAGGGATGAGTTGAAGTTGATTTAGGACCTCTTGGCCAGCCATGAGGTGGAGAGGGTAATATATATTAAGGGTTAGACCCCATTGTAAGGAGACCACGTTTGAGAATAATAAATCTACTAAACTTTGTTTGAGTTTAGCATTGCTACCGAAGTTTCATAGGGACTTAGGAGTGATTTTCTTCAATCAAGATCGTTCAGGTTTTCCGTTGGGAATTGGGTGCACGATAGATCTTCACTTGGTGGTCGGCGAAATCAACACGAGTGTGTTTTGGGGGATTAAAGAGTGTTCGTCCCTTACATTGGCATTGAAGGATCATTACGATTCATCAAGGCTCCTGTGAGTATCCATCCTACGTCGAAAAGATCGGGCGACCCCGTATCATAAAGGAATGCGAAGCTCCGGAATCAAACAAAACTAATGCTGGTACTGAATTAACCAAAAACGTACCCAAAACAAAGTCCGGTGCGTTGAAAGCTTCTTTGGCCGTGACGTGATTGATTCGCCCTTTCACAAAAGCTTGGGGTGTCTTGGAGGCTTGTCCTGAGTCTGCCCTCCCGCATTAGCCATGGATTGCATCTTCTTGGGGCATGCCTTGGCAAAGTGTCCTGCTTCTTTGCAGTAGAAGCAAGTCACTCCTTCTGCTGGTGCGGGGTTCCTCGTCACTTGTCCTCCGGTAGAGGTGCCACGAGTGGGTGGTGGAGCGGGACGACTGCCATGATGTGGTGTACGATTCATTGTCGGCCGGAAGGTGTGTGATTGTGGAGGAACACTGCGGGCCCTGGGAAAACTGCCAGGATTAATCTTTTGAGCAGCCATCTTCCTCTTCCTGCTCTCCATCTCCACTTGCTTGCCCTCCTGACGGATAGCTTTGCTCACAAGCTGGTGGAAATCGACATAGTCATTGGAGATCAACTGCACCGCTATGTTATCGTTGAGACCTTCGAGAAATTGCTCCTGCTTGCGTCTGTGGCTACATCCTCGGGAGCATACATGGCCAGCTGGTTAAATTTTTGTAAATATTCATTTACAATACGCCCACCTTGATGGAGCGCTCTAAACTCCTTTTTCTTAAGGGTGATGGTGCCAATGGGAATATGGGCCTTGCGAAAGTTGTGCATAAACTCTTCCCAAGTGATAGCCTGAGCGTTGCCATGGGTGGTGGTGAACGTATCCCACCATTCTGCAGCATGCCCACTCAACTGGTGAGATGCGAACAAGACTCGCTACCTGTCATTGCATTGGAGTACATCAAATTTCTTGCTGATGGCTCGTAGCCAGCCGTCTGCCTCCATTGGATCGGCACTACTGCTGAAAGTTGGGGGACGCATCCTCATGAACTCCGAGAGCCGAAGTGCTGGGGCCTGAGCAGGTATGGCCGGAGCTGGTGGGGCAGGATTATTCATGGTTTGGACCATCAGGTGAATGAGTTGGTTCTGATTATCCATCATTTGTGCCCAGTCGGGTCCATTAACCGGAGGGGGTGGAGGAATCTCATTGCTGCGGGCATCATTGCCATTGTTCCGGGTGTTAACCATCTGTTTTGAGGCTTCAGAAAGATTAGGGGTAGATTTTTCTAAGGAGGGTTTGCATGCATGTCCCAAAACAACCAAAGACAACGATAAAGTAAAACAACTTCGAATATTTATTAATAGATTCGTACTCGAAAATTCGTGGTTCACTATCTTATTACATTATTCCAATCTCAAGATATCCTAGGGTGCTGGTTTAAACTTGGCTAAGTATTCTTTCTTGTTTCAAGTGCGACGCTTCTTGGGTGGAGTCTCAAAGTTGGATGCCGTGGCGGAACTCTCATCACTAGCTCGCAGAGTAGCTAGTTTTGCTTCGGCCCGCTGAAGTTTGTAGGTGGTGTAGCTGAGCTCATCTAAACTGGCTTGATAAGCGTAGTCCAATGATTGCGTAAACTCCACCTGCTGCTTGAGCCGAGGGTTGTCTTCCGCTTCCGTGGATGCAAAAATGCTGGTGTAGCTTGCAGGGTATCTCCAAGGATAATACCGGAACTTGGTATTTCGAAGCTCTATGGCGTAGATTTCCCTTAGTTGACAAATAGCTTCCCGGGCGGCATCCTGGATACCAGTGAAAAAGGTATCCCGTTGTTGTGGAGCGTTGAAGATGTGGGAGGTAGCTGTATCTCCGACCTTGGCGTAGATCAAGACTTCCACTCTCCAATAATCTTGTGTCCCGATGGTGCATAGGTAGCCTTGGTAGATTGGACGTGCCTTGAAGCCTAGCTTCTGCAGGAGGTTCCAAAGGCAGTTGACCAAGTATCCTGCCTGGGAGCCAAAGGTGGTGTGGGTAGGGACCTCGGCCATCTACAATTTTGAAAAAGGGTAAGTGTGAGAAAATAACAAAATAGAAGTAAGTCCAGTTGTTACGAGAATTTTCAAATTTTTGATTTTTAGGAAAAATAGTTCCTTAGGGTGATACAGTCCTATTCTATCTACGGTCACGTCTTGGGGTTATTAGGGCTCTGATACCATCTTTGTCGGAACCCGGAGTAACAACTCCTGGATCCTCTATGTAAATCGCACTAGTCCAGGATCAGCTAGTGCACACAGTCAACAACAAAGATAAATACCATACGCAATGACAAATATTATAATAAAGGTAAAGAGTACGGCCTTATGGCCAACGTTTACATCATCGCACATTGGCAAAATTTAATAACTGCGGAAGCAACTGAAAAGAAAGCGAAGCCCAAGCCTGCCCACAGGCAAACAACTGCAAGACGGTGAATACAATATAATGCTTAAGGCCACAAAGGAGAGCATATAGGGTTAGTTGGTGCAGAAAACAACATTTGAATGAATACAATAAATAGATTGAAATTGCTCCGGTGTGGCGGTGATCCGACGGCGAGGGGACTCAACCGAGGTGCGGAGGAGCTTCGCACGGATGCGGGGATGCTCAGGGTGTCCTCAGTGGAGCTCGGGGACGGCACGGCGCGGGGGCGGTGCGGTGCTCGGGAGAGGCGAGCGAGGGCGGGAGGAGGTGGTGTGATGGGGAGAGGTGCTCGGGGGGTCTTTTATAGGGGCGGAGGGGGAGCAGGGGCACGGCAATTGCACGCCGTTGATGGCGGCCGGAAGAAGGAAAGCGGGGAGGGTAAAGGAATGAAGAGGCACGAAAGGAAAGGGAGGGGTGCAAATCACGGGGATTTGTTTCCGGTGGCGTGCGGTTGCCAAAACCGGAGAGAAGGCGGCGGGGAAGGTCCGGATTCAGCGCGGAGTCGGTCGGGGGCCGCAAAGGAAAAGGGGGAATGGGGAAGAAAGGAAGGAAGCGCGCGGTGGGGAAGAAGGGCCTGACAGGCGGGCCCGAGGTGCAGCGAGAGAGAGAGAGGGGGAAAACGGGTGGCAGCGATGGTGACACGCAACAGGGCGCGGATCGGGCGGCCGAGGAATTAAGTGGCGGCAGACGGGTGAGATGGGCGGGGCGTGGTGGCTTGGCGCGCATCGGGCCGGCCACGTGTCGGCCCGGGAGGAGGGGAAGGCGGGATCCGGGGGCGACGTGGGCGGATCTGGGCTGTTCACGCGTCGGCCGGTGGGAGGGTTTGGGGATTTTGATTTTCTTTTTGATTTTTGGATTTTTAGAAAATCCTAGAAAATTAAATAAAGCTCAGAAAAATATGAAATCACTTCCAAAAATTCCAGAAAAATTCACAGAAGTTCCTGGAGATATTTTGGACTTACATAAAATATTTTCAACCTCTTTTCTACACAAGATATTTAAGGTTTTATTTTCCTTAAGCTTCTCTTTTAAAATTTAAACAGCTTTAAATAAATAAATAAAAGAAAATTTTTGGGATGTTACAGAATATCGCAGCATGACTGGCTCCCTCTTGTACCTCACTGCCTTGAGACCGGACATACACTTCTCTATGTGTCTGTGTGCTCGTTTCTATGCTTCTCCTCGTGTACCTCACCGCCAGGCGGTGAAGCGCATCTTTCGATACCTTCGAGCTACCATAGACTGTTGTATCTGGTACTCTTCCTCTTTCTGTCTTTCCCTTAGAGCCTACTCCGATGCAGACTTTGCTGGCTGTATGATAGATAGGAAGAGCACTTCTTGCACTTGCCAATTGATTGGCACTTCTCTTGTTTCTTGGTCTTCTAGGAAGCAGTCCGGTGTTGCACAGTCCACCGCAGAGGTCGAGTACATTGCTGCCGCTAGTTGCTGCAGCTAGGTACTTTGGATGACTTCGACCCTACGAGACTTTGGGTTAGTCATAGACAATATTCCACTCCTATGTGATAACACTTCTGCCATTAATATTGCCAAAAACCCAGTGCAACATTCTCAAACCAAGCACATTGATATCAGATTCCATTTCCTTAGGGACCATGTAGAGAATGGTGATATAGTGCTCTAGTTTGTGGAGTGTGACCACCAGTTGGCTGATATCAGATCGAGCTTCCTGAAGACTATGGTATTAGCACAACATTCAATGTTGCTAATTTGACACCATTCTTTGGCTCAAAAGGATCAGAGTCGAGGATGACTCCATTTCAAGAGGGGGATGATGATGAGGACATCGCAGTCGAACAGCTGCCATCGCAAATAAACCATGAGGTAACACATGAACCGGTTACACAAGCACATGGCAAAGCAACACCAAACAATGTAAGCCATGTAATAGAACAAGGACCGCTTACGCGAAGCCGTGCCAAGAAGCTATAGCAACAGGTGACTTCACTCCTTGCTGAAATTCACTTCAATGTAACCGAAAACTTTATACTACCTAAATCATATATACTTGTCGGGACCCGGATTTCCAAATCCGGACCCTCTGTGTATTATAGCACTAGTCCCAGATCAAAGCTAGTGCACACAGTCAAATAGTGATGATTACAAAACCAACAACGCTTTATTACAATAATAGAGAGTACAGACCGAAAGACCTTTTATTACAAATGAGGTTTCAAGACCTCACACACACACACAAAACACAGCGGAAGCAAAATATAAATCCAGCGGAGAAGGCCCATCAATACGCCACAGGCAATTGATTGGGGAAGCGCAACCTAGTACTCCAGAAAGCCTTCGTCGAATCCACACGTGAAGTAGTCGAAATCTCCCTCTTGAGCTTCATAATCCTCTGAGATTTGTTTTTGAGTGCAGCATGTGAGTACATAAAGTACTCCGCAAGTCATAGGAAAATGCAGTAGATGCAAGGCTCAACAAAGGAGGGTTATATAGTTCATTTGCACAAAGCAATATTTTATTTCCATTACCATTAAATATTTTCGAAGGCATTAATTTAACAAAGTGACTATTTTAACTGAAACTATTAAGCAATTTACAGTGAAGGTTCTATCCACCAACACTAGATAAACAACTCTAACCGCCATGGTTCAAGATAACAGGTTCCATCCCCCACATTGGCTCCATCCGCCAGGACAACCCCGAGAGTTCCATCCACTCTCAGTTTCCCAAAACTTTTGCTTTTAAATCAAAACCAAAGATGTAACACCCCAGCCTAACATAGGCCTGAAATGCTACTAACTATCCACAATAAAACAACAACTAATATAGGTTACCTAAAATTTCGCATAACCTCCTTTGTTTATTAACCGGATGGCGGTTTAAATAAGCATGAATAGCACAAGTTCTAAATAATGAACGGAAAGATAATATCCAATGATACTAAGTCTTTATTACATTTAATCTGATGGAAAATAAACTGAACCAATTAAGCTAACAAGCCAACAAAATTATCATGACTGTCTTTATTTCTTATTGAAGGAATAGTGCATGTGCAACGAAGCTAATCCCTTTTTGATCCCATATATGCCATTCTCACATTGGTACCTAAAACAAATAAACAAACAGCAAGAGTGAGTCCAACGACTCAGCAAGTATAACTGTATCAAATGCAAGCATGAACATTAACCTCAAGTTAAACATATTACATATGAATTTCATGCTATGCATTATGATCAAAGGCTCCTCTTTCTCATCTCTTTCGCATTTTACCAGACGCGGGTGTGCATCCGTCAATGCACACCCATGCCTGCACCCTCGGTGCAGGGACCAATTGCCCACACTCCGCAAGTGTGGGGACCTCGATGCTTGATCACCACTGATGGGAACGGGGTCCCGATCTTCCAACAGGTTCTGGATAAATTCGATTTGGTGGAGTCGCGACACAAATCGATCCGGCTTCGAACAACACGCCCGAACCCCGCAATCGCAGCACCACGTCTCCTCGGGTTATCAACCGTGCGCTGCCCGGTTGACCTTGCCAAGAAGGCTAATCCTCGCTGCGAATCAAGAACACAAGCAAGAACAAGGAAGAACACAACCAAATTGCAGATATATTGATGAAGCACTCGAAAATTGGGGTCTCACAAACCGATGACGGCGAAACTGTTCAAAGACAGAATTAATCTAAGCAAAACCCCACCCTAATGGTGGGGGTGGCGGCTGTATATAAAGGAGTAAGGGGCGTGCAAAACCCCTGGACGCGTCCTTAATGGACTCCAACACGATACAAAGCCGAACGGCCCAAAAGACGGTGTCACAGCACCCTGACAGATTCTGGACGTCCACTTGTTTCGACGATTCCCGTTGACTCAGAAGGAATTTTGATATGAGACCAGAGCCATTGGAAAGCTTATCTTCTCAGCTTTCCATACATATGTGGAACGTCCAAAACGGAGTCCGGATGCGATCTGGGCGTCCGTTTAGTGCGGCCTGGTCCTGGACTCTGAATTGGATTCGAAGTGGGCTTGAGTTGGACATCCAACATGATTCGACCACCCTTGCTGGACTCGTGCACTCGTAGCCCTTCTCCAAGTACTTCTTGATCCTCTCCATGGTTCCTAATCATAATTAAATCATTAGGTAGTAATCGATTCTCAAATGAACAAAAGAAGTACTTAGGAACGAGCTCACCTGTAAATTCAATTGTCGGGCGAGCTCTAGTGATTGGTCCTTGAATATCAAGTGGAGGAGTGTTGTGTATATCCGAAGAAGTGATGTCCTCATCATCCTCCCCCTCTTGAAGCGGAGTTGTCCTCAACTCGTCTCATCTTCTTCTCCCAAGCATGGTTTCAAATCTGAAATGTTAAAGGTGGGACTAACCCCAAACTCGGGAGGCAACTCAAGTTTATATGCATTATCATTTATCTTCTCAACTATCTTAAAAGGACCAGCAGCTCTAGGCATCAATTTTGACTTTCTTAACTCAGGAAATCTATCCTTTCGCAAGTGCAACCAAACAAAATCACCCGGTTCAAGTTTAACTTCCTTTCTACCTTTACTACCAGTAATCCTATATTTTTCATTCATCTTTTCAATGTTTGCCTTAGTAGTCTCATGCATTTTGAGAATAAAATCAGCACGCTCCTTAGCATCATTATGAACTCTCTCACTAGTAGGCAAAGGTAAAATATCAATAGGGGCACGGGGATTGAATCCATACACTACCTGAAAAGGACTTACCTTGGTGGTGGAGTGTTCCGCTCGATTATATGCGAACTCAACATGCGGCAAACACTCTTCCCATAGCTTTAAATTGTTCTTCAAAATAGCTCTCAACATGGTAGATAATGTGCGGTTCACCACCTCGGTTTGGCCATCAGTTTGTGGGTGACATGTCGTAGAGAACAACAACTTTGTACCCAACTTGTTCCATAGAGTACGCCAAAAGTGACTCAAGAACTTGGCATCACGATCTGAAACAATAGTAGAAGGCATACCATGCAAACGAACTATCTCTTTGAAAAAGAGGTCAGCAATATGAACGGCATCATCGGTTTTATGACATGGGATAAAGTGAGCCATCTTAGAAAAGCGATCCACAACAACAAAATGCTATCTCTCCCCTCTTAGTTCGGGCAACCCTAAAACAAAGTCCATAGAAATATCGCTTACGGAATAGAAGGAACAGAAGTGGCATATATAAACCATGTGGATTCAAGCGAGACTTAGCTTTTGACATGTAGTGCGGCGAGCCACAAACCGCTCAACATCTCGCCTCATCTTTGGCCAAAAGAAGTGTGTGGTCAGAACGTCCTCCGTCTTCTTAGCACCAAAATGTCCCATCAATCCGCCTCCATCGCCTCCTGCAACAACAAAAGACGAACGGATCCAATGGAATGCATAGGCGGTTAGCTCTAAACAAAAACCATCATTGATCACGAATTTATTCCATGTTTGACCCTCTTTACAATGCAACAACACATCCTTAAAATCATCATCAAAAGCATATTGTTCTTTAATAGTTTCAAGACCAAAATGCGACAATCAAGTTGAGACAACATGGTATAGCGTCGAGACAAAGCATCAAGCAATCACATTATCCTTCCCTTTCTTGTGTTTAATGACATAAGGAAAAGATTCAATAAATTCAACCCACTTAGCATGTCTACGATTCAAATTGGTTTGACTACGAATATGCTTAAGTGATTCATGATCGGAATGAATGACAAATTCTTTAGGCCATAAATAGTGTTGCCACGTCTCTAAAGAACGAACAAGAGCATACAATTCTTTATCATCGTGGAATAATTAAGAACAGGACCATTCAATTTTTCGCTAAAGTAGGCAACAGGTTTGCCTTCTTGCATCAAAACACCACCAATACCAATTCCGCTAGCATCACATTCGAGTTCAAAAGTCTTACCAAAATTGGAAGTTGGAGCAATGGTGCGTGCGTAAGCTTGTCCTTCAAAAGAATAAAGGACTCCTCTTGTGATGGCCCCAATGGAACACAACTCCTTCTTTGTCAACTCAATCAGCGGTGTCGCAATGGTGCTGAATTCTTTGACAAAGCGGCGATAAAATCTCGCAAGGCCAAGAAAACTCCGCGACTTGGGAGGCATGGTGGGCGTGGGCCAACTCCATATCGCCTCCACCTTGGCTCTATCAACCTCAATTCCTGTGGAGTCACAACATAGCCAAGAAAAGAGACTCGATCCGTGCAAAGGTGCACTTCTCAAGGTTACCAAACAAACGTGCATCTCTCAAAGCATTAAAACAGCACGTAAGTGAGTCGAATGTTCATCCATGGACTTGCTATAAATCAAGATATCATCAAAGTAGCGACCACAAATTTGCCAATGAAAGGACGTAAAACCTCGTTCATTAATCTCATGAAAGTGCTAGGTGCATTAGTTAAACCAAAAGGCATGACTAACCACTCATACAAGCGAACTTAGTTTTAAAAGCGTTTTCCATTCATCGCCAAGTTTCATTCTTATTTGGTGGTATCCACTACATAAGTCAATCTTTGTGAAAATTATAGCACCACACAACTCATCAAGCATGTCGTCTAGCCTAGGAATAGGATGACGATACCGTATAGTAATGTTGTTAATGGCTCTACAATCTACACACATACGCCAAGAACCATCTTTTTTGGGAACCAAAAGAACAGGAACAACACAAGGACTAAGGCTCTCACGTACGTACCCACGGTCCAAAAGGTCTTGGACTTGGCGCTGAATCTCCTTAGTCTCTTCGGGATTGGTCCTGTACGACGCACGGTTTGGCAAGCTCGCTCCAGGAATCAAATCAATCTGGTGCTCAATCCCTCGAATGGGTGGAAGTCCTGGAGGTATCTCATCAGGGAAAACATCTCTAAACTCCTGCAAAAGGTTAGTGACAGGAGCAGGCAAAGTGCAAGGCATATTATCAAGAGAAAATAAAGCATCTTTGCACACAAAAGCATAGCATGTATCATTAACATCATCAATTGCAGCAAGGTCTGATTTTGTGGCAAGCATAACAGAATTTTTCAAATTGGTTACTTGCTGTTTTCAGATTTATCATGTTCCTTTGGATCATTAGCAGCTCTCGCCCTATCGGCCTCTATAATTTCATTTGGGGTCAAAGGCGTTAAAGTAACTTTCTTTTCTTATGCATAAAAGTGTATGTGTTACTACTACCATGGTGTAAAGCATCATTATCAAATTCCCAAGGTCGACCCAATAAAAGAGAGCATGCTTGCATGGGAACCACATCACAATCAACATGATCAACATAAGCACCAATGGAAAAATGGACTCGACATGTTTGTGTTACCTTAGCTTTTCCAGAGTCATTTAACCATTGAATATGGTATGGATGTGGATGCGGTCGCGTGGTCAAGCCAAGCTTCTTAACCAAATCAGAACTCACCAAGTTGTTGCAACTTCCTCCATCAATGATGACACGTGCACGCCGGTTCTTGATTGCAAAGAAGGTCTGAAACAAATTATGGCGTTGAAGTTTATCGGTTTGTTGTACCTGCGTGCTGAGGACTCGCTGCACAATGATGCTCCGTAGCGTCGCTGTGGACGCCCCACCAAGGGCAGGTCGTCATCACCACCGCCATTGTCGTCTGTGGCGTGACAACATCATCATCCTCCTCGATATCCGAAGTCGATGTAGCCTCCATCTTACGTGGCGATGTATGCCCGTTGGCTAGGGCAATTCTTCGCACATGACCAAGTCCATGACAGCGGTGGCATCGAATGCCTGAGGAGCGGCCCGTTGAAGCCACGGAAGAAGAACTCTTGTGCGGGCCCCGCAAAGAATTTTTGAAGAATCTACAAGGCGTGTCGTGGAAAGTGGCTTGGCGCTGCTGCCATCTTGTTCACAGGTGGTGGAGGAGAACGAAACTCAAGAAGACTTGGGCAGTCCGTGGATGTAGTCGTCGCGGGGTGTAGAAGGGTCGTCCGGTGCGTGCCTTAGTTGATTCTCGTGCGCCCTCGCAATTCTTTCTCTGCAAGCATAGCAAGGTGGAACAAGCGGTTGTGATAGTAAATTCTTTATAATCAACAATGTCCCGAATTTCACAGTAACCCCGTAGAAACGACAAATCTTATCCTCCGTGTCCTCAACAACCCCACAACGCACCATACCCTTTTGAAGCTCAACATAATAGTCTTGGACAGAACTATCACCTTGTTCTAAGCGCTGCAATTTTTTCTCAATTCAAGTTTATATGAGGGAGGAACAAAGCGACACGCATAGCTTCTTTTAAGCGCTCCCATGTATCAGGTTGTAGCGCATGGTACTTAGTTCATTCCACCAGATAATAGCAAAGTCCTTAAACTCACTAGTAGCTTGTCTAACTCTATGTTGCTCAGGAACTAAGTGAGAGTTAAACACGCTCACCGTCATCTCCCAATCAAGATATATTTCAGCATCATAAAGACCGAAAAAGATGGAATGGTAAACTTCACTTTAGCAAAGGGTCATCGTTACCATGACGGTTCTGGTTATTACCTCCCATACCATGTCGGTTTCTTTGAAGACGACGGCGTAGTCGTGCATCTTGTGTCGCCCGCCGATCAATGTTGCCATCTCGCATCATACTGTGGCGTCATCATGATGATGGCCATCATTGACGTGTGGTAAGCGTGCCTCCAATGTGTCCATCCGACCGGTGAGGTCACCATCCGCCGCTCCACCCGCTCAATGCCTTCCGTGGTGTTCAACTGGGTAATGGCGGCGACGATGGTGTCCAATCTCGCGCCGAGATCAGTGAGTGAAGCGTTTTGTTTGTCGGCGCAGCTTGTAGCCGGCCGCGACTAACACACTCGTTGAAATCGACGGTGTCCCGTCCTCTTCGTTTCCGCCATGGTTAGAAATACGGGGCAAACAAAAGGATGATCCTATGAACTACAAAGGAAGGAAGTGGAAACCCAAAGGAAGTGGCTTACCAAGCTCTTACAAGTGTGCGAAAGCGGTGGATGGTACAACCGGTGGTCGGTTCGTGATACCTTGTCGGCGTGGGTACGATTGCAAGGTCAAAACGTGCTATCCGTAGTAGATATATGGAGTTTGGAAGGCCAAATATGTCGATGGAACACAAATCAATAACGAGATAGTAATGCTGAATAAATGTCCAAAGTATGGTCCTAGTTCTTTGGCCTAAATGTGTCCTATATCAAGTATGAGATGATGAACAAGGAGTCACGAATGAATATGAAAGCAACGACAACAAAGATGGCCAGGCTCTGAGAAGCTCAATTCAGCATAAGCACAAAACAAATAAATTGTTGGCACCTAAAACTGTGCTCTGTTTTCTCTTTTTTTTTCTTCTTCTTTTTTTTTGTTTGCGGCTATGGATAGCACTCTCTCTCCTCTCTACTATAGCCGAAATTTTTCTTTTTGTATTTTTATATTTTTTCACAGGCGAGCACAGAAATAGGAACCACACAAAGTTGCAACTCAATCGGATGTAAGGAGTGGCCTCTGAAATTAATGAATGTCTGCAAATTCGGTGATTCAGTTTGAGCTTGAGTACTACACTTTCAGGCCGAATTTCGGGAAAATAAATTCGTCGAACCCGACAAAGTTGGGAGATTCGGATGTAAAATTTAATTTCACCCAATTTCAAAAAAAAAGCAACTGATTTCGAGTCCGTATGCAAAAGTTATGGCCGTTTCAAGATGGACCTCCAAGTTATGGTTGCTGTGGGGGTCAAAACGAAGATCGGGTGGAGGGAATTTGTGGAATCTGGTGGCGGAAGCTCGGGAAAGGTGGGGATGATGCGGTGTGATCACGAGGCGTGATGGATGGCCAACAGAGGGTTAACAGAGGGTGGGATATGGGTGGGAAAACAAAAACAGAGGGTGGAGGAAAACGCGAAGCGTGACGGCTAGGGTTTGAAGGGTGGTAGCGGGTGGGAAAACAACTCGAACAAAACACGATCTAAACCAGCAACACAACTCGACTAAGGACACAAACTCAACACTACGGACTCTGGAATCAACTTGTGCAAAGGCTAAACGAGATCTAGGACAGGAAACAACCTATGACTACAATTTTTTTGTAGGGCTTTTTCATGGACTCTAGGACGAAACCGAAAATAACAAAGGAGGGTAACTCGAACACGGAGGAACACCAAGCTCGATTACCACTTGATGGGAACGGGTCCCGATCTTCCAACAGGTTCGGATAAATTCGATTTGGTGGAGTCGCGACACAAATCGATCCGGCTTCCGAACAACACGTTCCGAACCCCGCAATCGCAGCACCACGTCTCCTCAGGTTATCAACCGTGCGCTGCCCGGTTGACCTTGCCAAGAAGGCTAATCCTCGCCTGCGAATCGAAGAACACAAGCAAGAACAAGGAAGAACACAACCAAATTGCAGATATATTGATGAAGCACTCGAAAATTGGGGTCTCACAAACCGATGACGCGAAACTGTTCAAAGACAGAATTAATCTAAGCAAAACCCCACCCTAATGGTGGGGGTGGCGGCTATATATAAAGGAGTAAGGGGCGTGCAAAACCCTGGGCGCGTCCTTAATGGACTCCAACACGATACAAAGCCGAGCGGCCCAAAAGACGGTGTCACAGCACCCTGACAGATTCTGGACGTCCACTTGTTTCGACGATTCCCGTTGACTCAGAAGGAATTTTGATATGAGACCAGAGCCATTGAAAGCTTATCTTCTCAGCTTTCCATACATATGTGGAACGTCCAAAACGGAGTCCGGATGCGATCTGGGCGTCCGTTTTAGTGCGGCCTGGTCCTGGACTCCGAATTGGATTCGAAGTGGGCTTGAGTTGGACATCCAACATGATTCGACCACCCTTGCTGGACTCGTGCACCTCGTAGCCCTTCTCCAAGTACTTCTTGATCCTCTCCATGGTTCCTAATCATAATTAAATCATTAGGTAGTAATCGATTCTCAAATGAACAAAAGAAGTACTTAGAGCGAGCTCACATGTAAATTCAATTGTCGGCGCGAGCTCTAGTGATTGGTCCTTGAATATCAAGTGGAGGGTGTTGTGTATATCCGAAGAAGTGATGTCCTCATCAACCACATGACCAAGACTTCAACAATTCTCAATATGATGCATATATGTGAATGTATCAACAAGATATCATGCATTCACCATACTACGCATCAACAAATCTCATAAATGCCATAATGTAAACAAAACATAAATAGCATTAACAACTCAGAACATTACTCAAATTCATAAGTAAAGCATTCATAACTCAAACACCACTCGTATCATCACTCAATCACACAGATTAATCATAGCAGGTTATACTTGCCTCAACATGAGAAAATGAAGAACGCGTAGAAGGCACAACCCCAAACCGTTCTCCTCCTGAATATTTAATTAATAATTACTAACATGACAGTAACGGGTTTCTAGGTATAAAATAACAGCAACCCCAATTAACCCAACAATTTATCTCAATTAAATCCCCAACTCCCCTCGGCCAAATCTGCCCAACCACAGACAGCTGACTTCCAAAAATCATAACTTTCAGTACATAACTCCAAATTAAGAGTTCTTGGACTCCCTGTAAAGATAATTAAATTATCTACAAAAACTTAGTTGGGGAGACTCTCTGATTCGGCCATTTACTAACCGATCCAAACCCTTTTTTAAAGCATCCAAATTCACGTTGGACTCTCTGGACAGCGCACTAAAACAGGCATAACTTTCGTCCAGAAACTCGAAATCCGGACTTCTTGACCTTTATGGAAAGCTAAGAAAATTATCTAAAACTTTCCTAACATGAAGAATTTCTGATTCGCAACTATTTCCGTCGCACAAACCGATCTACTAAACTCTGTCCAGAACTACTCCGATCTGCAGAACAGCAACACTAGAAAATTCATAACTTTTTCTACACAACTCGGAATAACGCGTTCTAGCACTCCCTGGAAAGATAATCAAGTCCTCTACAATTTTCTAGCAGAGGTCCAGACCTGAATCCTGACGGATCTAACCCAGAACAGCCGATTAGCCCAAACTGTCACGGCGGTTCAGAAAACAGACGAAATCCAACTTGATTAAAACTCATCTAGAGGACCAACGGAGTTACCCTTGATGACACGAGGACGAACACGACGACGAACGACGACGAACACGCCGCGATCTCCTCCTCTCCTTCCTCCGGATCCACGCGGTATAGCGGCGAACGCCGACGACGGCGCCGGGGAACAAGACGACGACGACGAAGGCGGCGACGAAGACGAAGGCACCACGGCGCAGCGAGGACGACGACACGGCACGGAGAAGACGGCGTGGCAGCAGGGGCGACGGCGGCCGGGCGACGGCGGCGGGGCGCACGGCGGCCGGCATGGGCGGCGGCGGCAAGGCGGCGGCGGCAAGAAGCGCAGGAGGCGGCGGCTGCAGGAGCGGGCGCGAGGGGTGGAGGCGCAGGGTGGGGGCTGCTAGGGTTTTAAGTGGTGGCCTCCCTCCCTCTTGGGCCTAGAAAATCCCACAGGCCAAGCCCAAGCCCAGTTGTCTTAACTTTCCGAAACCCCCAAAACTCTTTTAATAAATCTTTTCACTTAAGTCCCTCTCTCTATTAACTAAGCAATTAATAAAACATTTTCCGGGGTATTACAAAAGATCTACCATGTGAATGCATTCCTTGCCCGCCCTTGACAGTGGGCACTGCTATTCGACCTTTCCAGAATCCGCACTGGCTTGGACTCAAAGGATAGATCTTGCTCAATAATCAAAGGTTCTAGCTCGATGTGAACTTCTGGGTCTCGCAAGTACTTCCTCAACATGGACACGTGAAACACGTTATGCACTCGCGCATAGCCTCAGGAAGATCCAAACGGTAAGCCAATTTCCCAATCCGCGCTAATATGGTGAAAGGTCCAACGTACCTAGGGCTAAGCTTCCCTTTGTACCGAACCTCACCACACCCTTGGTAGGAGATACTCTCAAGAGCACCTAATCTCCCACCGCAAACTCCAAGTCCCTCCTTCTCACATCAGCATAACTCTTACGTCTACTCGGGCAGCCAACAAATTCTGTCTTACCAAAGCCACTCTCTCAACGGTCTTCTGGACCCAATCCGGTCCTAAGACTGCTTTCTCGCCCACCGCTTCCCAGCAAAGGGGCGACCTACACTTACGGCCATACAACACTTCAAATGGAGCTGCTTTGATACTAGAGTGATAACTGTTGTTATAGGCAAACTCTGCCAGAGGTAATTGATCCTCCCAACTACCCTTCCAAGACAGCACACAAGATCTCAACATGTCCTCCAAAGTTTGGATAGTCCGCTCTGACTGTCCATCAGTCTGCGGGTGGAAAGCCGTGCTCAAACGAAGCTGAGTGCCCAAAGCACTCTGCAAACTCTCCCAAAACTTGGAAACAAACTTGGCATCTCTGTCGGAAATTATGGTCTTAGGCACACCATGCAGCCTCACAATTTCCCGAACATAAATAGGAGCCAGATCACTCGCTGAGTTGGTTGTGCGGATAGGAATGAAGTGCGCGGACTTACTGAACCGATCCACAACAACCCAAATTGTGTCCTTGCCTCTCGGCGACCGAGGCAACGCGACCACAAAATCCATAGAAATATCATCCCACGGCCATTGAGGAACCTCCAATGGCTGCAATAATCCGGCTGGCCTCTTATGTTCAGCTTTCACTTGCTGACAAATACCACACGAGGCCACATAATTTGCTATATCCACCTTCATCCTTTTCCACCGTAAATTCGCTCAAATCACGATACATCTTAGTCTCTCCGGATGAATCAGATACGGAGTGCGATGAGCTTCTCTCAAATGTCATCCTTAACCTCCGCTTCTGCAAGACGCATAAACGCCTTTAAAACGCAATGCCCCTGACATATCCATGCTGAAATCCCCTTCTTTTCCCATCTCCAACCGTTTCATAACCCTCAAGCAACCGATCGATCACAGTGCCTCCCTTTTCGCTCTCGGTATAGCCGACTCTAAGATCAACTGGTCTCCACTGGCCGCACCGCATAGCGTAAAGATATCCCCATACGATCAAAATCAGCAATCAAACAATCCAGGGTAGCAGGCGTCGCCTTGCGACTCAGAGCATCGGCCACCACATTGGCCTTACCCGGATGATACTGAATGGTTAGATCATAATCCTTGATCAACTCTAACCATCTGCGCTGCCTCAAATTCAGATCCTTCTAGGTAAAGATGTACTTGAGACTCTTGTGATCGATAAACACGTCACAAGTCTCACCGTACAGATAGTGCCTCCAAAGCTTCAATGCAAACACAACTGCAGCCAGCTCTAAATCATGGGTAGGGTAATTCTGTTCATGCTTTTTCAGCTGCCTCGATGCGTAAGCCAAAACCTTACCATCTTGCATAAGCACACAACCCACCCAACTCTTGATGCATCGAGAGAAAGCGTGAATCGCTTCGGCTCGAACGGTGAGAACAGGCGGTCACCGACTTTTCCTTCAAAATCCGAAAATCGCGCCACAATCATCGTCCCACCGAAACCTCATGTCCTTCTGAGTAAGCTTCGACAAGGGCTTGGCGATGATGGAGAAATCTTGCATAAAGCGCCGATAATAACCTGCCAATCCGAGGAAGCTCCTCACCTCCTTGACATTGGTCGGCCTCTCCCAATCCACCATCAAGAAACTTTACTTGGATCAACGGAGACTCCTTTATCGCTGATGATGTGACCCAAGAACCCCACCTGGGTCACCCAGAACTCACACTTCTTGAGCTTCGCATAAAACTTATGCTCTCTTAGTGTTGCCAACACTTGTCTCAGATGCCGCTCATGATCTGCTTCACTCTTGGAATAAATCAAGATATCATCAATGAATACGACCACAAAGTCGTCCAACTATTCATGTAACATCCTGTTCATTGTCTCCATGAAAGCGGCGGGGCATTTGTTAGTCCAAAAGACATAACTTTAAATTCAAAATGCCCATACCGTGGAGAACGCCGTTTTCTCAATGTCCTCCTCTCGGACAGAATTTGATTGTACCCGATCGAGATCAATCTTTGAAAATACCTTAGCTCCCTCAACCGATCAAACAAATCCTCGATACGGGTAAAGGATACTTATTCTTGATGGTTAAGCGATTGAGAGCACGGTAATCAATACACATGCGCCAACTCCCATCTTTCTTCTTGACAATAACACCGGTGCTCCCCACGGAGACACACTCGGACGGATAAGATCCTTTGCCTTGGATCATCCAATTGCTTCTTTAACTCTTCTTGGACAGTCGAGCCAAACGGCACGGAGTTATAGAAACTGGTCGTGCTCCCGCACCAAGTCAATTTCGAACTCCACCGGACGCGGAGGTGGCATCCCGGCAACTCGCTGAAAACGTCCACAATTCCCGGACCACCGAATCGCTCTGCAATCAAAGAGGAATTTGGCTTTTCCACAAGGGATAAAAGAAATCCACTCTTCTCGCTCTACTACCGTGAAAAAGACTAGCCAACACACTGGGTGTACAGGAGGGTGCACTATCCTGAAACACTAACTCTTGGCCTGACGGCGATTGTAAAGTTACCGTCTTCCAAAACAAGATATGACAAGACGGTAACTATGCAACCAATCCATTCCCAAAATAACATCAAACGGCTCCATCCTCATAACCATCGATTAGCAACAAAATGTTCTCCATCTATGGTAATCGTACAACCCGGACAGATCGTTGAACTAGAAAGAATTCCACCGTGAATGAACCAAAACAGATCGAGCTATAGACCGCAAACTCAACTCGCCCGACTAGCAAACTCTATGGAAGCAAAGAGAAAGTAGCTCCGAATCAAATGTAACATAAGCCTCCACCGAGTCCACCAAAAGCGCACTGTCACCACATCGGGACGACTGCCGGCTCACCGTCGGCAAGGCGAGGAGATCGACGCTGAGTGCCGGGCGCCGAACACCCGGATATGGCGGAGCCGCCACCGCAGGAGGAGTCAAGGCGCCATCGCTGGAAACAACGCCGCAGGAGGAGGCGGCAAAAGTACCGGAGGCATCCCTCCAGAGAAGGGTAGTGAGACGGGTCGGCGCCAAGTTCGAGTAGGGCATTGCTAGCATCCTGACCGACCCCGGAAGAAGCCGCTGGCGCCGATCGAGCCGCTCGAATCGGCTCCCACTTGATGATGTGGCGGGATTACGCTTACAGACCATTGCCTTGTGGCCCTCCGCACCACAATGGCGACAAGCTCCCGACCAAACACACTCGCCGCACGATGTCCTCACCACACTTGAAACATTTCATCCCCGACCGGACCGGACGTACCATCGAACACCGGTGAAGGATGAAAAGTGGAAGACGCTGGGACTTGTTGAGCTTAGACTTGAAAGAATTTGCGACCCTTGAACTTCTTGTGAACCGGCCAGCCACGACCCACCACACCAAAACTCTTCCTCCGGCTACTCTGTACTCTCCGAGTCGCATGACCACCAGTCCCATGCGTCCCTCCCAAGCGCATCTCTAACTCCATGCCTCTCGCTTGCTCCACCAGGAGCTAAAGTCACGAGCTCCAAAGCTCCCAATACCGTCGAAACTCCCGCCTAAGTCCTCTCGGAACCTCTTGGCCTTCTCCACCTCATTGGTAGCCACAAAGGGCAGGCGGATTATGTTGTGGAATCCCACCTCGCACTCGACAACGACATCTTGCCCGCTTGTAATCATTCAATGAAACCTCCATCCTCTCCACAAATGAGTCGATAGAACCTCTTCTGAATCGCCCAAGAACACCTCCCAAGTTCTTGGCCCTAAGGCGCGGATCTAGCC
The DNA here is from genome assembly GCA_036346245.1 of Bonia amplexicaulis. NCBI lineage: Eukaryota > Viridiplantae > Streptophyta > Magnoliopsida > Poales > Poaceae > Bonia > Bonia amplexicaulis. Next base: position 10,753,352 of record CM070739.1, read on the forward strand.
GACAGACTCCTTCCCACCGAGATCCTTTGCGCCTTCAACCGAAGGCCACAAACCGAGCTCGCCGCCGATGGTAGCCCCAACACCTCTAGATGTCTCTATGTGACGCAACCGCTAGCAACATCAATCGGCGTCCCTAGTCCATCGAAGTATCCAACCTCAACGCATTCCACCGATGCAGACCCATCACACCCACCGCCGGCAAGGCCGCAGGAATGACCGCAGGCGCGGCTCTGGGTGCAGGGGGTGGAGACTGGTTTCCTTGAACCGTGAAGCAACCTCTTCCTCTCGATCCCACCGGACCGCCTCTCTGGCGCAGATTGCATTCAATCGGGCGGGGCACACACAGCTTCGTCGGCGCTCGCCGGCCACGACCACGACCACGGCCTCTACCCTTGCTATCTCTATATAACATAAATAAATATAGAGTCACACATGACACACAATTAATTATCGAAAGCAAGAAGAATGATACAGATGCGATGCAAAACCCATCCCCATCTATCGTGCACGGTGTGTCAAATTTAATATTTTCACTACCACGGACCTACACCGCTCGATACCAATCAGAACACCCCAGCCTAACATAGGCCTGAAATGCTACTAACTATCCACAATAAAACAACAACTAATATAGGTTACCTAAAAATTTCGGATAACCTCCTTTGTTTATTAACCGATGGCGCTTAAATAAGCATGAATACCACAAGTTCTAAATAATAAACGGAAAGATAATATCCAATGATACTAAGTCTTTATTACATTTAATCGATGGAAAATAAATCGAACCAATTAAGCTAACAAGCCAACAAGATTATCATGATCGTCTTTATTTCTTATTGAAGGAATAGTGCACGCAACTAAGCTAATCCTTTTGATCCCATATATGCCATTCTCACATTGGTACCTAAAACAAATAAACAAAAAGAAGAGTGAGTCCAACGACTCAAATAGTATAATCGTATCAAATGCAAGCATGAACATTAACCTCAAGTTAAACATATTACATATGAATTTCATGCTATGCATTATGATCAAAGGCTCCTCTTTCTCATCTCTTTCGCATTTTACGGACGCGGGTGTGCATCCGTCAATGCACACCCATGCCTGCACCCTCGGTGCAGGGGACCAATTGCCCACACTCCGCAAGTGTGGGGACCTCGATGCTTGATCACCACATGACCAAGACTTCAACAATTCTCAATATGATGCATATATGTGAATGTATCAACAAGATATCATGCATTCACCATACTACGCATCAACAAATCTCATAAATGCCATAATGTAAACAAAACATAAATAGCATTAACAACTCGAACATTACTCAAATTCATAAGTAAAGCATTCATAACTCAAACACCACTGTATCATCACTCAATCACACAGATTAATCATAGCAAGGTTATACTTGCCTCAACCGCGAGAAAATGAAGAACGCGTAGAAGGCACAACCCCAAACCGTTCTCCTCCTGAATATTTAATTAATAATTACTAACATGACAGTAACGGGTTTCTAGGTATAAAATAACAGCAACCCCAATTAACTCAACAATTTATCTCAATTAAATCCCCAACTCCCTCGCCAAATCTGCCCAACCACAGACAGCTGACTTCCAAAAATTATAACTTTCAGTACGTAACTCCAATTAAGCGTTCTTGGACTCTCTGTAAAGATAATTAAATTATCTACAAAAACTTAGTTGGGGAGACTCTCTGATTCGGCCATTTACTAACCGATCCAAACCCTTTTTTTAAAGCATCCAAATTCACGTTGGACTCTCTGGACAGCGCACTAAAACAGGCATAACTTTCGCCCAGAAACTCGAAATCCGGACTTCTTGACCTTTATGGAAAGCTAAGAAAATTATCCAAAACTTTCCTAACATGAAGAATTTCTGATTCGCAACTATTTCCGTCGCACAAACCGATCTACTAAACTCTGTCCAGAACTACTCCGATCTGCAGAACAGCAGCACTAGAAAATTCATAACTTTTTCTACACAACTCGGAATAACGCGTTCTAGCACTCCCTGGAAAGATAATCAAGTTCTCTACAATTTTCTAGAAGAGGTCCAGACCTGAATCCTGACGGATCTAACCCAGAACAGCCGATTAACCCAAACTGTCACGGCGGTCCAGAAAACAGACGAAATCCAACTTGATTAAAACTCATCTAGAGGACCAACGAGTTACCCTTGACGACACGAGGACGAACACGTCGGCGAACACGACGACGAACGACGACGAACACGCCGCGATCTCCTCCTCTCCTTCCTCCGGATCCACGCGGTATAGCGACGAACGCCGACGACGGCGCCGGGAACAAGACGACGACGACGAAGGCGACGACGAAGACGAAGGCACCACGGCGCAGCGAGGACGACGACACGGCACGGAGAAGACGGCGTGGCAGCAGGGCGCGACGGCGGCGGGCGCACGGCGGCCGGCATGGCGGCGCGGCAACAAGGCGCAGGGAGGCGGCGGCGGCAGGAGCAGGGGCGCAGGGGTGGAGGCGCAGGGTGGGGGCTGCTGGGGTTTTAAGTGGTGGCCTCCCCTTCCCTCTTGGGCCTAGAAAATCCCACCTGGGCCAAGCCCAAGCCTAGGTTGTCTTAACTTTCCAGAAAACCCCCCAAAACTCTTTTAATAAATCTTTTCACTTAATTCCCTCTCTCTATTAACTAAGCAATTAATAAAACATTTTCCGGGGTATTACAAAAGATCTACCATGTGAATGCATTCCTTGCCCGCCCTTGACAGTGGGCACTGCTATTCGAATAGTTTGACACTCTGCAGAGGTTGTACAACTTTACCCTCAAGAGATAAATTATCCTAACAGTCACCATGCTTCCTTTGGTATGAGACCCAGATAAAATATCACAAAGCTTTTACCTCACTCTAGTTTAGCTAGACACCACCCGCTGAGGTTTCACCGCTGAAGGGTTAAATCCACCTAGTCAGAAGGCCCCTCTTGCGCCATATGAATACAGTAAATCTCTGTCCCTCACTGTGAATAACCAGTAAATCCCTAGCATCCACTTTCCACTAGTGGTACCTAAACTAGACTATCGTAAGTTAATCAGCTAGGTCGTACCCATATAGACTTGTGATTGCACGGTAATGCTCAGTTTGGACAAAGACAAGTGTCGGTCCTTAATTGACTAGGGCGGAACATACACTTTACAAAGTCTCGTGCTAACCGTACCAAACCAATCTTACCATCCACCCTGGTCTAAAACAACTCTCATATTTTATTTTATTTTAAAAGAACAGTGGCAACACCAATCGCCACTAAATTTCTGAATACAAAGACTGGTTAAATGAGCTATAATTTCCCATTCCCAGGTTACAAAGCATTAAATTTTTAATTAATAGAAAGCATTTCTCAAACATGGGTTCAAAAAGTTCAAAGAAGACTTGCCTTCGTGTGCGATGTCTTGACTATCTTATTGTGGGTCGACAAAATCTTCTTTCAAATAAAATTCAAAAATTCAAAAAGAGTGTAGATTTGGGTAGTTTATGATTTTATAAAAATTTAGAAATTTGAACGGGTCAAATCGGAGTTAAAATGAGAAAGTTATGGCCTCCGGAAGTTTTAATTAAAAGAAAAAGGAAAAAGAAAGATTTTCCGATTTATTTTTACACAGAAAATTCATAATTATGATGTCAGCAAGTAATTTAATTTCGGGTGAAATATTTTTTTAAAGAAAAAGGGATTTATGACGCAATACTGGCGTCAGCAAAATTTAAAATTTGAATTTTATGACATGCACGCCGAGATGGCACGCGCGGTGACAAGGCGCCACGCGGGCACACACGCCGGGCGGCCACGCTGTTGCCACGCTGGGCGCCGGCCGAGGTGGCCGGCGGGCGGCGGCAAGACGGGACGGCGAGCTCACGGCAAGACGGTGCTCGCCGGCGGCCGAGCGGCGGAGGATGAGGAGGCGTCGGGAGTCGGTTTCTTACTGCGGCGGCTCGGAGATGGCGGAGGAAGGCGGCGACGAGAGAGAAGGATCTGGGCGATGGCGCATGTGCGGCGGCGAGAGAGGGAGCGGGAGGCTCGGTCGAGGAGTGGGAGAGGTAGAGGAGGCGGCGGTTGAATCCCACCGCGGCGGGCCCGGAGGTTACCGAGGCGGGCGGCAAGGAGCTAGTGGCGGCGGAGGAGCTCGGGCGGCGGCTCTCGGTGGCTACGGCTCGGGCAAGGAGGGGAAAAGGTGGAGGAGGGGAGGGATGCGGAAGAGCTTCCCTGGGGGGCTTTTATAGGCGAGGAGAGGAGGGGGAGGCGGCGGCGTGGAGGGATCTCCGGCGAGAAATTATGTAATATCCCGAACGTCGTTATGGCGTAAGTTTTTAAAACAATCGCGGAGTCGCCAATTTTTCGGTAAATCGCGGGAAGGAAAAATAAAAGTTGTGGAATAGTGTAAAATAAATAAAACTAATTAATAATTACATAAAAATCTCTGAGTGGGCTGCCTGGAGAGTGGACCGACCGCCTTGGGCCGAAGGCCCAAGGGGTGGCCGCACCCCTCCACCCCTCCCACTAAAAAACCCTAAGCCACCACCCCTTTTCCCCCAGCCGCAGCCCCCCTCCCTCTTTCCCACAGCCACCACCCCCTTGTCCCTTGGTGCTAGGAGAAAACAAGAAGGAAGGAGAAGAAAGGGAAGAGAAGGAAGAGGAAGAGGAGCCGGAGAAGAAGAGGAGGAAAGAAGAGGGGTGATCCCAAGAGATACTCTAGGTAATTTTTTCTAATCCCAAACCCTCTTTTCTTAGGAATAACTAGGGTTCTTGGCACGGATTTTGATGGAAGATTATAGATTAATTGCCCGATTAGGGTTTACCTTTTGTCTGTTAGTAGATTGATTCGCGTAGTTTTGACCTAGTAAAAGATTTTTCCTGCGGGTCTTCTCAAAAGGAAAGTTGTAGAAGATTTCCAGATGCTCTCCTGTATTTTTTTAGGATTATTTGGCTGTGGGATCTGGGAGATACGGAGTCGGTAATACCGCTGTCTGTCAGGCGGACAGATTGGTACAGTCTGACGGTGAAACGGGATTTAAAAATAGTAATTCATTTTTATGGTTATTGCCGTAATTGAGAAAGTTATAGATAATTCATATTTCTAGTTGTTGTACAATTTTCAGAAATTTTAGACCCCTGTACTATCATTGGGGAGCGATTTAATTTTGTTGACCTGTCTGCCAGAACAGAGTGTTTCCTCTGTTTAGGGAATTAATTTACATCTAGCTATTATCAGAATAAAAATAGGTATTCTACATGAAAATTGTAGGTTTTTAAGTAACGAATCTAGAGAGGTATCGTTTACTGTATTTGGATCATTATTTTTAAAGATATGAAATTGTGAAGCAGCGCTGCTGCAGAAGGGTTTGTGTTGTTTTGCTGAGCGTAGGAGAGTTTATGCAGGTTCGGGGTTTAGCGATGCCTTTAATATTTTTGACGTGTTTGTATGTTGTCGCTTGGTGCTGAGAGATGCCGTTTGGACAGGCGGCCTTGTCCCTGAGCGTTCTTGATTTTTGCTTCGCTTCGTCGGTTTCAGACAAGTGAATGTAGCGGTGGTTGCTACCCTTTAACTCGTTATTCCTTCTACTTGCAATTTACATTATTATCGTAATTTGATACATTATGCCATGATTGCATGATATTTTTAATTGTGGAGATGGTAGCAAATATTGATCAATTGCTATGTTGATAAATTTGCTAGTAAACATGGGGAATTCTTGCTTAATGTTATAGTGTGGAATATGAAATTAATTATGTGGTGGATGTGGAGATGATGAAAGCATGATAATGCTCCTTGTGGATGAATTAATGTGATTCATGAATTATCATATCATTCATGTCATATCATGTCATTTACATTTATGTATGTCGCCGCAAATGCCGCGATCGTACCGGTACAACATCGTATATTACCGCAATACGATGCACCTCTTCTCCCGTGGGAAGCAATTCCCTGCCCTGGAAAGAGTGAAGAAAGATAGCATGAGCATTCATATGCATTTATTGGTTGTTTAAATGACTGCAATCATATGTCATTTTGCATTCATGTGCAATATGTTGTGGTGAAGTTATTTTTGTGGAATATTCAGCTTCATTGTTGTATTGTGGAATTGGCTCATGAGAGCTATCTGTGGCATGAGGATTGTGGTTGTGGTCGTGGAATGGGATTCATCCCTTATGTATGGAAAGAGTTGTGTTTGTGGCATAAGATTTTTTTCGCATACATTAATTGTTGATAGCAATTGAAGATGTGAGAAATAATAAAGTATTGAAGTAATACATGCATGTGTTTTATTGCCTTTGGGGGTGGTAGCGGTTGAGGTTTTAAAGTAGTCAAACGAGATTTATTTGTTAATGTTTTACTGTCATTAATGGTGATCTGAGGTTGAGGATATAAACATTATTAATTGTGAAAGATTAAATGTTGATGAGTAATCTATTGTGGTTACGGAAGATTAAATGTTTCATTTGCAGTTAATTGAGGATAAATTGACCGCATTCATATGCTAATTAAATCTGAAATTAAAGAGGTGATTCATAGAGGATTGTGGTGATTTATTAATTGTGAACAAGAATTGTAGTTGTGGTTGTATGGAATTATGAATGATGATGTATAATTGTTTGTAGTTTGAATAGCTTGTTAAACTGTTTGCTTGTTGAGATTTTTATCTCACCCTTGTTTCCCCCTCCCTACAGGTAGACTTTGAGCATGCATTGGGAAGGGTAGAGCAGCACCACATTGATGCAAATGGATTTTGTTTTAATGCTGAAATAAAGTTGAGAGAACTCTAGTCTTTACTTAGCTATCTTGTGGATGATTGTTTCATCTTAATAATGTTAATTTGGAACCGTTCCTTTGGTTATTATGTTTAAGTTGATTATGAATCTTAAAATTGTTCTCATTATTCTGTTATTTCCTAGTTGTTTATGCTTCCGCTTATATTATCCAGTTAAATAAATGTTGGCAGTTTAATTTATCTTGTAAATTGGCTAGTTGTAGAGCAGTTTCAGTAGCATCCAGGGTAATGTGGGTCCTGGGGTGTTACAGTTGGTATCAAAGCGGGCTTTAGGTCCGTGGTAATTAAACTATTAAATTGACACACTGGTGCACAGTAGGATGGGATGGGTCAAGCATTGCATTATGCTTTTGACATGATGTATTGATGATTTACATTATGAGATAATCTTGTATGATTATGATTTGCTGCTATGACTGTTATGAGTAAGGATAGTCAATGATATGATGTAGATGTTGTTATGTGCTGCCTTGGCATTGCCAGATTATACAACTGTTTGTAGCATGGGGATTAGCAATGTAGTTACCTCGGGTAACTTAGATGCAGATTTTGGTGAGTGAGTTTGATGCGGATACGCACAAGCTTAGCACTTTTCAGTCAAATACATTATTTTACTGGAAAGAAGTATTGAGCCGCATTAAATATTGTCAGGTGAATTTGTTTCTTAAGGAGTTTCTTTTAATTAATGATGAACTTGGAATACTACCTCATGCTATTATTTTATGTATTCTTAGGTATAATTCATGTGAAGACTTGTGAGAGCAAAAGGGAGGAGCACAAGGACTTAAACTACAAGTTTTGATAAGATTTTCAAGCCAAATTCAGACCTCCCACATGCTCAATCCAATTCAAACTCGGATTCAACTCAGAATTCAATTCGGATTCGGTTCGGGACAGCCTGACAGGCAGTTACTAAAAAGGTCATAACTTTCACAAACGGAGACCGATTCAGGTGTTCTTGTACTCGTTGGAAAGATAATTTCAAGGGTACGCAATGGATCCAGCCCCAACTTTAAATTCGTCACGGATAAAAAGTTATGACCGAAACATTGTGACGGCTTAATTTTAGGTTTTTTCTTTTGTGTGAGTTTGTTTCCAATACATATAGGAATGAGTTGGAGTTGGTTTAGAACCTCTTGGCCAGCCATGGGGTGGCTAGGGAACTATATATTAAGGGTTAGACCCACATTGTAAGACAGACCACGTTTGACAATAATCAATCTACTAAAGTTTGTTCAAGTTTAGCATTGTTGCCTAAGTTCCATAGGGAATTAGGAGTGATTTTCTTCAATCAAGATCGTTCAGCCTTTCCGTTGGGAATTGGGTGCACGATAGATCTTCGCTTGGTGGTCAGCGAAATCAACACGAGTGTGTTTTGGCGGATTAAAGAGTGTTGATCCCTTGCATTGGCATTGGAGGATCATTACGATTCATCAAGACTCCCGTGAGTATCCATCCTACGTCGAGAAGATCGAGCGACCCCGTATCATCTTGGTATCAGAGCGCGGTTTACTCGGTAGGATCTTATCCTTTAAATTTCGGTTTATTACTTACTGTCCTATAGTCCATAAACCAAAAACACACAAAACAAATCCAAACCCTAGTTTCGCATCTGCTATTTTCGTGAGTTTTATTATGTCTTGATCCATTAGAAATTTTGTTTACGTGCTGATCGTTCGTGTTTATTTGCGTAGCTTAATCTTTGTGTCCAATCCAAAATTAAAAAAAAATCGATCGCTACGATGCGTGAGCGAAGACAAAGACCGTGAAGCAGTCTCTGATTGCCATGCGAAAAAAATATGGTGTTTCATACATGCATTTCCTTAATTTTTCCGTTCATCTTTGAGACTAGTCTTTGATAATTGCATTAAGGGTTGTTCTTGATTTTAATTTATACCTGCTGAAATTTTATTCTTTTGTGGAAGGGAAAGCTAAACCTTAGTGCTAACTACAAGTTAAAAAAAGAAAGAAGGAAATAAAGAAAGAAAGAAGGCAGCCGACAAAAAAAAAGGAAAGTGAGCATTGGCCAAATTGGGGTTAGCTAATTCTAATATATAATTTTAGCTTGTGTATTTAATTCCTTTGAGCAATCTTGTGCCCTTACATTCATATCATTGCAATTGGCTTGTATCTCTCCTAGTACTTGGTGCAAAATGAGCTATCTAATCTTTAATTTCATATTGCCTCTAGTTAGCTCATTCCTTTGTTTGCATCGAGTCACATTGATCTTTGCGTGTGCGTTTATATACTTCACTTAAATCTTTTGGATCAGCACTTAGGCAAAGTATTCTAACTTGGATTATTACTTAATTTTACAACTGCAATATCCCGAACATCATTCGGCATAAGATTTTAAATCCATCGCGGAATCGCCGGTTTTTCGGTAAATCACGGGAAGGGAAAAATATGAATTGTAGAACTTTGTAAAATGAATTAAATAAATTAAAATATTTAATTTAGATGTTTTGGCTGTCCGGAGGGTGGGCACCGCTTTGGGCAAGAAGCCCAAATGGGGCCGCACCCTCCCAAACCCTAGCACCCCTCTATATACCCCTCTCTTGGCCCCTCCTCCTCCTCCCACACAGCCGCCACCTCCCCTCCTTTGGGCGCCCCTTCCCCTGCTGCTGCCAAGAAGATCTCCCCATTGGCCCTTGGAGAAGAAGAAGAAGGAGAAGAAGGAGAAGAAGAAGAAGGAGAAGGAAGGAGAAGAAGAAGAAAGGAAAAGATTTGGGAAATTTCTTCATCTAGGTAATCTATCTCCATCCCAATCCTCTGTTTTATGGATTTATTAGGGTTCTTGGCACGGTATTTGTGGATAGATATTAGATCAATCACCCGATTAGAATTTTGCCGCGGACTGGTTTTAGATCTATTCGCGCAGCGCCAGTTGTCTCTCAGTTTTGGGCTAGAAATAGATTTTTCCTGAGGATCTCCCCAAAAGGAAAAGTGTAGAGGATGTCCAGATCTAGCTATTTTATTTTTTTCAATTTTTTTTTCACCAATGGATCAGGGAGACACGGGGTCGCCAAACTCGCTGATTTGCAGGAGGCCAGATCTGCGCAGCCGACGGTAAACCGTAGTTTAAAATTAGAAAACGATTTTTCCTGCGGATCTTCCCAAAAGGAAAGTTGTAGATTACTTCCTTATATAACTCCTGTATTTGTTTCAAAATTTTATACCACGGGATCTAGGAGAAACAGAGACGGAATTAACGCTGTCCGGCAGGCAGTTGGGTTGTTACAGACCGACTGTAATTCGGTGTTTAAAAATAGTAGATGATTTTTATGGCGTTGGCCGTAGTTGGGAAAAATGTAGATAATTCAGAGATATAGTTCCTGTAAAACTTTGGTAATCTTTAGACCTCTGTGCTGTCGGGGCTGCGCATTTGAATGCGGCTGCCCAAAACTGCAGAGCAGAGCATGTCCTCTGTTTTGGGCATTTAATTACTCCTAGTTTTGATTAAAATAAAAATAGGTGTTCTGCATGAAAAATGTAGATATTTAAGTCATGAAACCAGAGAGGTATTATTTGCTATTTTTCGATGCATATAATTAAAGATACAAAATTAAGAAGCAGCTCTACTGCAGAGGCTAGAATGCAGATTTGTGAGCGGAGAGGAGTTTTCATGGTTCGGTCTCTAGCGTTGATTTATGTTTTATGTCGTGTTTGTATGCTGTGATGGAGTGCTGAGAGGTGTCTTATGGACAGGTGGACCTGTCCCTGAGCGCCCTTGATTTTTGTGGTTCGTCGCTTCATCGGATTGAGGCAAGTAAACGTAGCGGTGGTTGCTACCGTTTAACCTATTGTTCATAATACATTCAGTTTACATTATTATCGTAATTTGATACAATTGCCATGATTGCATGATATTTTAATTGTGGAATTCTTGCTTAATGTTAATATGTTGATCATGAAATTAGTATGTGGTGGATGTTGATTATGTTGAGAGCATGATAATGCTCCTTGCGGATGAATTAATGTGATTAATGGATTTCCATGTCATTCATACCATACATGTCATATCATGTCCTTTGAATGTGGATGTCACCGCTTATAGCCGCGACCGTACTGGTACAGCGTCGTATATTGCCGTAATACGACGCACCTCTTCGCCCGCGGGAAGCATTCGTATATTGCCGAAATACGATGCATCGCACTTCCTGCCCTGGCAAGAGTAATGTGGAGCATAGCATGAGCATTCATATGCACTGCATTGTGGAATGATCATTTGCATACATATGCAATATAATGTGGTGGAGTTATTTTGTGGAATGTACAACTTCATAGTTGTAATGTGGAATTGGCTCTTTGTGAGCTATTGATGGAATGAAGGTTGTGGTTGTGATATTGAAATGTGGTTCGTCCCTTGAGTGATTATGATGGTGTCATGAAACTCTCTTTTCTGACTTTACTTGTTTATAGTAATTGTGGATAGGAGGAGTAATATAGTATTGAAGTAAGACATATATATGTTTTATTACCTTTGGTAGTGGTAGTGGTTGATGATTTAAAATAGTCAGTCATGAATCAATTGTTATTGTTTTACCGTCATTGATAGTGAATCGAGGTCGTGAATATATACGTTGTTAATTATGGAAGATTAAATATTGTTGATTAATCTATCGTGGCTTGTGGAGGAATAAATGTTTCTTTTGCATTTAATACGGATAAAATGATTGCATTCATATGTTAATTAAATCTGAAATTTTAGAGGTATTATTCATAGAAGTTTATGGTGGTTTAATAACTTTGAACATAAATTGTAATTGTGGATGTATGGAATTATAATGATGATGTTTAAATTGCTTGTAGTTTGAATAACTTGTTAAACAGTTTGCTTGCTGAGATTTTTATCTCACTCTTGCTTCCCCTCCCTCTGGTGGACTTTGAGCATGCATTGGGAAGGGTAGAGCGGCACCGCATCGATGCACTGTATTATAATCTTAATGCTGAAATAAAGTTGAAATAATTCTAGTCTTTTGCTTAGTTATCATATTGATGTATGTTTCACCTTATTAATGTTGAACAAGGAATTGTTCCTTTGGTTATTATTGTTAAGTTGATTATGAATATTAAATTGTTCTCATTATTCCGTTATTTATTAGTTGTTTACGCTTCCGCTTATACTATCTTGCGTAGTACTGTTGCTAGTTTATTTTTATTTATAAATTGACTAGCTGTAGAGTAGTATTAGTGGCATTCCAGGGTATTGTGGGTCCTGGGGTGTTACAGTTGGTATCAGAGCGGGCTTTAGGTCCGTGGTAATTAAACTATTAAATTGACACACTTGCACAAGAGGGATGGGATGGGCCAAGCATTGCATTTATGCTTTTGACATGTTGCATTAATGATTTATGTTGAGATGATCTTGTATGATTATGATTTGCTCATATGACTGTTATGAGTGGGAAATGTTAATGATAATATGTAGAGATTGTTTTGCTGCCTTGGCATTTGCCAGGTCATACCACTGTTTGAAGCATGGGGATTAGCAATGTAGTTACCTCAGGTAACTTAATTGCAGATGTTGTGAGTGAGTTTCTTTAGAAAAGTTGCTATCTTGCTTGAGTTGATTTTGGCCAATTCTTGGCCTATTGCAGTTAATGAATTTCCTTTGAGTTTGTGATTCTTGTAGTTGAGGGTATGCAATTGGTCTCACCTGTTCCTTGAAGCAATTATTGTTTCTTTCCGGACTAATGAGATACTTTTGCTACCGTGCTTATTGTTGGCTTGTAAGGTTAGTTCCTTCGTGGGAGTTTGTCTTGTTGTGAATCATGGCTTATTGGTTCGCTTGGTATTTACTTTCATAAATGAAAGTTCTATGTTGCAAACTCATTAATATGTTAAAGCCTTGGATTTACGTATTTCTTTGAGATTTTCTCGAGTGTTGAAGTTTAATTCCTTTCCTTTCTAAAAGAAGGTGTTAAAACCCTTTGTCTGTTTTGCTTTGCCTAAGTGAATGTGGTAATCATATAAAATAATTCTTAAGGTATGAATTATCATGTTGAGATGTTAGCGTGGTGCATAATTAATTTTAATTAGCATCCTCGGAGGTGTAGTTTACTAATTTGATATTGCCTTGTAATAGTTTCTTGAAGAACTATGATTAAGAATTTGTCTATTTATGATTAGAACTCATGGAGTTATTGAGGAGTGTGTAAAAGAATTGCAATGATTATTACGATTGATTAAATTTCTATCATGTTGGGTGAATTGAAGTACTATTGTCTTTAGTAATTAATCTGACCATTTAGAATGATTAAGTAAGGAGGTGTTGGAATATTGTCTTGGTAATATTAACCTTTAATATGTCATTTATTTAGATACTTTATGAGCATGTTCAATTGCTAGATTCATCTATCTTTCACCATGCTAAATTGTTGAAATATGTATAAAGAAATCGATGAAGATTGACGTATTAACTTGTAGAATCTTGTCTTACAAACTGGTATTATTGAAGATTAAAGTTATTTCGTTCTAATTTCGAACGTAAGGAGAAATATTGAATCTATGTTCATGATTGTTTTATGATTGTAAATAGAGCTAGATCATGAATGTTGTTATGATAAAATAATAATCAACTATTGCTAGTAATGACTAGAGTACAATCAATTGTGCTAAATTAGAGTTGAGCATCAATAACAATTGAATATATGAAATTTAATGAGAGATTTATACTAGCATATTTTGTGAGATTGCCATGTTCTAGCATCATCTTGTTTAAGAGCTTTGCACTAGGATCTCCTTGATTAAATAGTCGCAATCTTATCTAGATAATAGAAACATAATGAAGTGATTTCTTGTGTTTCTTTTGGAAAAGTTTATGACATGATTAGTGGATATAATGATGCTTGTTAAGAATGTATTATTCTGATGTTAGCATGATGGTCGATGAGGTTGTTGTGATAATAATGTTGAATGTTCTATAAATAAAAGAATTTGATAACTTCCATGATACTATTTAAATCAAAAGTTTTGATATTTGCGTGCGCGATCTTTTGATATCATGACTTATGTGGTAGCTGAAATTGTTTTAAGCAAAGTGTCGTGTTGAGAGGTTTTACTGGTTCTTAAAGAATTAATGCGTTGCAGTCTTCAAATCTGTTTTGTTGGAATTGTCAAGGTGATACCGTAATCAAAGAAGGTTGTTCTCTTTGTTAAAAGAAAAGTTTGGTAAAAGTATTGGAGGTTAACATCAAGTTGTGCATTCCTTTTGAGGTGTGTTTGACTTCTTATTCTCGCCGCATAAGAGTTACTTGAGCTCAAATGGCAATATATTCACGATAAGAGCTTCTTGAGCTCGAATGGCAAAATTGTATTCTTACTTGTTGAGATTTGGTTTTCTTCTTCTTGAGGAGGCATGTGCTTTCAGCTGTGATCTTATCTTTTGCTATCCAAGATTTATTGTTTTTTCTTTTGGTCTTGTGTTTATTGCAGATGGTAACATCTTCCTTTGTGCTGGAATTTACTTATTTTTGCCTCTCCAAGAAAAGGGGTAATTAATTTGGGTTACAATTCTTTAAGAGGTGTATGGCATCTAGTTGGTGTGTTGGGCGATGATTTGGAAATCTTTGGTTCAAGGAAGTTAAATTTTCAAAGGGAATGGATTGGGAAATTAATAATATCTCGAGCAGTAATATGCTCTCTTGATTGTTATTTAAACTGTGTGTTTATGGCAGAGGTCATCTGCAAAATTGAGTGTCATATGTCGTGGTGTATTCTTTTCGATTAGGAAAAGAAAATGATTGTTTTGGTTTGTCGAGTGATTTTCACTCTTGGATTGTGCAATGAGGATTCTCCAAATGTCATTTGGGAGAGTGTGAATGGTGTGGTTGTGAATCCATTGTTTTGGATCGTGGTTCTTTGAAGGAAGGTTGTTTGCTAGTGTGTTGCTTGAGAATCATTTATTCCTCTTTTGGTTGCGTTCCTTTTGCAAAGTTATTGTTTGTGCTTGAGTAATGTTATGAGTGGAATCGTGGTTGAATTCTTTAAAAGGGTACAATGTATTATCCGATTATAATTTATAGAGTAAAGTATTCTAAGAAGGAGGATGGTATTAGTTAGTGGCTTGATAGTTTTGCGTGAAAGAGGATTTGTTGGTCGCTCGGAGCGGCAGGAGAGTTACGAGTGCTCGGCGTTGTCCCGCAGATGTCGTGGACTCGACGGAGTCGATGTGGAGGCCCTCTTGACGAAACAGTCCAAGCAGGAGGTGACGTGGAAGCTTGAAGTTCAAATGTAGAAAAAGGACCCGAGATCTTCGAGGCGGGTGAGAACCCGTAATTGTTGTTCCCTTGTGATGTTCTATCCTTGGGATGCTCTATTCTTTGGTCGTTCTTTCCTTAATTGTTCTTTTTGTCTCGTGGGTTGAGGAGCGAGATTCGAGGACGAATCCTTTTTAGGTGGGGAGAATGTAATATCCCGAACGTCATTCGGCATAAGATTTTAAATCCATCGCGGAATCGCCGGTTTTTCGGTAAATCACGGGAAGGGAAAAATATGAATTGTAGAACTTTGTAAAATGAATTAAATAAATTAAAATATTTAATTTGGATGTTTTGGGCTGTCCGGAGGGGTGGGCCAGCCGCTTTGGGCCAGTAAGCCCAAATGGGGGCCCGTACCCCCTCCCAAACCCTAGCACCCCTCTATATAAACCCCCTCTCTTGGCCCCTCCCCTCCTCCTCCCACACAGCCGCCACCTCCCCCTCCTTTTGGGCGCCTCCCCTTCCCCCTGCTGCTGCCAAGAAGATCTCCCCCCATTGGCCCTTGGAGAAGAAGAAGAAGGAGAAGAAGGAGAAGAAGAAGAAGGAGAAGGAAGGAGAAGAAGAAGAAGGGGAAAAGATTTGGGGAAATTTCTTCATCTAGGTAATCTATCCCCATCCCAATCCTCTGTTTTATGGAATTAGTAGGGTTCTTGGCACGGTATTTGTGGATAGATATTAGATCAATCACCCGATTAGAATTTTGCCGCGGACTGGTTTTAGATCTATTCGCGCAGCGCCAGTTGTCTCTCAGTTTTGGGCTATAAATAGATTTTTCCTGAGGATCTCCCCAAAAGGAAAAGTGTAGAGGACGTCCAGATCTAGCTATTGTATTTTTTTCAATTTTTTTCACCAATGGATCTGGGAGATACGGGGTCGCCAAACTCGCTGATTTGCCGGCGGCCAGATCTGCGCAGCCGACGGTAAACCGTAGTTTAAAATTAGAAAACGATTTTTCCTGCGGGTCTTCCCAAAAGGAAAGTTGTAGATTACTTCCTTATATAACTCCTGTATTTTTTTCAAAATTTTATACCACGGGATCTAGGAGAAACAGAGACGGAATTAACGCTGTCCGGCAGGCAGTCGGGTTGTTACAGACCGACTGTAATTCGGTGTTTAAAAATAGTAGATGATTTTTATGGCCTTGGCCGTAGTTGGGAAAAATGTATATAATTCAGAGATCTAGCTCCTGTAAAACTTTGGTAATCTTTAGACCTCTGTGCTGTCGGGGCTGCGCATTTGAATGCGGCTGCCCAAAACTGCAGAGCAGAGCATGTCCTCTGTTTTGGGCATTTAATTACTCCTAGTTTTGATTAAAATAAAAATAGGTGTTCTCCATGAAAAATGTAGATATTTAAGTCATGAAACCAGAGAGGTATTATTTGCTATTTTTCGATGCATATAATTAAAGATACAAAATTAAGAAGCAGCTCTGCTGCAGAGGCTAGAATGCAGATTTGTGAGCGGAGAGGAGTTTTCATGGTTCGGTCTCTAGCGTTGATTTATGTTTTATGTCATATTTGTATGCTGTGATGGAGTGCTGAGAGGTGTCTTATGGACAGGTGGACCTGTCCCTGAGCGCCCTTGATTTTTGTGGTTCGTCGCTTCATCGGATTAAGGCAAGTAAACGTAGCGGTGGTTGCTACCGTTTAACCTGTTGTTCATAATACATTCAGTTTACATTATTATCGTAATTTGATACAATTGCCATGATTGCATGATATTTTAATTGTGGAATTCTTGCTTAATGTTAATATGTTGATCATGAAATTAGTATGTGGTGGATGTTGATTATGTTGAGAGCATGATAATGCTCCTTGCGGATGAATTAATGTGATTAATGGATTTCCAAGTCATTCATACCATGCATGTCATATCATGTCCTTTGAATGTGGATGTCGCCGCTTATAGCCGCGACCGTACTGGTACAGCGTCGTATATTGCCGTGTCGACGCACCTCTTCGCCCGCTGGAAACATTCGTATATTGCGAAATACGATGCATCGCACTTCCTGCCCTGGCAAGAGTAATGTGGAGCATAGCATGAGCATTCATATGCACTGCATTGTGGAATGATCATTTGCATACATATGCAATATAATGTGGTGGAGTTATTTTGTGGAATGTACAACTTCATAGTTGTAATGTGGAATTGGCTCTTTGTGAGCTATTGATGGAATGAAGGTTGTGGTTGTGATATTGAAATGTGGTTCGTCCCTTGAGTGATTATGATGGTGTCATGAAACTCTCTTTTCTGACTTTACTTGTTTATAGTAATTGTGGATAGGAGGAGTAATATAGTATTGAAGTAAGACATATATATGTTTTATTGCCTTTGGTAGTGGTAGTGGTTGATGATTTAAAATAGTCGGTCATGAATCAATTGTTATTGTTTTACCGTCATTGATAGTGAATCGAGGTCGTGAATATATCGTTGTTAATTATGGAAGATTAAATATTGTTGATTAATCTATCGTGGCTTGTGGAGGAATAAATGTTTCTTTTGCATTTAATACGGGATAAAATGATTGCATTCATATGTTAATTAAATCTGAAATTTTAGAGGTATTATTCATAGAAGTTTATGGTGGTTTAATAACTTTGAACATAAATTGTAATTGTGGATGTATGGAATTATAATGATGATGTTTAAATTGCTTGTAGTTTGAATAACTTGTTAAACAGTTTGCTTGCTGAGATTTTTATCTCACTCTTGCTTCCCCCTCCCTACAGGTGGACTTTGAGCATGCATTGGGAAGGGTAGAGCGGCACCGCACTGATGCACCTGTATTATAATCTTAATGCTGAAATAAAGTTGAAATAATTCTAGTCTTTTGCTTAGTTATCATATTGATGTATGTTTCACCTTATTAATGTTGAACAAGGAATTGTTCCTTTGGTTATTATTGTTAAGTTGATTATGAATATTAAATTGTTCTCATTATTCCGTTATTTATTAGTTGTTTACGCTTCCGCTTATACTATCTTGCGTAGTACTGTTGCTAGTTTGTTTTTATTTATAAATTGACTAGCTGTAGAGTAGTATTAGTGGCATTCCAGGGCATAGTGGGTCCTGTGGTGTTACAACAACATCGAGAAATCAGATCGTGTAGGATAAATACTTCCTAACCAAGCTCCACAAAATATTCTTTGCCGTGCAATTGTGAGTCACTTTTAAATCCGCTTGATCATCACTTGTTATTATAGCCACCACTAAGTGTAAGTTTCTTTTGGCCTCAATTCACTTCGGAAAGGTAAGAACTTTACTTGGGAGAGGAAAAGTGAGATTGAGTGAACTCCACATATTGCCCATATATTTGTGATTTTGGTGTTTTCTTTGTGCAATCTAACCATGGCAGGTGGCGAAGATAACTATGGTGATGAGATTAAAGTTAATCTTAATACCCCGATGACTCGATTTCAAAATCAGGCATTGAAAAGTACATTGCAACAAGAGCTCCAATCAGGCACCACTGATAAGCATGTACAACTTCAGGTGGATATGCAGGATTTCTGCATTGAGCTCAATGAACAAATGAAGGTGATACATAAAAACATCATGAATGATATTGTGCGGGCACTTCGTCCACAACAAGAAGATAGCTTTGTTCCTTTCTATGGCAGTGATGATCCAGAGGAGTATCTTGAGTGGGAATGGCAAATGGAGAAAGTGTTTAGATTTTCGAAACTTTCCAAAGATCAAGAGGTGAAACGTGCCACGAGGGAGTTTCAAGACTATGCTTATAGTTGGTGGCAACAACTAATTGAAAAACAATTCATTAAATCTTGGTCAGATTTGAAGGCGTTCATGAGAAGCGAGTTTGTGCCATCCTATTATGCGTAGGAATTGCTTCACCGTTTGGAGAATATCACACAAGGTAGTAATACTGTCCAAGATTACTATTTGAACTGCAAGATGCGATGTGTCGTGCCGGTGTCACTAGTCCATCAAGAGAGAAGGCATACTTCAAGGGTGGCTTAAATTCTGAGATCGCCGCTACACTTCAATATAAATATTTTAGTAGTGTGCATGATCTTGTGAATTGTGCTATTGAGAAGGAGAAAAGACTTATGAAGAGGTGTGCATCATGGAGCCATCTATATCCATACTTCAGTTCTTGTGGTTCCATAAGTGTGACACATGAGAAGATGACCGAGCATGGGACTTTCCCTTCGGTAAAGGAGACACATTGTGCTGCCCCAATGATACATACAACAACTGAGATGCATCAAAACCCATGTGAGAATGAGAGCCACATAGCCAAATTGAGTGACAGTGTTAAAAAGAGCGAGCTGTGTGATTCCACCATATGTGAGTTTGAGAGCATCCAAACTGAGAGTGTGAGAGATACACCAAAAGAAAAGAGAGAAGTAGAAGATAGACAAACTGAGGTTGATTTTGAAACTAACACATTAATATCTACTTCTAGTGTTGTTTCTCACATTGTGCAGGTTGATATTAAAGAAGAGCAGCCAAATGTTCAACAATTGGCACCATTGGAGATAAACGATGAGGACATAATCATAGTTAAAGATGAAGTACTTGCAGCCCCGTTGTTACATCATGATGATTTAATACCTACAACACCTACATCAACTGAGGAGAACAATAAAGGTAACAATATTGGTGCTGAAATTAATTGTGAAACGGTGAGTACTTATGAGAACTCTTATATCGAATGAAAATTCCATGTTCTGAAATTTCTTTGCTCAATTTACATAATGTGGAATTGATTACTCATAAGGAAGTTCTTACGAGAATATCTCCTGATGATTCTTTATATTATATCATGTTTGATGATCCTAAAGAACTATCTAGTGTGATTGAGAATGTTGCTGAAATTTCATGTTTAAAATCACTAGTTAGTACCTATGCATATACATATAAGTTCAATTTGATTGGAAATTATGATATAGATGATAAGTTTTATGTTTACCGAATATGCATTACATGTGATAAGTTTGTTGAATTGAAATTGCATATTTTGGATAAACAATCTTCTGTGTCATATCATGATCACAATGAGATGAGTTTCAACAACTATGCTGCATGTTTCAAAAGATTTCTTAAGCCTACTTATTCATCCTTTAATGTACAATCATGTACAAATAATTAGAGTAGCGCAGTTGAAGCATGGAAGGAACTAAAAAATTTCTCCCCCATATTTGAACAACTTAATTTGGTTTGGCCCATTAATGACTTGTCCATGTGCCTAGCAAAGTCGAGGAGGACTTTTTCTCATGGGAGGGAGAATGATGTGAATGAAGGTACCGCAATGTATATATCAAATACATCCTATGGTTGCAGTTGTGTTACTTATTTTGTGCAAAACAATGCGAATAACACAACAATTGATTCATACATATACCATGCATATGTATTGTTCTTTTTATCTACTACATCTTCAGATGTTCTTCATATACTAAGCAAAAGAAGTGTTGATGACAAATATATATACGATGCATATACGTTGTATTCTTTGCTTAGTACAATTTCAGGCCACCAAAAGCCGAGGAAGGCTTTTCTTGAAGAAGAGGAGAATGATGCGGATACGCACAAACTTAGCACTTTTCAGTCAAATATATTATTTTACTGGAAAGAAGTATTGAGCGCATTAAATATTATCAGGTGAATTTGTTTCTTAAGAAGTTTCTTTTAATTGATGATGAACTTGGAATACTACCTCATGCTATTATTTTATGTATTCTTAGGTTTGATTCATGTGAAGACTTGGGAGAGCAAAAGGGAGGACCACAAGGACTTAAACTACAAGTTTTGATAAGACTTTCAAGCCAAATTCGGACCTCTCACGTGCTCAATCCAATTCAAACTCGGATTCAACTCAGAATTCAATTCGGATTCGGTTCGGACAGCCTAACAAACAGTTACTAAAAAGGCCATAACTTTCACAAACGGAGTCCGATTCAAGTGTTCTTATACTCGTTGGAAAGATACTTTCAAGGGCTACGCAATGGATCCAGCCTCACCTTTAAATTCATCACGGATAAAAAGTTATGATAGAAACATTGTGACGGCTTAATTTTAGGTTTTTCCTTTTGTGTGAGTTTGTTTCCAATATATATAGGAATGAGTTGGAGTTGGTTTAGGACCTCTTGGTCAGCCATGAGATGACTAGGGAACTATATATTAGGGGTTAGACCCCCATTGTAAGATAGACCACGTTTGAGAATAATCAATCTACTAAAGTTTGTTCAAGTTTAGCATTGTTTTCTAAGTTCCATAGGAAATTAGGAGTGATTTTCTTCAATCAAGATCGTTCAGCCTTTCCGTTGGGAATTGGGTGCATGATAGATCTTCGCTTGGTGGTCGGCGAAATCAACACGAGTGTGTTTTGGCGGATTAAAGAGTGTTCGTCCGTTGCATTGGCATTGGAGGATCATTACGATTCATCAAGACTCCCGTGACTATCCATCCTACGTCGAGAAGATTGGGCGACCCCGTATCAGAGTTTCTTTAGAAAAGGTGCTATTTTTCTTAAGTTGATTTTGGCCAATTCTTGGCCTATTGCAGTTAATGAATTTCTTCTGAGTTTTTGGTTCTTGCAGTTGAGGGTATGCAATTGGTCTCTACCTGTTCCTTGAATCAATTATTGTTTCTTTTCGGACTAATGAGATACTTTTGCTACCTCTGCTTATTGTTGGTTTGTAAGGTTGGTCCCTTCGTGGGAGTTCTGTCTTGTTGAGATTCTTGTCTCATTGATTCGCTTGGTATTTTCTTTTATTAATGCAAGTTTTGAGTTGCAAAACTCACTGATATGTGAAAGTCTTGGATCTATGTATTTTTTTAGATTATTTCGAATGTTGAAGTTTATTTTCCTCTCCTTTCTGAAAGAAAGTGTTAAAACCCTTTATGGTATTTTGCTATGCTTAAGTGGAAGGTGGTAATCATATAAACTAATTCATAAGGTATGAATTATCAAGTTGAGGTGTTAGCGTGGTGCATAATTAATTTCAATTAGCATCCTTGAAAGTGTAGTTGATTAATTTGATATCGCCTTGTAATATTTTCTGGAAGAACTGTGATTAATAATTTGTCTATACATGATTGTAACTCATGGAGTTATTGAGGAGTGTGCAAAAGAATTGGAATGATTATTATGATTGTTTAAATTTCTATCATGTTGGATAAATTGAATTATCTTTGTCTTTAGTAATTAATCTGACCATTTGGAATGATTAAGTAAGGTGTTCGAATATTGCCTTAGTAATATTAACCTTTAATATGTCTTTTATTTAGATACTTTATGAGCATGCACAATTGCTAGTTTCATCTATCTTTTATCATGCTAAATTGTTGAAATATGTATAAAGAAATAGATGAAAGTTGATGTATTGACTTGTAAAATCTTATCTTACAAAGCTGGTATTATTGAAATTTAAAGTTATTTCGTTCTAATTTCTGAACATAAAGTAGGATACTGAATCTATGCTCATTATTGTTTTATGATTGTAAAACGGAGTTAGGATCATGATTGTTGTTATGATAGAATAATAATCAATTATTGCCAGTAATGAATAGAGTACAATCAATTTGTGCTAAATTAGAGTTGAGCATCAATAATAATTGAATATATGAAATCTAGTAAGAGATTTATACTAACTTGTTTTGTGAGATTGTCATGTTCTAGTATCAGCTTGTTAAAGAGCTTTGTTCTATTATGTGGCTTATGCACTAGGTTTTCCTAGATTAAGTAGTTGCAATCTTATTTAGATATTAGAAACATGATGAAGTGATTTCTTATGTTTCCTTTGGAAAAGTTTATGAAGGGAGTTGAGGATATGATGTTGCTTGTTAAGAATGTATTATTCTGATGTTAGTATGATGGTTAGTATGTGGTTGTGGTGATAATGTTGAAGGTTCATTAAATAAAAGAATTTGATAACTTCCATGATACTATTTAAATCAAAAGTTTTGATAATTGCGTACGCGATCTTTTGATCTCATGACTTATGTGGTAGCTGAAATTGTTTTAAAGCAAAGTGTCGTGTTGAGAGGTTTTATTAGTTTTTAAAGAATTAATGTGTTGTGGTCTTCAATTCTCTTTGTTGGAATTGTCAAGGTGATACCGTAATCAAAGAAGCTTGTTCTCTTTATTAAAAGAAAAAGTTTGGTAAAAGTATTGGAGGTTGAAGTCAGGTTGTGCAGTTTTTTTGAAGTGTGTTTGACTTCTTGTTCTCGCCGCATAAGAGTTCACTACTAGATTTCGGGTCTTTGGCCACGAAATGCATTGCAACGACATAAAATTAGTTGCTATAGGTACCTGTTATTGCAACATGTGTCCAAAATCATGGCAATATGCGCACATATTGCTACTTAAATATGGTGTCGCGATAGTCACCTTAATTCGTTGCAATAAGGTGATCTTTCGCCACTATTTAGAAAACAGTTGCAAGAAGTATAACTTTATCGCCATGAGATTCCTGTGTTGCAATAATATTGATGTGCGTTGCATTAGTTATGGGGTATTGCCACAATATAGAATTTCGTTGCAAATGGCTGACAATTTTGCCACGGTCTTGTTGGGTAGTTATAGTTTTGGATTGCGTTGCAAAAGGATACTCTATATTGTACATGAAACAAGTTTTTATGCCACACAATAAATTTGTTGTAAAATATGAAAATTTTTCGTGGCAATAGATCATTGTGGGCGGGCATATTATGCGTGGCCGCCCAACACCGCACGTCCTTACCTAGAACCCCGCTTTGGTCGATCGGTTCACGCCCCCAAAGACCGCCGCCGCCGCCCTAACACCGACCTGCTTGGTCGATGAGTTCACGCCAAGCACCGCCGCCTTGCCCTAACACCGCCCTCCTCGTATCCATATCTGGGCAACATTTGCACTGGTACTGATTGTTTCTTTAAATTTAAGTGTCGTCATGTCATTTACAAAGTATATGCATCTAGCAGTGAGAAGAAAAAAGAGGAAATGAGTATATCAGTTAATAGAATCATAAAGACAACGATGATTTATTGATATGGTTTGGCAACTTTATGTATTGAGAAGAAAATTGTATGATGAGATTGATATTGATATCATAACCATGACTTTGCATACATGCAAGTTTAAAGAAATTTTAAGATAGTTGTAACATCATGATTTTTTAGAGCCTTTTTGAAGTTTTTAAAATAAAATTCACCATTTGAATTTTTATGGAATTAATCAAAGCTTTCATGGAATTTTATTTAATTAAAAGTATTTAATATGACTAAAATAAACATAAACATTTGTCAAAATATTTTATTTGGGTTCCTAGAGTCTCAAAGTATTTATTGGAATTTTTATGGATTTTTATGGATTTAGTTTCTCTTTTCTGGAGCTTAAAAGGCTTTATTTAAATTTCTGGAAAAAGAAAAAGAATTAAAAACCCTAAAAGCCAGTGGGCCGAAAGCCCATTAGCCTCCGGCCCTCATCTCCGCTCAAGCGGCCGGCCCACCAAGACTCGCCCGGCCACGCGTCGCCCATCCGCGCCCGCGATGCCGCCCGCCCGATGGTCGCCACGTGTCATCCATCCAGGTCGCCCTTGTGCCCGCGCGTCATCTCTGCCGTCCGTCGCCTCGTGCCACCGACAGGTGGGGGCCCGCTTGTCAGTTGTCGTCCCCGACCCGGTCTCCGTCTCGAGTCAAACACGCCGCTTCGCTGCTTCGCCGCGAACTCCGTGCGTGCACGAGTGGTCATCTCGGGCGTATAAAGGGGCCCGCCCGGTCCGTCGCTGCCCCGAAGCTCGCCGCCGCTAGCCTCATGGGGAGCGCCGCCGATTCGCCGCCACCGGGCCTCGCTTTCGTCGCCGCCGCGGTCACCGCTGTCTCGTCGAGGGTCGCTGCTGCCCGCCAACAGCGCGCCATTGCCCGCCGCCGCCGCTCGCTGTTGCCGCCGGTGAGTTGCCGCCGCTCGCTCGCCGCCGGTTAGTCGCCGACGTCGCCTCGGTCGAAATCGTCGCCTCCGTTCGCAGCCACCTCGTGGGCGCGCGCAACGTCATCGCCGACGTCGACCCCTACCGCCGCCGCCATGTGCTTGGGCCTCAGGCACGAGTCACGGACATGCGGGGCCTGCATGTCAGCTGTAAACCCGTGAACCGGCCACGTCCCCAGCACTGTTTCATGCACCGGGTTCACCGTAGACTGATCATTTCATGAGCCGGGTCCACAGCACAGTGCAATTTTCGATTTTTAGCCTTTTCCCAAATTAGGTTTTTTTCAAGAGCCCGTTCTCCGTCGTCCTAGCTCCGATTGACCTGATTCTTTTTCCTAAATTCATCTAAAATTGAGCTCTATATTTTGGTTCTTGTTTGAAAGTTTTTAAGTTCATTTGAATTTTATTTGAATTTATTTTGAGTTTTGTTCCGCTTTCTCCTCGTTAGATCACGTCTTGAAGGAGCGAGCGTGGTTTGAAGAGCAAGAGCCATCAATCGAGCAAGGCCAAGGCAAGTCGTATTCTATTGTCATATTGAACCTAGTTTTCTAATCTATTTTGTATTACTTTTTTTGTAAATCATTTCTGTGCTGCTTGATAAGGTTTTCTTAATTGCAGGTACTGGTACGTTGGATAGATTATTGGGTGTTATTTGTTGATTGATATACTTTGGAATCATGTCACAAGCTGGCAGCAGTTGGATGCGTATGGATAAATCAACAACTGAGTGGCAAACTGGATTCAAGAAATTTTTTGAAAGTACATTTGGAGGCACATCTAAAGGAGAAACTGCACCCTGTCCGTGTTCAAGGTGTCGTTGCCAGTGCTATAGATTACAATATGAGATTGAACGTCATTTACTAATGAGAGGGTTTGATGAAATTTTATCCGAGAGCAAGAGACCGATGAAGCGTCAGCTGGCAAGGACGTCCCTATTGAAGAGGATTGCAATGAAGGCGCATCAGGTGATGGTGCTTCTGTCACTGATCTAGTTTCTTCTCTAATCAGGGGTGCTTTGCATGGCGACATCATAGATAGTAATAACGAAGAGCCAAATGAACAAGCAAAGAATTTCTATAAATTATTGAATGAGGCACAGAAGGAATTGTATCCAAGTTGCAAGGAGGCCACTAAGGTTTCTTTCATTGTCAGGATCTTTCAGATTAAATGCATGTATGGTCTTAGTAACAGTGCCTTGGAATCCATACTTCATCTGTTCTCGCTTCTTCTCCCTAAAGGCCATTGTATCCCAAACACCTTGGAGAAAGTGCAAAAGGTTGTTCGAGATCTTGGGCTTGATTACCAAAAGATACATGCATGTGAGAATGATTGTGTATTATTTCATGGGGACTATGCTAAGATGGATACTTGTCCAATATGTGGTGAGTCTAGGTGGAAAACCATGGGTTCAGATGGGATTGATGAGGCTAGTGGCACCTTGGAGCAAAGAAGTTCCCCTCGTAAAATTCTCGTTATTTCCCACTTATTCCGCGGCTTCAAAGATTGTACATGACGGAGACCACATCATCATATATGCGATGGCATAAAGAAGGATTGGTTCGTGATGGGAAAATGCGTCACCCTGCAGACTCACTAGCATGGAAGCATGTGGATGACATATATAAGGAGTTTGCAGTGGATCCTCGTAGTGTTAGGTTGGGTCTTGCATCCGATGGCTTCAATCCATTTGGGATGTTGAATGTTACATACACTACATGGCCTGTGATCATAATTCCTTATAACTTGCCTCCTTGGATGTGTTTGAAACAATCGTTTTGGATGATGTCGATGTTGATACCTGGCCCAAAATCCCTCAGGGAATTGTAATTTGAATTACAGGCAATCTTTGTACACTAATTATTTCATTTGCAGACTCAGCCACAAAGCGTCCTCACCGCAGAAAAGGATGCTAGGCCACCTGCTCGCAACACTAACAACTCTACTCTTAACCGAAGCCTTTTCCACAAGGGCACTGCCAACGTCTCAACAAATTTTATTTCTTCAAGTCAATTGTTCAATGCTGCTAAAACTCGTTCAAGGACAAGGAAGGAGCAGGTACGACATGAAAACATAATTTATTTTGACTTAACATGTTGCTCTTGTAATCTTAACCAATAGTGTCTCTAGTGATTTATTCTCTGTAGTGGCATGAACAGTACCAAATTAACTTGTTGTTTCATGAACAATAATCAAATTTGATAATTACAGAATGGGTCTACATGTGTGTCAATGGGTCTGGACCTCTACTGTTCAAAGATCCAAGACATGTCTTTTGCCTGTTGGTCCCCCTTGCCTTGCAGCATTGCCTTGGTAGCTAGCTAGGATGAGGGGTAATACTTTGGGGAAAGAAAACTACTACTAACAAAGAGGGTTGGAAAAATGAGAAACCCGTGTCACCATGGGTATGTTTGCTTCCTTGGATTTACCTTGGACACTGGTGATTCACACTGTCACTAGGGTCCTGTCCCAATGTTGTTAGGGTATACGTAGAATGTTCAAATGTTAAAAATTTTGTGTGAGAAATGATCGTTTCTTCGTTAAGACAAGTACTACTATAGGTTCAACTGCTACATCCTATCTTGTTTATTTCTGATGAAGAACAACACACTCGTATATACATCTTCAAATCTAGTGATACATATCCGTTTCTCGGGGAAAAACTAGTGGTACTGTAAATTAATCACTTACTTTTTTATTAAAACAACAAAAGGCAATTTGCCATGCTAAAAGGGTAGTACAATTCAGATCAACCAAACAGCACGCATGCAAAACTAGTCACTTGCATCTAGAATCTAGGTGGGTTGGTTTATAATAACACCAAACATATACATCTTTCACCACCCCCACCCTATATATTTCTCACCAGTATCGAATTATGCATGTACGTGCGTGTGCCCGTGACATTTGAGAAGGCCGGCTCTCGGCCCTGTTCTATTTAGTTTTTCTCCATGGTTTTTGGTAACAGCTTCTTGAAGCCACTTCTCTAAACATCTTTTTGAGTCTAAAACCATATACATCATTTACGTTATCGTCTCTATCATCTACCATCGTCTTAAAAAATGCATACAAAAAAACACCCATCATACCCAAAACCCATGGCCGTAGTCCAAAGAATGTGCCTCAAAATGACGAGCAGAACGTGTTTCATGAGCAATGATCACTCAGTACATGTTTTTTTGTGTGGAAATAAGTAAGAATTAGAATAAAATCATGTTTACTTTTATCAATAATGGTGTTGCCTGGTAGTGAGTAGTGACAATAATTGTTACTAGTATATGTGTTGCTGGACCTTACACACGTTAAGGACCTTGTTTTTGGTTCCTTTGATCGCTCATTCATATAAAATATTATTTCATGACTGTTGCTTTAATTTGATTATTTCATCAATCATATTTCACTAAGATGTTGCTAATTGCTGAACCATATGCTAAAGTTAATGCTTTTTAACGAGCAGGAATGAACAAGTTGATTAGAGCACACAGAGCCAAGGCATGGGTCGTCAAGTCAAGACATTCTACATGCCAAACCAGGAAGGAGCAATGCAATGAGTTTAATCTATTTTTGTTATTATTAGTTAAGAACTTTGTAGTTTAATTTTGGAGATTTATATGTAACTCCTTTAGTAATAGTGGCACTTTTTAAATTATGATTGTCAGAATTAATGATATTTTGAATTAATATATGTTGGTACGTTCTAGCATTGTTACTATTTTGCTATTCATTTGCAACAACAAATTAATAATCAAATATCAAATGCTATATGTGTTGCCACAATTCTTCCCGTTGCGATAAACCTGATAGCATTTTGTTGTGATAGCGTAATGCAATGCCGCTACTACGATGCATCCAACTATTCGCCACGAACAATGATCGATGCTATAGGATATATTTGCCACCATAAATATTTTGTTGCAATACCTTTTCTAAGCTGTTGCAACGAACACCTAACGTGGCAATAGTACCTCTTACCACGAAACATGGTGTTGTAATAGATTCTCTTGCCATACTACAACTCCATGGCAATAGAGTCTATTGCCACGTAATAACTCCGTGGCAAGACAAACTATTGCCACAAACAAACTTCATGGCAAAAGAGGCTATTGCCACGTAGTTGGTCGATGCAATAACCTCTATTGCCATGACATCGCTCCTTGCAACAACAAACAATTGCAATGCTTCATTGCATGGCAATAACCATATGTACTGCAACGAAACCAAAAACTGTTGCACAATCTTTTAAGGACGCAACAATTAGCAACGCTTGCCAACGGAAGTGATTAGTTGAAATACATACATATTGCATCTATTTTGGTCCTATTGCAACGTTTTCGTGCCGTTGTCCAAGACCCGAAATCTAGTAGTGGTTTATGGAGCACAAATGGCATTATTGTATTCTTTTAGAGATTTGATATTTTCTTTTAGAGGAGGCATGTGCCTTCAGCTGTGATCTTATCTTTTGTTGTCCAAGATCTTTGCCTTTTTCTCTTGGTCTTGTGTTTATTGCAGATGGTAACATCTTCCTTTGTGCTGAAAATTACTTCTTTTTGCCTCTCCAAGAAAGGAGTAATCAATTTGGGTTGCAAAGTCCTTTAAGAGATGTATGACACCTATTTGGTGTGGTCATGTGATTGATTTTGGTGAGATTGTGGGTGTGATATGAAATTCGAGTTGTTATCCTTAAAAGGATTGATGTGCTTTAGGAATTATCTGTCAAAGTAATTCTTTTGGTCGAGGGCTTGGCTAGAATGTATTTTGTGAAGACAGTAAAGTCTCTCTGCAAGGGTGTGGATGATGTACTCAGTTGGAGCGCATTGTCAAAGTTGCCGACTTAAGATAAATGAGTTGGTGTGTTGGGCGATGATTTGGAAATCCTTGGTTCAAGGAAGTTAAATTTTTTCAAAGGGATTGGATTGGGAAATTATTAATATCTCGAGCAGTAATATGCTCTTTTGATTATTGTTTAAACTGTGTGTTTATGGCAGAGGTCATCTGCAAATCGAGTTGTTTGATGTTGAGGCGTGGTCTTTTCCAGTTAGGAAAAGAGAATGATTGTTTTGGTATGTCGAGTGATTTTCACTCTTGGCTTGTGGAGTGTGGATTTTTCAAATGTCTACATGGAGAGTGTGAATGGTTTTGTTGTGAATCCTTTGTTTTGGATCGTGGTCCTTTGAAGGAAGGTTGTTTGCTAGTGTGTTGCTTGAGAATGTTTCATTCTTCTTGTGGTTGTGTTACATTTGTATCAGTTTTTGTTTGTGCTTTGAGTAATGTTGTGAGTGGAATCTGTTGTCGGACCTTTTAAAAGGGGTACAATGTATTATCCCGATTATATTAATTAAAGGAAAACGTTTTGTAAGAAGGAGGATGGTATTAGATAGTGGTTTGTTAGTTTGCGAGAACGGTAGGATCTGTTGGTCGCTCAGAGTCGGCAGAAGAGTTGCGAGTGCTCGGCGTTGACCGGCACGTGTCGTGGACTCGTCGGAGCTCGTGTGGAGGCTCTCTTGACGAATCAGTCCGAACCGGAGGTGACGTGGGAGCTTGAAGTTCAAATGTAGAAGAAGGACCCGAGTTCTTCGAGGCGGGTGAGAACCCGTAGTTGTTGTTCCCATGGGATGATCTATCCATGCGATTCTCTTTCTTTTGGTGGTTCTTTCCTTCATTGCTCTTTTCTTCGCTGTTCTCTTGTTTTGTGGTTAGAGAAGTTAGATTCGAGGACGAATCCTTTTTAGGTGGGGAGAATGTAATATCCCGAACGTCGTTACGGCGTAAGTTTTTAAAACAATCGAGGAGTCGTCGGTTTTTCGGTAAATCGCAGGAAGGGAAAAATAAAAGTTGTGGAACAGTGTAAAATAAATAAAATAAATTAATAATTAAATAAAAATCTCTGAGTGGGCTGCTTGGAGAGTGGGCTGACCGCCTTGGGCCGAAGGCCCAAGGGGTGGCCGCACCCCTCCACCCCTCCCACTAAAAAACCCTAAGCCACCACCCCTTCCCCAGCAGCAGCAGCCCCGTGCCTCTTTCCCACAGCCACCCCCTTGTCCCTTGGTGCTAGGAGAAAACAAGAAGGAAGTAGAAGAAAGGGAAGAGAACGAAGAAGAAGAGAAGGAGGACAAGAAGAGGAGGAAAGAAGAGGGGTGATCCCAAGAGATACTCTAGGTAATTTTTTCTAATCCCAAACCCTCTGTTCTTAGGAATAATTAGCTGTCTGCCGAGACGTTCTTCGACGATTAATTTTTCAGAAAATACTAGAAACATTATAATTACTTAGAAAAATCGAGTGCAGAAAGCATCTGTTCCGAGCTAGGAGGGCCAGTTGTTCATCCTCTAGCTGCTCTAACTATCATCGCCACGCCACGAGAGCGCTAGGAGAACCCGCAAAGAGAATCGGCAGAAGAACCGAAGTCGAGTGGGATCGGTGACTAGAGCCATCGACAGACTTGACCGACGAGAGACTATGTCAATCTCGTGAGTCTTGAGGCGCGAGTAAAGCGCATCAAGAGTCAGGGTCGAGAGGTCCGTGGTGTCCTTGATGGTAGTCACCTTCATCTCCCAAACCCGAAGATCGAGTGCAAAAAGCATCTGTCGAGCGTTATCCGAGTCGGAGTATGTGAGACCGACCGCTCGGAGGTTGCTCAAAATCTTGTGAAAGCGTGAAAAGCACTCGTCAAGGGACTCTCCAGCAAGCATCTCGAATTTGCTGTATTCGCGCTTGAACTGGTCCTATCGAACCGTCTTGATCTGGGAGGTGCCCTCATGGTATGCATCGAGGGTCACCCAGATGTCGTGAGCGGACGACAGGTGAGAGATGCGATCAAATTTGCTTCTACTCAATCCCTGTATGATGATGTTCCTTGCCTTTGCATTTGCCTCAACATCAGCCATATTCCCGGCATTGATGTTCTCATCGGCAGGAACAACAAACTGTATTTTCACCTTCCGCCAGATGGCATACCCCTGAGCCTAGATGTATGTTTCCATTCGGCTCTTCCAGAAGGGGTAATCCAGGCCATCAAAGATGGGCGGCTTGGTGGAATACTTATCTGTTGCCATGGCTCTTTGAGACCGATTAAGATCTATGAAGAAGAGCTAACCGGCTCTGATACCAATTGAAGGACCGAAATGGCAACAGAGGGGGGGTGAATGGTGCCTTAAAAATTCCTCCCTCAAGAAATATTCAACCTGTTCTTTTTCTCCTATAGCTAGAGAGCTATGAAGTCAAAGAAAACAAGCCTCAACGAAACAGCCGAAGAAGCGGACCACAGAAGTTGTAAACACCTGAGAGACGAAAGTCGTAAAACGAATCAAGATCGATTCGGGAAGATACTGTGGTCGGAAGTCGACACGAGAAACACAAGCGTAAAACGGGAGTGAACGAAAACCGAGAAGATGTAACCGATAGCTGCCGTAGTCGAAACACGTAATCTCTGATCGTGGTCGAAACCCGAGCTGCAGCGCACGACAGCCGATACTCACCGTGGTCGTAGAATCAGAGTAAGGGCTGAAGAGCACGACCAGCAGATCAAACGGCAAAACAATAGAGAAAACCGTGGTGTAAGACGAAAACGCACCGAGAGTGGCTGAGTAAGCTGTGGTCGTACGAGGCGAGAACAGACCAGCGCACGCACGACCATCGCGATACAGACGAAGTCGTAGGAACCAAAAATCTGAAGACGAACAGTAATTACTCTGTTTTCGGCGCACGACCGCAGATCGAAAAATGAGAGATCTTTTTGCACAAAGGTCGAAACCGAATGAAACTTGAACTCTAGCTCGTATACGATCTCTAGAAGTGAAAATACCAAGAACCTCCCAAGTCTTTGAAATGATCAGCAAGAAGATCAAAGTCAAAAAACGTAGCGAGCACGGGAGGCTAAGACTGAGAATCACAGAGATTTCTCCGATTTCAACTCTGCTCTCGGGAATGAAATGGCCAAATGGTCTTTAGATAGATTCCCAGTTCTGAGCAAAGAAACACAAGCCAAATCTCAAGGAGAACACAAATAACAGTCAGAACAAAAAGAGAGCAAATAGATCAAACAGATCATCTCAAGAACACAAACATGGAATGATACACAGAGATGAATCCAATCTTTTCTATTGATCATGGAGGTTTCTACAGCCACTCCATCGGAGGTACATGAGCATCCATGCTCTACCCAGAGACACTCACACAATAGAACAATAAAGCTCAGAGCACTCAAGGGACAACCTCACACACTCCAGAGTTCTCTCCTCTATTTATACTCTCACTAACGGGTCTCCTCACAGACCACCCATTACAGAGAGTCCAGTGCTTTGCAGGCCTCCAGTGCTTTGCCCATTACCCTCTGGCAACAGCTCCACTGCTTTGCCCGTTAACGCACCAACTCCACAGAGTTTTTCCAGAGCGCACAGTGCTTTCCCAGTGGACACATCTTCCCCCGCAGCTTTGGCATTTCTCTAAATACCCCTCCACAGCTTCCAGGAAGCTTCCTCCACTGCCTCGCTGTCCATGCTGTCAGCCACCTGGCAAGACCACGTCCTCTTCGGCTTCCACGTCGTTCTGGACCTCAACATCTCCCATATCTAGTCCCGACCTCTCCAAAGCCTTACCAAGACTTGTCTCCCAGTACCTGCGACCATCACAGACAACAAGAACCATCACATAGCACTGATCCACACATAAAATGACACTCACCCAGCTCACAGAGCTCAAGTCTCTTTTCCACAGAGATTAGACTTAACCAAACCTTGTCCAAATGGTGAACCAACCAATCCACAAGGTCCACAACATCACAAGGAACCCAACCGACCAAGTTCACCATGATCGGACACCATATGAGCCCACACAACCGGTTTGAATGCACCCATACGACCACGGCCGGTCTGCCGACCACGTGGTCGAATCCGACCGCCACAACGTGGTCGAATCCGACCGCCACAACGTGGTCGAAAACCCAAGCGCCAATAGCCGACCACGACCAACGTGGTCGAGACTTCTCAACATGGTCGTAAATCAAGCGCAACAACGTGGTCGTGGCTTCGAGTGCCACAACGTGGTCGTAACTGGCCTTAGTAGCCTCCGACCAGCCAACGTGGTCGACGCTACCAAGTCCCGACTGCCGACCACGACCAACGTGGTCGTAAATGGCCCGGGTGGGCTCCGACCATGGCCAAACTGGTCGAACGGCACCCGATTACTCCCAACGTGGTCGTAAAAGACCCGAGAGACTTCCGATCACGGTCAAGTTTTCCGAGGATGCCGTAACGTGGTCGTAAACCACCCGAACGACTTCCGATCACGGTCAAGTTTTTCGAGGATGCCGTAACGTGGTCGTAAACCACCCGAACGACTTCCGATCACGCCCAAACTTGCCGAGAGAGCTGCAGAGTGGTCGTACGCCATCCGACCACGTTCAAATCGGTCTTAACCACTTCCGATCATGCTCAAACATGGTCGTACGCACAAGGGCATGGTCGAAGAGACTCTAGCATGGTCGTATACGACTACGACAATGGCCAGATCTACGAATTCGCAGAAACAGCCCAAAACAAACTCAATTCTCCCTCAAACAAGGGTCAAATACTCATCATAAACAAGAGATCATCTCCACATGATCTCTCAATCTCCCCCTTGATGAGTATATTGACAAACACCGAAAAATATGAAGTTGAGTTTGTATGAGCTGACATGGTCCAAAGAGAGAAAATGAAATACTGACCATGTCGACAGAAAGGACACTAGAGCAATGAAATAGAGAGCAAATTGATCTCCAAAGCTCTAGTAAGATCCCAGAATTTGAAAAATTTTCTTTTTCCCAATCTATTCTCCCCCTTTTGGCAATAAACACATCAAGTATGCAAGAGAGAGAATAAGTCATGATGATGGATGAAATGGCTGATTTGATTATTCAAAGTATGCAGAGCCATGAGAATTATCCAACATGACCAGAATGTATTACACCAAGCCACAACATACAAGTATGCTATCGAGATCATGACTATGTATGTAAAGAGAAGCTAAGCCAAATAGGATATACTCTGAATTTTAGTTGAAGTGCTTAGCAAGTCAAGTCAAACATGATTTTAGTCTAGCTAAAGGTATCCACAAATAATGCAGGCCATGTCAATAAGCTAAATGGAACCGAGAAGCTAGTGTTGAGTCAATTAGAGTGCTGCTAGTTCAAGAATGATACATTTATTTATGTACACTTGAAATTTTAGCAATTGAGCACAATTGACATAATTTTTCTTTAGAAATCACATGATTGTTTCCAACCATATTTTTATTTAGTCATGTGCTAGACCTCAAGCCTTATGCGACCACTTCAAGCAATGAGCTTAAGAAGATGATCTTGGTCATCCAAAACTCCTCTAAGTTCATGCCTTGTGCAATGGCAAGCCGTCTCCTGAGAAAGAATTGGTGAGATCAGTTTTTTCGCACAAAAGAGATCTATTTTTTTAACAGATTGTACTAACTTATGTGTCATCAAGAAACTAATATAGCTCAATCTAACGCTCAACAAGGATTCAAGACTCAACTCAGCCTATTTGACATAGCATAAATCATAAGAGGATAACTAAAAGCTGATTAGTCTCAAATATGAACATGACATGAATTAGGTCAAATTGAGCATTTTAATTAACCTATCATAGCAAAGACTTGACTACACATATAAAGTCATGATCAAACCAGCAATGAAGCACAAATCATGGCAAGATGTAATATAATGAAAACATGTCATGATTGGATAATAGTCAAGGCTCCATGTAGCTAAATTACAATGCAAATGCAGAAAGATCCAGCTCCCCCTCAACATGTGATGCAACATTTAGTTCAAGTTGAGTTATGTCAATATTAAAATCTAGAAGTTCCCAAATGAACTCCCCCTGAACCAAAGCAATAAAAACGAGAAGCTGGCAAATAAATCAGGAGGGGCAGTCCTTAAAGCATAGATAAGATAGAGAATACTAATGACTCAGACTAACTCTTATCTACCCCATATGACTCCAGGACAACAGCTGTCGAGTAAAACACACACTAGAGAGCAAACACGCACTGCTCACCCGAGGGTGGCCCAACCCTCGCTAGAACCTAGAAGAAGTGAGTGAGCTCAACCTAGTGAGATAAGAAACAGCTATCCTGAAAGCACAAGATAAGAGCAAGAAGTCTAAGCACTCAGCAAGAGACACACTCTAACCTATGCTAGAGGAACTAAGCCCAATGCACCCGAAAATGCGATGCAACAGTAAGGATACAGAAGCATAAGGAATATGATAAAGTAGTAAAGCCCAAAGCTCCCCCTCACAACAGTCCATAAGGACAGACCACCCCAAGCTCTACCCGCAGAGCTGAAAACCTCGAGCTGTCCAGAGGCTTGGTGAAGATATCAGCCAACTGGTGGTCACTCTCCACAAACTGAAGCACGATGTCACCCTTCTCTACATGGTCTCGAAGAAAATGATATCTGATATCAATGTGCTTGGTCCGAGAATGTTGCACTGGGTTCTTGGCAATGCTAATCGCAGAAGTGTTATCGCAAAAGAGCGGAACACGGTCGATAGCTAACCCAAAGTCCTGTAGAGTCGAGACCATCCAAAGCACCTGGCTACAACAACTGGCTGCAGCAACGTACTCGGCCTCTGCAGTGGGTGTGTAACACCGGATGCTTCCTCAAGACCAGAAACAAGAGAAGTGTCAATGAACCGGCAGGTGAAGTGCTCTTCCTATCTATCCTACTGATAGGCAAAGTCTCGCATCCGAAAAGGCTCTAAGAGATAGACAGAGGAGGAAGAGTACCGATACCATAGTCAATGGTAACTCAAGGTACCGAAGATGCGCTTCACCGCTTTGGCGGTGAGACACACGAGGAGAAGCCTGAAACCGAGCACATAGACACACAGAAAAGTGTATGTCTGGTCTCGAGGCAGTGAGGTACAAGAGAGAGCCAATCATACTCCTGAATTCCTTTTGATCGATCGCTCGCCGTCCTCATCTCGGGTCTAGTACGGTCAGAGAAGCCATAGGAGTTGACACCGGCTTACCGTCACTCATGTCGAGTTGCCTCGGGAGGTCTCGAGTGTACTTACCTTGATGCAAGAAGGTACCTCCCGAGTCTCGCTTGATTTGGAAGCCAAGGAAGAAAGTCAACTCACCCATCATGCTCATCTCAAACTCGGTGCTCATGACATCCGAGAACTGTGAAACGAGAGCATGGGAAGAGCCGCCAAAGATGATGTCATCGACATAAATTTGGACGAGCAGAAGGTCACTGCCGAGCCGGCAAGTGAACAAGGTCTTGTCGACTTTACCCATCTCGAAATCATGTCTCAATAGATAGGACTTAAGCCTCTCATACCAAGCTCTAGGGGCTTGCTTAAGTCCATACAACGCTTTGGAAAGCTTGAAGACATGACTAGGGTATTTGGGGTTCTCGAAACCGGAGGTCGTCGACATAGACTTCTTCCTCAATGAAGCCATTGAGAAAGGCGCCTTGACGTCCATCTGGTAAAGCTTGAAACCCTTAGAAGTCGCAAAGGCAAGCAGAATTCTAATGGCCTCAAGACGAGCTACAGGGGCAAAGGTCTCCTCGAAGTCTAGACCCTCAACCTGGGAGTACCCCTGAGCAACCAGTCTAGCCTTGTTTCGAATGACTACCCCATCCTCGCTCTGCTTGTTCTTGAACACCTACTTGGTCCCAATGATATTGTGACCTCGAGGGGCTCAACAAGCGCCCGCACCTTGTTTCTTCGAAACTCTCGAGCTCCTCATGCATGGCATTGACCCAAGACTCGCCGATAAAGCATGACAAACGCCTTTGGGCTCAAAGGAAGCTACGAAGGCGAGTGGAGACGAGAAAAGTGACACGCCGCACTTGGAGCGTGTGACTGCTCAAAGAGATCTCCAATCATCTGCTCAGAAGGATGAGATTCTTGAATATGTCTTGGAGGTCCAGGATGAGATGAAGAAGTGGCCTCTACCTCGTTACCTGACGGGGTAGGAACAGAGCCACTAGCTCCGGAGGAAGTCAGAGGCATGGGTCGATCACCTTGAGGTGCGGTGGAAGAAGGCATCTCAAGGGGTGGATGAGGGACTGGATCGGGTAGACAACCCTCATATCCATCATCCTCATCATCCACAAAGATGGTCTCGGACCGCTCTAGAGAACACGAGATATCGGGCCTAGTCCCGGATTGGCCTCATCAAGGTTACCTCACGTGTTTCTACCATTTTGCTAGACTCAGCCTGCACCCTATAGGCCCGCCAAGAGGTCGAGTAGCCTAGAAAGATCCCATCACAAGAGCGTGACTCGAACTTATCTAGGTTCCCAGACTTCAGAATAAAGCACTTGCAACCAAATACACGAAAGTGAGAAACACTGGGCTTTCGCCCATATCTCAACTCGTAAGAAGTGCGGTGCAAGTGTGCCTGAAGAAAAACTCGATTAGAAACATGGCACGCGGTGGCTATAGCCTCAGCCCAAAACTTCCGCGGTGTAGAGTACTCATCAAGCATCATCCTGGCCATCTCGACCAAGGTACGATTCTTCCTCTCCACAACGCCATTCTGCTGAGGGACGTATGGAGAAGAGAACTGGTGCTCTACACCTGTCTCATCGCAGAAACTCTCAAAGTAGGAATTCTTGAACTCCGTGCCATTGTCACTGCGGATCGCTCGCAAGGCACCTGGAAGCTCAACAGAAAGCCTACTGAAAAGACCTCGATAATATGTAAACGTCTCATCCTTCGAGGCTAAGAAAAACACCCAAGAGTACCTCGAATAGTCATCGACCACAACAAGAACGCACCACTTCCTCCCGCCGATCGCAAGACTCGAAGTGGTCCAACTGTGTCCATATGGAGCAGGTGTCCTGCATCGGTCATAGTCACTTTGTGGGAGGGTGAGAAGCGGCAACCATCTTGCCGTGCCGGCATGGAGCACAAACAAGATCTTTGACCATCTTGAGTTTCGGTAGACCACGAATGAGATCGTGGCCGCTAACTCAGGTCAAATGGTCAAATCCAATATGACCAAGTCTCCTATGCCAGAAAGAGAGGTCGCGGGACTCAGAAGCAAGCAAACAACGGAGAGGATCACCGAAGACTCAAAAATCAGCACGAAGATCCTCCCAAAACGAGAAATCCGCAAACAAGACTACCGAAGAATCAAGAATTTTGCGCTTGTTTTTCTTAAAGCTCACCTCAAAGTCGTCATCGGTAAGCTGAGAAACAGAAAGCAAATTGTACTGCAGCTTACTAACCAAGGCAACATCTTTCAAAATAAAAGAATCATTAATGCACACTGTACCTTTGGCGATGACGCGCCCAGATGAAGCATCTCCGAAGGTGATCGTCTCATCACCTAGAGCACGGGCAAGGGAAGAAAACCAACGAGAGTCTCCGGTCATGTGTCGTGAACACCCGGAGTCTACGAGCCAAACCTTTCCCTTCCCTGCCCGGCGAACCTGAGTCAAACAGAGAGTAAAGTCTCAAGATCGATAAATCAAGAGTGATTTTGGCACCCAATCTCGAGTAACACGTCGAGCGATGAAGTAGTCAAGCACGATCGACCTCTATCTACCCCACGCCTCGTCACTCAAAGAAGGAAGGTCCGTGTGCAGATCTGAAGTCATTGTCGGGTCCGATCGCTACGGACGAGCGAGTCAAGACACCAACAACAGTCGATCACGCCGCGGGTAGGCATCTCGATGGGGAAAACGAGATCTACCCTCAAGACGGCGGAAGTCACGACCAGAGGGAGCACGAGGACGAAAAACAGAAGACTCAGAAAAACCAAGTCCTCGGTGCCGCCCAAAGCTACCAACAAGAGTAAGTTTAGACCTCGTGTTGGTCTTAGGTGCACTCAAGGTCCGGAGCGACCACGAATACGCCTAAGAGACTCAACACGGTCTCTTCGCGATCTTGGCGCTTGAAGCAATGGTCAAACAAATGCCCATCCTTCCGGATGAAGGTGCAATGATACTGCCTTCGAGGGGTGAAGTAGCATGAGATGGCTTCGCCCGAGAGGTCAAGTCGCAGTGAAATCACCTTGCTGTCAGAAATCCCTTGGACAAAGCCCGCTAATTTAAATTGAACTTTCTTGTTCTTGGGCTTGACCTCAATCACACCTGCGGCTATGGGTCTGAGCACGACAGGTGGATGCTTCCTCACATCCTCACGGAAATCATATCCTAGACCCTGATTGAACTTGCAAATCTTTGATTGGTCTAGAATAAAATTGAGCTTCTTCTTGCCTCCTACAAATTTCTTGAGAGTGTTCATAAGGTACTGACACTCCCGAAAGAGAGAGGTGCAAGAAGAGCAAGGAGAAGAAGAAGAGACAGCAGGAGGAGAGGAAGGAGAAGAACCAATAGCAGAAGAGCGAATAGCACGTGCATATTTCTCCTTATGCACGGCCACCTCAACCTTGAGGGCTTCGCAGGACACAAGGGGCAGCCCTAATCCTAGCCATTTGGTTCTCGTAACTCTTCCTAAACGTCTCTACCATGTCCTTATCCTTTTCCAACACTTCAGCACAGAAAGCACAAGAAGGATGTGATTTTTCTAGAAGATCCTTAGT
Organism: Bonia amplexicaulis; assembly: GCA_036346245.1. Lineage (NCBI taxonomy): Eukaryota > Viridiplantae > Streptophyta > Magnoliopsida > Poales > Poaceae > Bonia > Bonia amplexicaulis. Next base: position 10,793,908 of record CM070739.1, read on the forward strand.
TAGCTTCACACAGTTTTCATCCAATGCAATCAATTCAGATTTTAGTTTATTACAATTATTGCATGGTGAGCTAACAGGATCCTTAGTAGCAAATTGAGCCATTTTCTTGTTATGATCAACCATCTCTTGAAATTGCTTAGAAACCGATTCAAGCTCAAAGGTTAATTTAGGACAGTTGGTACAAGAAACAATAGGCTCTAACAGGGAAGCACGCAATTTAGCAATTTTGTGATCTGCCCTTTTTAAGTTCATCTTTAAATTATTGCAACTTTCATAAGTCTCAGGCAGATCGAGAAGCATAGTGTAAAGACCTCTAAAAGCATTGTCATTATCCTCACATGAGGTGCAAGAAGTAGTCTCAATAGTAGATGAAGGAACAACAATCCTAGTCATTTCTAGTTCAGCAAGCAGACTAACATTCTCCACCTTAAGAATATCTAGCTCAGAGGTCACACTATCATGAGAAGTTCTTAACTTCTCCATATCTCCAAGCAAGGCAATGCATGTATCACAGTCGTCACGGGAGGGAGCAGATATAAGTGAAGTAAGCTCCCGTGACAGTCTATCTACTTCCTTCTCTAACTCGGTACACCTAGTCTTAGCTCTAGCATGAAAGCCACCTAGCTTAAGAAAAGCATGATTGAGCTGATCGTAGGTGGGGCATACCTCGTCCGAGTCGGAGTAGAACTCGCTGTCGCTGATCTCGCCCTCAAGGGCCATGAAGCACATGCCGGAGAAGTTGTTGCCGCCATCCTTGGGCTCTTGGTCCCCCGTCCCGTCGTCGTCGCTCCATCCCTCCACCTCGCTGAGGTCGAGGTCGTCGAAGGCGGTGAGGACACGGTGGAAGAGCTTCTTGGCCTTCCCAAAGTTGCGGAACTTCTTTTTGCCTTGCGTCTGAGCTGGGGGCTTCGTGTTGCGGTTCTTGTTGATGTCGTCGTCCTTTCCCGAACCGCCGTAGTCGCCTTTTCCCTTCCCCAGCTTGGGGCAGTTTGCTCGAATGTGGTTGGGGCCACCACACTCAAAGCAAATCACTGGTCCTCTTCTTTTGCCGTCCCTGCTTCTCTTGTAAGCATGAGAGAACTTCCGAGCTAGGAGGGCCAGTTGTTCATCCTCTAGCTACTCTAACTGATCATCAGTTACGTCACAGAGAGCAGCTAGGGAGAACCCGCAAAGAGAATCGGCAGAAGAACCAGAAGTCGAGTGGGATCGGTGACTAGAGCCATCGATTGTGACTTCGACCGACGAGAGACTATGTCAATCTCGTGAGTCTTGAGGCGCGAGTAAAGCGCATCAAGAGTCGTGGTCGAGGTCCGTGGTGTCCTTGATGGTAGTCACCTTCATCTCCCAAACCCAAGATCGAGAAAGAAAGCATCTGTCGGCGTTATCCGAGTCGGAGTATGTGAGACCGACCGCTCGGAGGTTGCTCAAAATCTTGTGAAAGCGTGAAAAGCACTCGTCAAGGAACTCTCCAGCAAGCATCTCGAATTTGTTGTATTCACGCTTGAACTGGTCCTATCGAACCGTCTTGATCTGGGAGATGCCCTCATGGTATGCATCGAGGGTCACCCAGATGTCGTGAGCGGACGACAGGTGAGAGATGCGATCAAATTCGCATATACTCAATCCCTGTATGATGATGTTCCTTGCCTTTGCATTTGCCTCAACATCAGCCATATTCCCGGCATTGATGTTCTCATCGGCAGAACAACAAATCAGTATTTTCACCTTCCGCGGATGGCATACCCCGAGCTCGGATGTATGTTTCCATTGGCTCTTCCGAAGGGTAATCGGGCCATCAAAGATGGGCGGCTTGGTGGAATACTTATCCGTTGCCATGGCTCTTTGAGACCGATTAAGATCTATGAAGAAGAGCTAACCGGCTCTGATACCAATTGAAGGACCGAAATGGCAACAGAGGGGGGGTGAATGGTGCCTTAAAAATTCCTCCCTCAAGAAATATTCAACCTGTTCTTTTTCTCCTATAGCTAGAGAGCTATGAAGTCAAAGAAAACAAGCCTCAACGAAACAGCCGAAGAAGCGGACCACAGAAGTCGTAAACACCTGAGAGACGAAAGTCGTAAAGCGAATCGAGATCGAATCGGGAAGATACTGTGGTCGGAAGTCGACACGAGAAACACAAGCGTAAAACGGGAGTGAATGAAAACCGAGAAGATGTAACCGACAGCTGCCGTAGTCGAAACACATAATCTCTGATCGTGGTCGAAACCCGAGCTGCAGCGCACGACAGCCGATACTCACCGTGGTCGTAGAATCAGAGTAAGGGCTGAAGAGCATGACCAGTAGACGAAACAGCAAAACAACAGAGAAAACCGTGGTGTAAGACGAAAACGCGCCGAGTGTGGCTGAATAAGCCGTGGTCATACGAGGCGAGAATAGACCAGCGCACGCACGACCACCGCGATACAGACGAAGTCGTAGGAACCGAAAATCTGAAGATGAACAGTAATTACTCTATTTTCGGCGCACGACCGCAGATCGAAAAATGAGAGATCTTTTTGCACAAAGGTCGAAACTGAATGAAACTTGAACTCTAGCTCGTATACGATCTCTAGAAGTGAAAATACCAAGAACCTCCCAAGTCTTTGAAATGATCAGCAAGAAGATCAAAGTCGAAAAACAGAACAGAGCACAGGAGGCGGAAGACTAAGAATCACAGAGATTTCTTCGATTTCAACTCTGCTCTCGGGAATGAAATGGCCAAATGGTCTTTAGATAGATTCCCAGTTCTGAGCAAGGAAACACAAGCCAAATCTCAAGGAGAACACAAATAACAGTCAGAACAAAAAGAGAGCAAATAAATCAAACAGATCATCTCGAGAACACAAACATGGAATGATACACATAGATGAATCCAATCTTTTCTATTGATCATGGAGGTTTCCACAGCCACTCCATCGGAGGTACATGAGCATCCATGCTCTACCCAGAGACACTCACACAATAGAACAATAAAGCTCAGAGCACTCAAGGGACAACCTCACACACTCCAGAGTTCTCTCCTCTATTTATACTCTCACTAACGGGTCTCCTCACAGACCACCCATTACAGAGAGTCCAGTGCTTTGTAGGCCTCCAGTGCTTTGCCCATTACCCTCTGGCAACGGCTCCACCGCTTTGCCGTTAACGCACCAACTCCACGAGTTTTTCCAGGCGACAGTGCTTTCCCGGTGGACACAGCTTCCCGCAGCCTTTGGCATTTCTCCAAAATGTCCCTCCACGCCTGTGAAGCTTCCTCCACTGCCTCGCTGTCCATGCTGTCAGCCACCTGGCAAGACCACGTCCTCTTCGGCTTCCACGTCGTTCTGGACCTCAACATCTCCCATGTCTAGTCCCGACCTCTCCAAAGCCTCACCAAGACTTGTCTCCCAATACCTGCGACCATCACAGACAACAAGAACCATCACATAGCACTGATCCACACATAAAATGACACTCACCCAGCTCACAGAGCTCAAGTCTCTTTTCCACAGAGATTAGACTTAACCAAACCTTGTCAAAATGGTGAACCAACCAATCCACAAGGTCCACAACATCACAAGGAACCCAACCGACCAAGTTTCACCATGATCGGACACCATATGAGCCCACACAACCGGTTTGAATGCACCCATACGACCACGGCCGGTCTGCCGACCACGTGGTCGAATCCGACCGCCATAACGTGGTCGAAAACCCAAGCGCCGATAGCCGACCACGACCAACGTGGTCGAGACTTCTCAACATGGTCGTAAATCAAGCGCTACAACGTGGTCGTGGCTTCGAGTGCCACAACGTGATCGTAACTGGCCTTAGTAGCCTCCGACCAGCCAACGTGGTCGACGCTACCAAGTCCCGACTGCCGACCACGACCAACGTGGTCGTAAATGGCCCGGGTGGGCTCCGACCACGGCCAAACTGGTCGAACGGCACCCGATTACTCCCAACGTGGTCGTAAAAGACCCGAGAGACTTCCGATCACGGTCAAGTTTTCCGAGGATGCCATAACGTGGTCGTAAACCACCCGAACGACTTCCGATCACGGTCAAGTTTTTCGAGGATGCCGTAACGTGGTCGTAAACCACCCGAACGACTTCCGATCACGCCCAAACTTGCCGAGAGAGCCGCAGAGTGGTCGTACGCCATCCGACCACGTTCAAATCGGTCTTAACCACTTCCAATCATGCTCAAACATGGTCATACGCACAAGGGCATGGTCGAAGAGATTCTAGCATGGTCGTATACGACTACGACAATGGCTAGATCTACGAATTCGCAGAAACAGCCCAAAACAAACTCAATTCTCCCTCAAACAAGGGTCAAATACTCATCATAAACAAGAGATCATCTCCACATGATCTCTCACAAACACTTGTCCTTCTCCGTTTCTTTCCAATACAACGGTGTCCTGCATTTTCTGCTATACAAAGCTTCAAACAGCGACATTTGCAAGCTGGATTGATAACTATTATTATAAAAAACTCTGCATAGGGCAAATTTTGATCCCAATTATTTTTATTTGCCAAGACACAAGCTCTCAACATGTCCTCCAAAATTTGATTTACTCTTTCTGTTTGACCATCTGTCTGCGGATGACATGCTGTACTGAAATTTAGATTTGTGCCCAAAAGTCCATGCAGCTTCTGCCAAAATCTTGAAGTGAATTGAGATCTTCGATCTGACACAATCTTCTTTGGAACTCCATGCAAACACACGATTCTTGACATATATAACTCTGCGAGTCTATCTCCAGAATAAGTGGTCTTTACTGGGATGAAATGTGCGACCTTTGTCAGACGGTCCACAATAACCCAAATTGTCTTTGTTCTTGGCTATCCAGTTATAAAATCCATACCAATTTCTACTCATTTCCATTCTGGTATCTGCAAAGGTTGCAAAAGCCCAGCAGGTCTCTGGTGTTCAGCTTTAACTCGTTGGCACACATCACACAAAGCTACATATTCAATAATTTCTCTTTTCATACTTGACCATCAATACCTTTCTTTGAGATCTTGATACATTTTTGTACTTCTAGGGTGAACTGAATATCCAGATTCATGAGCTTCCCTCAAAATTAACTCCTTTATTTCTTTCTTCTCGGGTACAAGAATTCTTTTTCCAAACCAAATGATACCTTCCTCATTTTCTGAGAATCATGGTGCCTTACCTTTCTTCATATTGTCTTTAATTTCCTTGACAAACTTATCCTCTTTTTGAGCTGCCTTGATTTGATCCTCTAGCGTTGGTTGAACCTCCAAGGTAGCAAGGAATCCTTCCTCTACTACTTCTAAATTGAGTCGCTGAAACTCTTCATGAAGAGCAGGCTGACTGTCTTTGATCATCAGATTATTCCAGTAACTTTTTCTGCTCAAGGCATCAGCCATTACATTAGCCTTTCCTGGATGATAGTGTATTCCAACATCATAATCCTTTATTAACTCAAGCCATCTTCGTTGCCTCAGATTGAGGTCTGGTTGAGTAAATATATACTTCAAACTTTTGTGATCCGTGTAAATCTCACAACGATTACCGATCAAATAATGCCTCCATATTTTTAGAGCACGCACAACGGCAGCTAGCTCTAAATCATGGGTTGGATAATTTTGCTCATGCGGGCGTAATTGCCTTGAAGCATAGGCTACTACCCTTCCTTCTTACATCAAAACACAGCCCAAACCTTGTCTAGACGCATCACAGAATACTTCAAAATCCTTTCTAATATCTGGAAGCGTTAACACTAGTGCAGAAGTTAACCTCTTTTTCAATTCTTGAAAACTGTCCTCACAAGATTTACTCCATTCAAACTTCTTTTCCTTCTTTAGCAACTGAGTGAGAGGTCTTGCAAGTTTGAAAAATCCTTCTATGAAACGACGATAATATCCTGCTAAACCCAGAAAACTTCTGATCTCTGTTACTGATTTGGGTTGTGTCCAATTGAGTATATCCTTGACCTTTTCAGGATCAACAGACACTCCTCCTGCAGAAATCACATAACCCAAGAAGGCTACTTTCTTCAACCAGAACTCGCACTTACTAAACTTGGCATACAATTGGTGCTCTCTGAGTTTTTCCCGATTATATTAAATAGAGGAAAATGTTTTTTAAGAAGGAGGATGATATTAGATAGTGGCTTGTTAGTTTCGCGAGATCGGTAGGATCTGTTGGCCACTCAGAGTCGGCAGAAAAGTTGCGAGTACTCAGCGTTGACCGGCACGTGTCGTGGACTCGTCGGAGCTCATGTGGAGGCCCTCTTGACGAATCAGTCCGAGCGGAGGTGATGTGGGAACTTGAAGTTCAAGTGTAGAAGAAGGACCCGAGTACTTCGAGGCGGGTGAGAACCCGTAGTTGTGGTTCCCTTGGGATGTTCTATCCTTGGGATGCTGTTTCTTTTGGTGGTCCTTTCCTTCATTGCTCTTTCCTTCGTTGTTCTCTTGTTTTGTGGTTAGAGGAGCGAGATTCGAGGACGAATCCTTTTTAGGTGAGGAGAATGTAATATCCTAAACGTCGGTACGGTGTAAGATTTTAAAATAATCGCAGAGTCGCCAGTTTTTCGGTAAATCGCAGGAAGGGAAAAATAAAAATTGTAGAACATTGAAAAAGGAATAAAATATATTAAAAATTATTTTAAATTCAGGCTTGGGCTTCCTGGGAGATGGGCCAACCACCCTTGGGCCAAGAGCCCAAGGGGGTGCGCCAGCCCCCCCTTGGCCGCACCCCACACCCCCTCTCCCCCTTTTCATATTAACCCTAGGGGTCCCCCTCTCCTCCCAAACCAGCCACCACCCCCCCTGTTCTTCCTCCCCTGGTGGTTGCGCCCCCTCCCCAAGGTGATCTTCCCCATTGCTGCCCTTGGAGAAGGAGAAGAAGGAGAAGGAGAAGAAGGAAGGAGAAGGAAGGAGAAGAAGAAGAGGAGGAAAAATTGGGGAAATTCTTTAGCTAGGTAATTTCCCCTATCCCAAAACCTCTGTTCTTAGGAATAATTAGGGTTCTTGGCACGGATTTTGATGGGAGATTATAGATTAATTGCCCGATTAGGGTTTACCTGACGTCTGCTAGTAGATTGATTCGCGTAGCGCGGCTGTTCGCGCGGTTTCGACCTAGCAAAAGATTTTTCCTGCGGGTCTGCCCAAAAGGAAAGTTGTAGAGGATTTCTAGATGTGTCTCCTGTATTTTTTTTCAGATTATTTGGCCGTGGGATCTGGGATATACAGAGTCGGTAATACCGCTGTCCGTCAGGCGGACAGATTGGTACAGTCCGACGGTGAAACGGGATTTAAAAATAGTAATTGATTTTTATGGTTATGGTCGTAATTGAGAAAGTTGTATATAATTAAGAGTTCTAGTTGTTGCATAATTTTCAGAATTTTTAGACCACTTTACTGTCGTTGGGATGCGATTTAATTTCGTTGACCCGTTTGCCAGAACAGAGTGTTTCCTCTGTTTTGGGCATTAATTTACATATAGCTATGATCAGAATAAAAATAGGTGTTCTACATGAAAATTGTAGGCTTTTAAGTCATGAATCCAGAAAGGTATTGTTTGCTATAATTGGTTCATTATTTTTAAAGATATGAAATTGTGAAGCAGCGCTGCTGCAGAAGGGAATTTGCTGAATTGTTGAGCGGAGAGGAGTTTGTGCGGGTTCGGGGTTCTAGCGACGCCTTTAATTATTTTTGCCGTGTTTGTATCCTGTGGCTTGGTGCTGAGAGACGTCTTTTGGACAGGTGGACTTGTCCCTGAGCGTTCTTGATTTTGCTTCGCTTCGTCGGTTTGAGGCAAGTGAATGTAGCGGTGGTTGCTACCGTCTAACTCGTTATTCCTTCTACTTGAAATTTACATTATTATCGTAATTTGATATATTATGCCATGATTGCATGATAGTTTAATTGTGGAGATGGCAGCAAGTATTGATCAATTGATATGTTGATAACTTTGCTAGTAGACATGTGGAACTCTTGCTTAATGTTTTATTGTGGAATATGAAATTAATATGCGGTGGATGTGGAGATGATGAGAGCATGACAATGCTCCTTGTGGATGAATTAATTTGATTCATGAATTATCATATCATTCATGTCATATTATGTCATTTGCATGTATGTATGTTGCCGCAAATGCCGCGACCGTACCGGTACAGCATCGTATATTACCGTAATACGATGCACCTCTTCTCCCACGGGAAGTAATTCCCTGCCCTGGAAAGAGTGAAGGAAGATAGCATGAGCATTCATATGCATTTATTTGTTGTTTGAATAATTGCAATCATATGCTATTTTGCATTCATGTGCAACATATTGTGGTGAAGTTATTTTGTGGAATATTCAACTCCATTGTTGTATTGTGGAATTGGCTCATGAGAGCTTTTGTGGTATGAGGAATGTGGTTGTGGTCGTAGAATGGGATTCGTCCCTTGTGTATGGTAATGGTTGTGATTGTGGCATGAATTTCTTTTCTCATATATATTAATTGTTGATAGCAAATGTGCATATGAGAAATAATATTGTATTGAAGTAAAACATACATATGTTTTATTGCCTTTGGTAGTGGTAGTAGTTGTGGTTTTAAAGTAGTCAAACAAGATTTGATGCGGATCCACCTAGCAAGCTAGCTGAACCCTGTTGCTTTGGCCCTGATCTTTCACGATACGCCTTGTTGGATGCCCTCTCCAAGATAAACCTTCTCCCACGCACACCACAGCACGTGAACGAAGGGTAGAGAAACCGAAGTTTCAGCGAGTAGAATCCAACACCACAATTGGATTCAACACACCAAGAGCAATTCCTCGATGGAAATCTCAAGAACACGCCAACAATGGCCACCAAACCATGGTGATTTTCTGATTTCTATTTCTCAAATCATAGCCTGAGTTACAATGGGGCTAAGGCCCTGGCCTTATATTGGTGCACAATGCACGGCCTTAATTACAACTCACGCACTACTTGGCCTAAGGCCGAAACAAACTCCAATACGAACTAAAAAGGAAATACCTAAAGTGCTACCTCTAGTTTCTCTCTCAATTTGCGACTTGAGCATAAGAATTCCATGGCTGGCATTTCATCCGTTGTGTGGGGCTTCAAAATAGCTTTCCAACGAGTCCAAGAACACCCAAATCGGACTCTGTTTTTGAAAGTTATGGACGTTTTAGTATCAGTCTTGCCAGCTGTCCCAATCCGAGTCCGAATCGGTTTCAAACGGAGTCCGATTCAGGTGTTCTTATACTCGTTGGAAAGATAATTTATAGGACTATGCAATGGATCCAGCCACACCTTCAAATTCGTTACGGATAAAAAGTTATGACCGAAACATTATGACGGTTTAATTTTAGGTTTTTCCTTTTTGTGAGTTTGTTTCCAAATACATGTAGGGATGAGTTGGAGTTGGTTTATGACCTCTTGGCCAGCCATGAGGTGGACAGGGTACTATGTATTGAGGGTTAGACCCTCATTGTAAGGAGACCAATTTTATGCATAAGATTGAAACACAGCTATTGCTTGTTCTTTCAACACTAGAGTTCATGCGAGGACTTTGAGAGAGAACTAGGCGATCTATTGTTTGTTCTGCAATCCAAGGTCAAGCCCGCTTCCATTGGGAATTAGGGACTTGGCGTTCTTCGTTTGTGGTCTCACGACGAACAATTATCCGGTGTGTTTTGGGCGTATTCCAAAGAGTTGTGGGTTCGTGCATTGGCGCGAGTGTTCAACTAGCGACATCGTCTACTTCGCATCAACTATCCATGGTTCTTCACTAAGAAGATCGGGCACCCCCGTATCATATGGTTGGATTCGGGTTAGTTCTTATAGCATAGATTAGAGTGGTTCTCTCGCTCAGTTGCTTAGACTACTTCCTCTTATCTTGTGATTCTAGAATGCTACTTATTAGTTGTGTCTCTTCTTACTAGGTTGAGTTCACTCACTTCTTACAGATCTAGCGAGGTTGGGCCCCGTTGGGTAGACAGAGAATGTGTTTACTCCCTAGGTTGTTAGAAGACCAGCTGTTAGTCCTAGAGTCATATGGGGTAGATGAGAGTCAGTCTGAGCCATAGTATTCTCTGTATCTTATCTATGCTTTAAGGACTGCCTTCTCTAATTTCTTTGCCAGCCTCTCGTATTTACTGTTTTGGTTCGAGGGGAGTTCACTTGAGATTGGCTAGAACTTAATGATTACATAACTCAACTTGGACTAAAAGTACTCCACATGCTGAGGGGGAGCTGGATTTTCTTGCATTTCATGTCATTTCAGCATTCTGCATTGTAATTAAACTACATGGAGCCTTGATTATTATCCTATTATGATATGATAAAACTGCATTACATCTTGCCATGATTTATGCTAGGGTGCTTGATTTATCATGACTTTATATGTGTAGTCTAATCTTTGCCATGATAGGTTGATTAGTTGTTCATAACTTGAATTAAATCATGTCTGTTAGATCGTGACTAGTCTGCCTTTAGTTATCCTCTTATGATTCATGTCATGTCAAATAGACTAAGTTGAGTCTTGAATCTATGTTGAGCTTTAGATTGAGCTATGCTGGTTCTTTGATGAAGCATGAGTTAGAATTAACTTTATGTTCTTGAACTAAATTCAACAAAAGCAAAACAGATCTCTTTTGTGCGAAAAAATCTAATCTCACCAATTCTTTCTCATGAGACTGCTTTCCATTGCACTAGGCATGAACTCAGGGGGAATTTTGGATGACCAAGGCCATTTCTTAAGCTTATTGCTTGAAATGGTCGCATAAGGCTTGAGATCTACCACGTGGCTAAGCAACAAAAATTTGGTTGGAAACAACCATGAATTTCTAAAAGAAAAATCATATCAAATGTGCTAAATTTGCTCAATTACAAAAAGTCAAGTACTTGAACAAATGTCTCATTCTTGAACTTGTAGCACTCTAAATTGACTCAATAATAGCATCTTGGTTCCACTTAGAATATTGACATGGCTTGACTCATCCTCGGATACCTCTAGTTAGACTTTAATCTTGAATGACCTAACATGCTAAGCAATCCATCTAATCTTCAGATTATGACTTATCTAGATAGCATTCTCTTGTGTTATGGCTTGGTGTAATACTCAAAAGGTCATTTTGGATAATCTTTAAGGCTCCTAATACTTAAAATGAATAACATTCAGTCACTCCTTTGAAGACATGCTTCATTTTTCCTCCATGCATCTTGATGATTTTATTGGCAAAATGGGGGAGAATAATGGAGAAAAAGGCATAAAAGGAGGGATTTGCTCTTTCTAGTTTTGCTCCATTTTCCTTTTTGTCAACATGGTCATAAGTCTCATCGTCACCCTTTCTAGACCATGTGCGACTTTCTCGGTTAAAACAAAAAAAACAAACTCATTTTCATGTTTTTTCTGTGTTTTTCAATATACTTATAAGGGGGAGATTGAGAGACCATATGGAGGTGACCATATGTTTGTGATGAGTAATTGACTTTTGTTTTAGAAAGATTGAGTTTGATTTGCCAAGTCGTAGCTCCCTGGTGTGGTCGGAAGCTTGTTCGACCACGTTAGTAATGGTCGGCAGCAAATACGACCACGTTGGCCATGGTCGGATGCCCGTTGTACCTTTTACGACCATTCAATCGGAAGTCGGGACTTCGACCACGCTGCGAACTCGGCAGACTTCAGCTTCGCACACTGCGAAGCCGGTAGACCTCGACTTCGATCACGCTGCGAAGTCGGCAGACTTCAGCTTCGAACACTGCGAAGTCGGCAGACTTTGACTGCGATCACATTGCGAAGTCGACAGACTTCAGCTTCGAACACTACGAAGTCGGTAGACTTCGGCTTCGATCACACTGCGAAGTCAGCAGTCTTCGACTACGATCACACTGCAAAGTCGACAGACTTCGGCTTCGATCACATTGCGAAGTCAGCAGTCTTCGACTACGATCACATTGCGAAGTCGGCAGTCTTCGACTTCGATCACGCTGCAAAGTCGGTAGACTTCGACTAGATTGTCTTGCGACCACGTTGTAACTCGCTGGGATGGTCATATCTGATAAGGACATCCCTTGCATGGATACAACTCATCCACAGCAAGTGTTGCAATGACCACTTACTCGAGCTCGTGCTCGTCAACTTAATTACCAGGTGAACTCATTCCTAGGTTCATATGTTACTGAGAATAGACCGCTACCTAATGCAAGTGATTTAATTGTGCTTAGGAACTTGGGAAAGGATGAAGGAAAGGGACATGGAGTCATGGACATGCATGGAAGGAATAATGGAGGTCACCACGTCACTTTAGGACCAACTCAACCACGAATTCGAGTTGGACACGTTCTGGAATCAGATTCGGACTGCTGCGATGGTACCAAGTTCAAATGGGCATAACGTCCTCATACGGACTCCGTTTGGGACGTTATTGTACTTCATGGAAAGCTTATGAAGTCTACTTTCCAACGGATCCAACCTCATCTTCAAATTCCATCTGAGCCGACCGCAATCATTAAAAGAGTCCACATTGGTTTCTGAGTACGAGTCAAAAAGAGTGTTACGCCACCACCACTTGGGCCCATGGGCCTTGTAACCCTAGGGCGTGCACTTGGACGCCACCCCTGGTCGTTCTCCCTATAAAGGAGCCGCCACCTCCGTTGCTAGGACTTGGATTTCATTGAGTTTAGGTTTAGCCATTGTGCAAACTTTGTTCTTCAGTTGTGTCGGACGACCACCTGTCAAGACAACTTTGAGATCCCATCTTTGTTATTCGCAATACAATTTATGCTTCATTCATATTCGCAATATCAGATTGCCTCTGTCTTATTCTTGCTAGTTCTTCGATTGCTCACAGGGATTAAACCTCGTGTTCAGGTTGATCACGCCTCCAGCGAGGTCAATAACACTTCGGAGTTGGTTCAACGATTGCTAAGGCGCAAGCATCGTCGTACGGCTATAGTCAGATCGTGAGAGTCACCGCCACCAAAATCGATAGTTATCAATCTCATCGAAAGATCGGACACCTCGTCTTCATCAATATCTTCTGATCAAGCGGTCATATGGAGTTCCGATGTGGTCGCATCGACTCGTATAGCGGTTGGAGGTCTTGTGCACTTCTTGGTTTGTTGTTTTGAGTGGTCATAGGGGGTATACGACTACCTTGGGTATATGTATGAGTACACTACTTTGATGGAGATTTATGTTCACAATGTTTTGTGCGGTGCTATGTGATGGGTTCTTGTCTATGATGCTTGTAGGATCTTGGAGGTAGGTCATGGTAAGGCTGGAATGGTCGGGACTAGACACAGGTGGTGTTGAAGTCCAGAACGACCGGGTGAAGCCGAAGATGACTTAGGCGCCAGACGGTTGCAAGCGTGGTCGGCAAGACAGAAGGAAGCTTCCGGGAAGGTGTGTGAAGGGCAATTCGGTGAAATTGACTCAGGCCTACAAAAGGAAGCGGATTCTGGTAGGGAAACACTGGAGTTTGTTGGTGCTAATAGGTAAAGCACGTGTAAAACCCGGTGTTAGTTTGGGGTTAATGGGTTGTCCCCGATAACTAGAGGCTATAAATTGGAAGGTAGAGCTCGGGTGATGGTGAGGTTGTTCCCGAGAAGCTCTGGGTTTTCATTCTGTATCTTGTGTGGGTTTTTCTCTGGGTAGAGCAAGTGTGCTTTTGTATCTCCAGATGGAGTGGCTGTAGAAATCTCCATTAATACAATCATTCATCTCTCTGTATCTATTTGAGTTACTTTGTTTGTTTGATGCTTGGTTGTTTTGAGATATCCTTCTCTGGTCTTCTCTCCGCTCGTTTTGCCGATTGACTTCCTCTGTTTTGTGTTCGACCACATCTTATGTTTCTTGCTCGGCAGAGAAGTCTTGACCTCTTTGTATTTTCTCGGCCAGAGGAAGTGTTCTTGTTATGTTTGAAGACCCATGACCAACTGATCCGTGAATCAAAAGATATTCGGAAATCGGATCTGCGGTCGTACGTCTTCTCGCTTCCTCTTCTTCGCTTACGACCATGTCTCTCTTCTTGTCTTCTATTCTTTGTGGTCGTGTGTAGTTGAAGTCAGTGCAATCAGTACGTCGACCAACTTTACGTATATGTTGGTTTCGACCAAGGTCAAGTAGCAGACCGCACCTCATTGATCTCGACCACGCTGTTGTCGGTCAGACTGTTCTGCTGTTTTCGGTCGAGCGGCTGATTCTCTCGGTTTTCAGTCTGGTTTGGTTTTCTCTCTCGGTTTCCAGTAAGCATCCACTCTCTGGCTTCATAGCTCACTAGCTATTGGAGAAGAAGAGGTGTGTGAATAATTGGGGAGGTTTGAAGGCACCATTCACCCCCTCTGTTGTCTATTTGGTCTTACAGTTTTTCAATAGCTTTTAGCTTTTAATTTTTTTATAGCAATCACTATTTATTAAATTAGTAACCGGCAGTCTAAAAGAACATACTCGTTTAGTGACACGTTGACAGAGTTCGCGCAGTTGGACCAGAAGTTTTTTTTTTCGTATCAAGGAGATCTCTTGAGCAAGAAGGCCGCTTAATGTAACGCTAGCTACATCTCTGTATTCATACTTAAACCCATCAACTACGCACAAACTGACTATTTTATGCTGCTAGAGGCCCCTTGGCCACCAACTTGAGGAAATCAGCTAAGTCTTTGCTTTGTTCAGCAAGATAAGAGAGACTTGTCAATTCAAGAAACTTTACACTATACACACCCATTTCCCAGGCTTATTACATCAGCACAGCAGACATATTTGTCCCAGAACTGCATGCTAACGATAATTTTATACTTAGCCAATAATATGAGCAGTTAATTACTGAATCAGATCAAGCACATGCACACTCGCCGCGCTGACTAGTAGTGTGCTCTACACACGGTTTCTTGCCAGAGACGATCAGTGAAGCGACCTCCCCAAAAGCCAAGTCATAAACAAATGCTGAAGCTACCGCCGTGAAACCTTCCTTTTTTCTAATCGCATCCTAACTACTCCCATAAACGCCTGGATCTCGCACCGTGGTACACAGTGGTAGCACAGTACATCCCTCTCGCACTCCTACTATATATAGGAGCGATGTGTTCTCTGCTCCACCCACGGGAAGCTAGCTTGCTTAGCTCCTTGTTTCCGCTTCCTCTTTCTTGCCCCATCCTTATAATTCAAGCCTACCATTAGGCTCGAACTCTTCTTCATCTCAGCAACTCATCTCCATACTCCCGAGGCGGTGGGAGACCACTGCGTCGAGAAATTACGCAGCAATGACGAAGGTAATTACTGATTTAAATCCATTGTTTTATCAGTGCAGCGTCGTCATCTTCTCTGTTTCTTCGACTGATGAGAGGTTGTTCTGTTGCTGGTTGCAGCAAAAGATCGTGATCAAGGTGCAGATGGCGTGCGACAAGTGCCGGTCCAAGGCGATGGCGCTGGTGGCGGCGACTGGCGGGATGGAATCCGTGGCGCTGGCCGGGGAGGGGAAGGACCAGGTGGTGGTGGTCGGCGACGGCGTGGACTCCATCAAGCTGACGAGCGTGCTGCGCAAGAAGGTCGGGCCCGCGCAGCTGGTGCAGGTCGGCGACGCCAAGGAGGAGAAGACGACAGAAGAAATGGTCGAGTACCCGTACCCGTGGAATTACTACCACTACGCGCCGCAGCCGGCGCCGGTGATCTACGAGCACCACGCCGGCGGGTATGGGTACCAGTACTGGTGGTAACGTCGTCGATTTGTTTTACATAGAACTTTTTTTTTTGCTAGTTTTTAAGGCTATCTTCGTATACAAATGGGATATGTAATTTGTAGTGCACTATGCCGAGCGAGTGGAAATTTTTTTCCATTTTCTGTGAGATCCAAACATGTTTCGTTGAATTTATTTCTTGCATGTGTTGCATTTTATGTTGCATGGGAGGGTACGGCACTAGTCACCTTCTTTATTTAATTAGTTAATTGCCTATGTGTTGCTACGGATGAAAATACATTATCCAGCACATTAAGTCTCTATTGCACCCATGGCTCTACCATCGTGCTCTTGAGTAGAGGTGGGATTTAGCCCGTACCGTCCTCAGGGGGCGGACCGGCCCTTCAGGTGAGCTCGGACGGCTGTAATATCTTGAAAATTATAATTTAGAAATATAAAATTTTTTCATTATTTTGCCTTGTGTTTTGATTTGAAATTAATTTTAAGGCATTCCTTAAATTTTGATTCAGGTTCCAAAGGATAAAATGTAAAACACTAGGAAACAAGATTTTAAAATGCGAATCTGAAAAGATGATCCAGTAAAAGAGGAATAGATTTTGGTCCCAAAAATTTAGAAATTTTATTGGATATCTGCAATAAGGAATTGTCAGATAAAGTACATTAAAGAAATGCATGTATATATATATATATATATATATATATATATATATATATATAGAGAAATATAAAATATATGCAAATAAGTCTCTATAAAATAGGTGCAAATGCATGAATGATATATATATATATATATATATATATATATATATATATATATATATATATATATATATATATATATATATATATATATATATATATATATATATGCACACAAATGAAATAAAGAAGAAGAAAAAAAAGAAAAAAAAAAAACGGGTCCCACCCTCACGGCCACCCAACTCCCCGCCACCCGCCCCCCACACCTCCTCGCGCGCCCCTCCTCGGCGCGCCTTTGCGCCGCCCGCTGGCCGGCCGGCGGCACACCGCCGGACCAACGGTTCCCCCCTTCGGACCCGGGCGCCGACGTCTGTCCGAAGGCCGCGCCAGCCCGCCGCCCGCCGCGCGCCGCTCGCCGACGCAGGCTCGAGGGCTGCCGCCCCCATCACAAGACGGTGCTCGGCGCCCCTCGCACGCGGTGGCGACCATCATCCCCAAATCCCCCTCGCTCAAAATCCGGCCGGCGACCGCTCGGGCATGCGCTGATGCCGGCCTCACCCATGCGCCTATAAAAGCTGCCAAGGCCTCCGCCGAGTTCCCCACGCCCTCCACAAGCTCCTACAGTGCCCAATTGAGCCTCCCTCGCCTCTAGCTCGCCGACACCCCTTCTCTTCCCCAACTCCGGTCGCCGGACAATCCGCCGCGCCAAGCCACCTCACCCCGATTCCTCACTCCCACACCACCTCCGGAGCACCGTGAAGCCGACCCCGCCCTCGCCCGAGCTTCCCGCCGCCTGTAGCTCGCCGACCCCTCCATCAGCTTCACCGCAGCTCAGGGAACGCGTTTTGGCCTTCACCAGCACCCCCCGACCACCCTCGCCATCGGCACCACCGCCCGTCGCCGGCCTCGGCCTCCTCTGCCCAGCCGCCTCCCCGAGCTACCTCAAAAGGGTAAATCGCCCTTAGTGGGTAGGCAAAGCCTCCCCGCCCACTTGGTTAGCGCAGCTCTCCCTCCCCCTGGCTCCCCGGCTCCGCGTGCTGGGTTGAGCCATTTTTTAATATTGTGATCGACAGTAGGGCCCCACCGTCGCTGGTCTGCGGACCGAGAGCTCACGACAGACGGGTCCCACTGCCGGTGGGCCACCGACTTGTGGATCCGGCACTGTGTGAGACCCACTGTCGCTGATCGCCAGAGGGAGAGCACCGCCAGCCGGGCCCCACCCGTCAGTGGGTGCAAGAACACCCGAGTCACTGCCATATGGACCCCACCGGTCAGAGACAGTAAAAGAAATTAGTAAAAGAAAATAAAAATATGCAGTATGACATGTGGGCCCCACCTGTCAGAAATTTAATAATTTAGGGATTTATCTGAACTGAGAATTTCACAATGGCATAACTTCTTCATTTTAACTCCAAATTGAGTGAGACAAATTTCTAAATTCGTCTAAATTCAAGATCTATCCAATGGAACTAAAATCATAATTTTTAGAGTTCATTTGAATTTCTGGTGTTATTTGGAGTGATTTGTTGCTTTTCTTTTTATGCAAATCTTCGCGTACGATTAAAATAGCATACGAGGCTCAGGAGGAAGATAGTGAGGCAGCCAACCTAGCAACCCCAGAGCATCAAGAGCCAGACCACTGTGACCAAGGCGAGTTATCACTTTGATCATGTTGAACCCATGTTTATGCAAATTAATTTCCTTTAAATTATCCATATGCATGCTATTATTTTATGTGATAAGATATGTTCAGTTTTTATAGAGTTTAGACATACACCCATTATTATGCTTGTTAGTATTACCCGTTGAAACAACTTGGGATATGTGAACCTTGTCGCCATAGCAAAATTAGTATAACGTAGTTTTTCCCAATTAAGGTTATAACATATCGCACTGCCTAGTATTGCTAGTTAGACGAGGGCATTTAGTTGTCCCAAAATCTCTCACATGCAATATGACAAATGATTTGGACAGTCATGGTGGGAATGACTGGTGAATGTTTGGAACTGTTATTTTATGTCCCAAAAATCCTCAAACTTGCTTAGTATCTAGGTGGATGGTTTGGGGGCTGGAATGTGGTGCGGTGGGAGCACAAAGAAAATTATGGAATGTGGTAGAACCACCCAAATAGCTCTAAGGACTGAATCTTGTCATGTTAGCCCGTGTAAAATAGTACAACCACAAGTCTATAAAATACAACCTGGCTAAGTAAATTTATCGAAACCCCGGACTCATCTCACCCAGAGTGGATAGGGTGGATCTGCAAGGGCAAGGGAAGGCTTAAAGGGACACCAAGGGAGGGTGAAGTTTTCACTGTGCTAACGCTATGGAAGTGGAGCCCGGCTACGTTAGTGGCTGTGGGAAACATCCTGTGCAACGTATGGGACCCACCGCAAGTGGGATAAGCTCATAGGGTGAGATGAAGAAACAGGCTAGATATTTTGAACAGTCATTGTGATGGTCTGCTCAACCACATGACTAAGGAATCTTGTGGGGCAACGAGTTGATTGTCTCTTGTGGTGAAAGTGTACAAACTCCGCAGAGTCAAAACTATTCGAATAGCCGTGCCCACGGTCATGGGCAGACATGGGGACTTAACTAGATATAGTTCTGTTTCAAAAATAATTTGTGGGTACGTGAAACGGGAAAATGTAGGGCAGTGAAAGGCCCTAGTTTGGAATTGTCCTGGGTGTCGTCCCAGTGGTAAGATAGGCAACTATAATGCTGAAAGATGATATAAGGTGCAGAGGCCATGTAATGGTGGATGGGCTCTGTACCACTATTAAGACGATTACATTCCACTAAACTTGTATCTTTCAAAAACTGCTAGGTCATAGGGATTTCTGAGTACTGTATTGTAAAGGCAATTTCCGGCAAAATAAAATAAACCTAAGCCTTCCCTTTGACTAGCCCAAGATGTTATTATCTGATTACGTGTGATGGCTCGCTGAGCACGGTGGTTAGTGTGCTCACACTCGCATTACCAAAAATAGAGACAGGGACGCAGGATCATTATGATTATGAAGACGCCCCGGCCACAGAAGGAAGGAAGGACGATGGGAATTAGGTCGCCGTTCGTATTTTCCGAACCTAGACAAGTTAGACCTAAGGCATTGTGTGCACATATATTATCTAAATCTAGATAATATATACTGCACACATTACCCCCAGTCGCTTGCCTGAGGTTATGGTCCTACTTTTGCTTTCTCTTCCGCTGCACGTATATATTGATGACATTCGGCCTAAGTGCCCCTTTTGTAAACTATCGCCCGACGTGGTGTAATTTAAACAATGGTCTGTAATATTACTGTTTAAGCGATGTATGAAATGAAACAGCAATGTACCTGTGCGCATTATCTACTGATCCAGGGAATAATGCAGTAATCACAAGAGATTCTGGATTGAAAAATCTGGGTCTGACAGCGGCCACCCGAGCTCTCTCGTTGGCTGGACACCCCCCACCCCAACGACCCCTCCTGGCCTCCCTCGCCGCTCCCCGGTCGGCTTCTCACCTCCTCCTGCCTCTTGGACCAGAGCGCCGAACTCCCGAAGCAAGCCGCCACCAATTGCACAATTGAGCTCTGGGCTTTAGCTTTAGCCCAGCAGCAACCAGCAAGCACACAACCCAACAATGCAATGCAGTGAGTCGCAGGCCGGCAAAGCAACCAGTGGAGGACGCATGGCGCTAGTAGTCGAGCAAACAGCAGAGAGCCAGAGTGGGTGCCAACGCTAACCCTAGATGCCCGGCGGAGGATGGCGTGGCACCCAGGGGGAGTGCGACAGGGGCGTGGCGGGCCAAGGGAGGCGAGGCGGACTGGCGGAGCGCAAGTGTGGATATCTCCTCCAGTTTAGTGGTGCTTCTCTTCAGGATTTTCATTTTTTCCCCATTGTATGGACATAATTTCTCTCCCTTTGATGGATAATTCTGATCAAATTAGTGTTGCAATCTTTGCTACAAATTTCTTTCGGTTGGTGAAGTAATCCGGTTGATGGAAGAACCTTGATAACCACCCCGTTCCACCTAGCCTATGTTTCTGCAGAGAGGATCAAGAAGGCAAAGAACCTCGAGCTGCTTCTCACTGCTGGGATTGGTTCTTTTTATCATATCTTTTATGTTCCATTATCAAATTATGACACTACTATATATCTATCTTTACAATTGACGGGTTACTTCTTATACAGCTCATCTATAACTATAAATTAAGCTTCATTAGTGAGGTATTTTTTAATGTTCTACCGTTATCTACATATGTTAACATACGAATTGTAGTTATTGCTTATTATTTTATATCATATACTTTTATTAGTGGGATTGCAACATAGTTTTATTATGGATTATTTTGCTTTTGGGTAATACTGTTTGTTTTATGCTTCTAACTTCGCCCTAGCTATAATTTTTTCCTAGGCCCACCACTGGCTGTTCCGACATGTCACAGGCCTGACATGCTTCGGGTTGTGTCATGCTAGCCTGCCTCGCCTCCGATACGGTCTAAAGCTCGCCGTGCCGACTCTAGTCTAACCTTAAGTAATTATAGACGGTGATGGCGGCGGCCATCTTTATTCCTCTCGTGTTCATCTTATTAGAAATCTAGTTAAAATTGAGACGAAGAAAGTATATTATAGTATAAATTAGTAGTCAGAGTTAATTTTTAGGATCAAATTAATATTCAAACCAATATTTTTTTGTGATGGGAGGAAGTATATTTTGCAAGGTGTCATATGAAATGCATTTTTTGATCCTGTCGCTCGACCCAGAGCTGAGTTTGCAGAAGTGGATGGTAGCTCTTATAGTGCAGGTTGTAGATATTGATTGGCACCATAGAAGCTCCTAAGTAGTTCATGACTCAAAACAGAGTAAGCATGGAAGCACGACAATGCGGTTTTAGTGCGAGGTGTAGTACTGTAGTGTGACATACCATTTCCAGTGTACCACAGATAATACGTGTTATGTCACTCATGAAATGTTGTTTTTTACGTATTGACGAACGATGCCATCTAGAAATGAGAGGTGCGGACATTTGTAGAGCTCGGTAGCTTACCGTACAAACTTGCTGCCATGCTCTGCCTTCATGACTTGTACACACGGGAAAGATCGCCTGAAGCATGGCAACCACCTGTCGTGGCCGTGGAATTATAAGTGCACGGCTTTACTTATTACAGTTTAAATATTTCAATCTATCTTTACATATACATAAATATATTTTAGTAAAAATTTTATAGGGTTCGCGGATCTTTTCTTAGTCTTCGTCTATTTAGATGTATGCTAAGAAGACGTACTCGCTTGTATGAGTGGTGTGCGTGTGTATGATGGTGTGCACTGTAATCACGAAAAAAGATCACCAGAAGCATCTAAGAAACCATATATGTTGCAGAGCTTAAAGAGATGCTTAGAAATGAAAAACTAATTTTTCTTACCACATAGGATAAATAAGCTGTTTACTTTTGTAACATCGAATTTAAGTAGGCACTGGTGCTTAACAGATGTTTATGAGAGCATTTGTATTGATTTTTGCTAATAGTTTTTAGCTGAAAATAACTAGTAGTAACTAAAAAGAAGTAATTTTTATAAGAAAAAAGTGAGTGATACAAAAAAAATAGGAGATATATGCTTATGACCAGAGTGCTGTCCCACTTTGGTTGGCACTAGCATTTCGGGAATTAACTTGAGTCAATCTCGCCATTGTGATTCAAGTAGCCGAGACAACGGGAATGTCAGGATTGTCCAAAAATAATTGCCGTGAAGTGAGATTTGTGAATACTTCAGGTTAGTCAAAATTGCAGCACTCCCTGGATAATCTTTTCTTTTCTTTTCGCTTTGAGCTGGGCCGGGAAAAACTCACCTGAGCATTTTTCTCCCCCGTGGATCAGGCCATTATCCCGGCCGATCACACCGCATCCAAACAAGAACATTATGCAATTTCTGGAGATTAAAGCCATTACATGCGTGACAGCCACGTACTCACTTGATCTCAAAACGTTCTTCTGCATTTCATGCATACATGCTACCCACTTAACGGCAAATGCAAGACCCTGGTTTGGATCAGAGAGACCGCGCTTCACAATAATGTTCTAAGCCACAACTTATGTTGATTCCCAAATTCTCAGCAAGAAGTCCACCGGATGAATTTTTCGTATTATCATGAGGAAATAAACTAAATGGTCTAAAGTACAACAAAAATGGCCATCAACACCCAGCACATAATTTAAGCAATGATTGATTAATGAATTCACATCCGCGTCCTTTGCCTGCTATTTGTGTCTTCATCTTGTTCGACCTGTCCCAGACAGGAAAGAAGTAAATTATACTGAACCAAGAATTGCGCTAATCCAAAATTAACTTAAAGAACACTGGAATTATTTTTGAAAAGGAAAGGCAATCATATGCACCAAATGCATGCTTCGGACAAACTTCAATGATGAAATCATCCAAGGAACTTTGAAGAATGTAAATAAATAGATCAGGATGGATATCCATTTCTCACTAGCAACTCATTTGACCATACTAACATCGAGATGTAACAAAATAATAAGGTGCTGTTGATTTTATCAATGCGAGAAGTAGGTAATTTTTTTGAGGCGACAAAATGTACCATGGCTGTGACGACAAGAATACTCAGATTGAAATAATGCTTTACCTCGGTGATAACCTTCATAGACCTTCTCTTTGATTTCAAATCAGAACCTGATCCCTTGTGCTTCTTTGCTACTGGCTCATCCAAAAGATCATCTGCATCTACACCACATGCAATCATTTTACAAGTTTTTATAAATTGACAGTTGGCACTATTAACCCTTTTGTCTAAATAAAAATTCCCACATCTGGCAACATATTAGCAGGCTCTAGAAACAGTATTCCCACACGTGACAATATTCAGATTAGAACGGAGTATTCAAGGTCTATAATTCATAAAATGGGTAGTTTCTTCACTTTCATGGGTAGTTTATTCACATTATCTACTGAACCCAGAAAAAAGAAGCATCTTTGCAAGCCACAGTGCTCTGGAAAAAGTCAAGTTAAATCAGTAGAAAAAAAGGGAAATCTTTACCGTCTTCGCCATTAACGAGGCCTTCAAAGTCTTCCATATCTTCCACATCACCCATCTCGATCTCATCACCTTCAACATACTCTATCTCACCTTCCTGTATTCACAAGTGAACCCACAATATGCGGGAAAGTTTGTGAACAGTGAGAACATAACAAAATGAGCTTGTCAGTACCAAGTACAATGCTTACTTCTTCCTCTTCTTCCTCAGGAGCTACATCATCTTTTTCCATGTCAAGAATAGTATCAAACTCTCTAAAGGGATAATTATAGATGTCTCCGTAAACACCTTTCTTCAGACGTTCCTTTAATTCACTTTCAATACTCTGCATGATAACAAGCACATGTTAGAATGTGGCAATGTATAATGGACACTTGATAAAGATTATCAGAAAAATAACCTTATCTAGTTGAGCAGCCTTTTCAGCTTTCTCCATTCTTCTGAGATCGCGCTGAGTCTTCTTCCTGGGCACTGTCATTATCTTCTCTCTAATAGATTAGAGGAATATGTTTAGTAACGTCTCATGTGTCAAGAAGTTACAGAAAAAAGCCAATACATCAACAAGATGAATCAGCTTGTGATGAAACTTTATTACATATAAAAGGCACCGATATCATACCACCAAGTCTCAAAGTGATCACTACCCCAATTCTTAATTTTTGTCATTACTACTGTAAAATGTTTTGCAGTTTTGCTATCACCCTATTTGTATTTTGGCCAAAGATCAAGCAATGTGAAAAGCAGAGCATGGTTGTAGATGGCAAGTGTATTTTCACAGAATTTTTTATATATAGGAAAAAGGTAGATGTGATTTAAATATGTAGGAAAAGGATAAAATGGAATTCGAAAGCTAGGAATAACGTATATGCTGCCAGCTTCAGATTTAAATATGTAGGAAAAAGATAAAATGGAATTCGAAAGCTAGGAATAATGTATAAGCTGCCAGCCTTCTGAAGCAACACAGGCAGTGTCCACGTCTTCGTGCCCTGCACAGCCTATGGCAGCTTCTCTTTCTTCTCTCTATTGGTGCATGTTCACATTTAGCTCACTAATTTTCACACCGGCTGCAATGATGTGATGTGCGCTAGTACATCAGGAGGGTAAACACTGTAGAATAGAGACCGATGGTGACAGTTTTGAGGGAAGAATGACGCTTAGAGGAGAGGGCGCCTGCTGGAGAAGAGAGGAACTAGACTAGGGAGATGAACTTGAGACTAATTAATCTTTTTTGCTTTATCTCAATTGTAATATGACACCCTTTATACAGGGGCAGCACCTAACAATTTAATCTAAAGTTTCCATCTAAAGATAGGATTACTTTCCATCTACTAAAGATAATATTCTAACTTAAAGATATTATCTTGCCAACCAAGATAACTAAATTATCACTAAGCCTACTCAGCTGGCCATAGTATTGTGGCAGTTGCTCCCTTGGTGCGCCACCTCCATGGGCCCTAAAGGGGTCTGCTGCCATGTGCTGCCGTTGCAGCCGGCCAGCTGTAACATGCACATCACAAATGAGTACATGAGTCGCTGTACCCAAAAATGAAACAGTTTGAGCCTGTTTGGATGAGTGGATTTGAATTCAAATCCTTATGATGAACTAAATCATAAAAAAATCCTAAAGGAATCCCCCTCATCCGAGCACCCCCTTAAGAATTGAAGCTTAATAGACAAGTATGAAACCCTGTAGGCATGTCTCACATTATGTACTAACTACTACCTAAATTATTCTATCATGCTACACGAGTATAAGAAGCATTAATCTCTAAAATTCATGGTATCCATATGATGCTTAGAGGAAAATTTTTAATTAGTTAATAGAAACTTAATGACATTAAAAAACAATGTTAGGCCGCTGCAGTGCCAGTGTCTTGGATGCTTGCAACACTATCGTCCCATAGGGACACTGCCACCATACATCCTTGGTTATTCAATTCTACCCCATCTTTTCTTATATATTTAAAGTGTATTTCGCTTTCTCCTATAATAAAAAATTAGATATTTTTGTAGTTAACAATTCAACATTTTGTTGAATTTGGCAGTTTGGAAATTCCAATAATTTGTGGTTCATTTTGTATACATGAACCTTGCATTACGAATAAAGCAATTAAACTAAGATGGGTCATTGGGTCGGCCCGACCCAACCCACTTGCACCCCTAGCAATCTAATCTGAACATTGCTGTATTCAGCTTATGTGAATATTGTTGATCTCAATAAAATTTGAAAGCTATCCCATATTGTAATTTTATTATTCTAAAAAAATTGAGTAAGTCTGTCCCTAAGTTACCTTCTCCTTTTTTAGTGAATCATAAGAAAGCAAATGGAAGAGTGCCACCCACATACAATTGCACATGAATTAATTACTATGTTATGTTTCAACAATCATATGCTGTAATATTCAAACAATACATCCCATTTTCCAATATCAGATTGCACTAAGAATCGAAAAAATATTATGAAACAATATGCTGTGGGAATCAACACAAGTGCCTACCTCACTTTCAGTTGAAGTTTCCTCATTCTTATCCGATACTGAGTCATTTTTGTCAGGCGCTGCTTGATCTTGTGCACAAGTAACTTGGGCCAAAATTCCTACATAATGAAAGAAAGGCATGCAATGAGATTAACCAGACTTTACATGTAGATGGAACGACAAAACACATCAGCTAGAAATGCATACGAGCTGCTTGTTGATGACTTCCATTGCTTTCTCATAATTCCTGGGTAGTTTGACTCTCTCCCATAATTTGTTTGGCAGATGGGCTCTTTCAGCAGTTTTCATGTATAAGTAGAAAATACCTGCATTACCAGTCGAAGGGGAAAAACAGAAAGACAACATCACCAAAAGATTCTGATGATAACAAAGCATAGCTTCCCTTTGAAAAAGAATATAGAGCAGCACAAAAGTGCATAACAAGGAACTGAACTGATGCATTCATTAACCACAGGATCAATATCTACACAATCTGATATATAACATGCTGCAACTCCTTGTGGATTATATGTCATTTCATCCAAACAGCACCACGCCATTAAACAATTTTTATTAAAAAATCTTACAGAAGTGTACACTAATATTCTTCTGAACTCTAATATTGACAACAAATAAGCCTCCGTGTTGGACCCCATTATCAAGAATACTGAAACAATTAAGTTGTCATCTGAACTGTTAGCCCTTCAATAAATTCATCTTGATTGTGATTAATCATAGTCATAATAGTCCCAAATAATAAATTTCCGTGAGATAAAGATCAACTGTCTCCTAAAAAAAGCAACTGCAAAGTTTATACAATGTTTCCTAAGACTACTGTCATAAAAGGCAGTGCAGCAATGTAGCACCCAAACTGTTGAGCTAAAAGATTGTCACCCCCAAGAAAGGGAACAATAAATTTCCTCGGTCATCGTTCACCGTTCCATCTTAACCTACACTGCCTTTGTAATTGACTTTCAGGAACATGATTAGTCCACACCAGAGGTGCCGCTCCACCATGTCTGCCTTCATGCTCCGTGAAGTGGCTGGCTGAAGCATCCAACTTTCAAAGCCACTCTATACACCACGACGACTACAACTTGTAAAATAGTACCTCTCCTTTTGCTGCTCCCATCATACCATGGGAGAACTGCTTTGACAACTGTTGTGGACAAGAGTCCAGGCAATAGGAGCATCATGGCAGCAGCAGCAGTACAGTGGCAGGAAGTAGAGCAGAATAAGGCAAAGCTGAATACATGTGGCACCAACAGCCAGGACGTCCAGCAGTATGGCACGCGCAGCAGTCAGAGCACAGCAAGAGTCCCAATAGAAGTCGGTAGGATCCATAAGATTAGAGCCTAAGACCTTAACTCCTTATCTTTAGGAATTAGAAAACTACGAGTTATGTTAGCTATTGGTCTATGTCCTAGAGTCCAAACTGGTCAGGAATTAGAGTTCAAGTCATGTTCATTAGCAGCCTTTGTTAGGGATACCTCCAAATAAATAGAGGTCAGCAAGCACTGTTCAAGGAAGAAACAAATCTATCTCACCTCTATTTGCTATCTCTCAACCCCACTAGTTCCCTCATCCCAATCTATGTTTATCTTCCCCTTCTACTACCTAATCCCCCTTCAAGCCATGCCTTCTGGCCATCCTTTGCACAGTAGTTATCCCGGTGTAAACCAACGTTCACATCAACATCACACAGGTCTGCATGCATGGGAGGGATAGCTCTGATGTGTTGAGTTCAATCTTAGTTGTAACGCACCAGGCACCAAATTTGCATTTTGAGAAACTTGTTCTTCGCATTATGCATGGATGACTTTTTTCCATGTCCAACAGAACTCGAGCTCTGTTAAGTTCTAGACTTATAGTGTAGTTCTTGAGCATCTTTAGGTATTCAAATAACTCACACTTCAGTTTTAGACCTTATCCCCATCAGTTAAGTGATCATCAAACAGTTCTTTGTCCTCCTAAAAGGGTATAACTGAATTTAACGTGTCGCTCCACAAAATATTGATTTTGCAAGAATCTATTATGGTACAGGGCGCCCTAACAAACACATGCCATTTTTCTGATGGTACTCTTAAGATGTTTTTTCGCTGAAAACATGCACAGTTGTAATAGTTTTTCTTTTCTTTTAACTTGCAGTGGAGCAGCCTTTTAGATTTAAGACAACTGTAAATTGTTCTTGGGCACTAGAGGTTCTATGACTTGTATCTGGTCGAGCTTTGAAGAACAAGAACGGGCAAAATGATAATTTCCTTCTTTTGTTTGATCCTGCTGGTAGCCTAGAGCAAGCACAAGTTTTCTTAGGAGATATACGTAAGGTTAAGATGTGGTCCATATAATAGTTGGAGATTATGTGATGGGTGACTGGATAGTCAAGCCAACATTATTGAGTTATTTTTGGTGCTATGGACTTCTAATTTGATTCATTTACATAAGTTACAAATTAGTATGTCATATTTGTAATGTGATGCTGAGTGGGGTGGCCGTGAAGCCATGGGGGAGCAAGGGACTGTGGTGTATGGTTTTGAGTTGAGTTAAATGGTGTACATTGATATCCCTGCACATGATTAACCCTGGTGCTGAAAGATAGTCTCATCTTTGCACTGAGCGCTTGCAACTTTCTTTGGGCCTCTAATGTGACGTGAACAATTATATACTAACTGAACAAATCAACAAATGATATACCATTCGCAGATCCCATACCAACTGGTGGTGGGCACTCCTAGTATCTAGCAGAGGCTCACAAACTACGGATATCATGAACTTAACAAATGAACGAGCAATTCAGTCCAACTCAATCAAAATCCGTACTTACAAAGAGAAGAGGAGGGCGCATAGTGCTCACCGTCGTGGTCCCGGATGGTGGCGTAGCGGCTGTTGGCGAGTGGGCAGGAGCTCCGGTTGCAGATGCCCGTCGCGTTGTAGGGATTGCGGCAGAATATCCCTGTCGTGATCCTGTGCAAATCAACACCACCGCAGCCGATTTATCATCAGAAAGAACAACACAAAAGAAACTGAGACAAAAAACAAGAAGTCCGAGGCGGCTATTGCTGCGATACTTTGCCATGAAGCTGCAGTGGTTGTGGCGGATGCAGTGCCATATCACGTCGTCGCTCATCTTGGATACCGCTGCTCGGGTTGGCTCTTCCTCTTGCTTGCGCTTGCGCCTGTAGCTTGGCTCAGCAGTGGCGGAACAGGTAAGCGGACAGGACCAGGGCTGAACACTGAGGTTCGGCTACAGCGACGGCGAGCCCCGGTAGAGGGAGCCCCTGTTGCGGGCGGCAGTGAGTCCTGGGAGGGGGGGGACGGCAAGGCCTTGCCGGAGGAGGCAGGCGGCGGCACGGCCCAGTCGTTGAACCGGTGACAAGTAGGTTGGGAATGGAAGGGGCCTAGGGTTTTGGGGCTGGCGAGGTTTTGGTCTTGCCGCTGCGGGAGTAGGCGGAGTCGACGGGTCGGGGAGAAGGCGGCGACGAGGGGTGGAGGGGAAAGCGACTGTGGGCTGGCCCTAGGGTTTGTGATGCTTAGACCGGCCTCCACTCAACATAGCTCGAATCGGCTCTTATTGGGCTTTTCCTGGCCGCGCAATGCCGCAGTTCCAAACTGAAATTCACGAATTCTCAGTCAATTTTTGTTCCCTTTGAATCGACATGGAGATTTGTGGTCAGGACGGTCGCCGTCTTCTTCTCTAGCCGACGACAGCGGCTGCATCTAGGGACAGATCACACCCTCGGCAATCTAGGCTCTAGCTTAGAACATACGATTTTTATCAGTATAAAGTTCAAATAAATTCAAGTAAGTTAAATATGTAATTTTCTCTTTCAGCTCAAGTAATAGTGGCCTCTGATCCTCTCTAGTCTGAGGCGTGATAAAATCTTAGATCTGCCTCTGACTACGTCTTCACCATTGATGGTGAGTTAAGGTCAAGCTTTGCCAGAGTTAAGGTCCCGTAACTTTGAGGAAAAGTTTAGGATTTTTAAGATAAGTGCTAGGAGTATACAAAATATTGTTCAATGGAAAAAATCATGCCCACAATACAAAAAATTAAAGTACAACAACATCTCGAAATAATTTTAAAAAATATTAGTTGTAAAATGAAGCAAGTTAGTTGTGCTATCAACACTAGAAAGATGTAATGTTATTTTTGAAAAATTGATAGTGGAGATGGCGAGTGTAGGAACAAATAATAACAAATTTGTGTCCGATTAGCATTGCATGTTATTCAAATCCTAATAAACAACAAAACAAGATTTCAAATTCTCAACAACTTGTACGCCAATCAAACTACAAAGAGACATGTTTTTTGAAATAAAATGGAGAATGCATTCTTAATATATATGTTTCAAAAAAATGTACAGGTTATTCAAATCATAATAAACAACAAAAAAGATATCAAATTATCGGTAAGTTATACACCAATCAAACTACTAAAAGAGGAAAAAGAAGATGCTACCATGAAGGAATCAAACACGAGGGATTGGTTCTGTTGGGTTATAACTTATGGTTTTTGAGTTCTAGTTGTTCGTAAGAGAGGGTATGAAGAAAGAGATAGTCACATACGATTTTGGTCAGTATAGCTAAAGTCGGTATAGTGTCTACTACAATCAACTTGTAGACCCCGTCTTAAAAAGATACATTATTTGAAAGCTAGTTACTATAGCAAAACCAAAAGCCATAAGTATAAAGCTCAAAAGAACCCAGCCAAGATGTAGTGCTTGAAAGGCAAGCCACTGACCAACTAGATACATATAATTTTGTGTCTGAGTACTAATGGTTTATAAAATATTTTGGGTGTTCAGTTGTACACTCATGACGCAAATATGGGTCTGCCCCTTGGTGGTGGAGGTGGCAGGCAATTCCTCAACACCATCAGTGAATCCAGTAGTGGGAGGCGGTAAAGGAGGCAGGTCTGGCTGCGGTGAGCCACCAAAGATGGGGAAATGTTATGTGTAACTTCTTAAAAATTGGATGTTTTAAAATATGAAAAATTTAAAATGTTTTAATGCATTTTGATGTTACTTGAATTTTTCTGGTTTTTATCCAAGGATCTTGATTGGAGCTTACGCTTGAAACTAATCAATTAATAAAAATAAAAACAAACTACAATTTAGGGTTAAGCGGTACCCAAGTAGAAAAGAAAATTAAAATGGAAAGCCGAATTTGAAAAGATGATACATAAATTAACATGGAAAAATTAACTTCAAATATAGTTCGAAATAAAATTTGAAATTCGAAGAGGATCTAAAATGAAGATAAATATTGAAAGGAAAAGAAAAGGCAAAATTTAAAATTAAATTGATGTAATTGAAGGAAGATTTTAAATTTAAACTATGTATTAGAATTAAATAATGAAATGCTTTGATACCAGTTAATACCGGCCATACCCGTGGGATTGGAATAATGTCTATTGAACTATATGTTATATTTGATAGTACCAGTATGTATTTAAAATAATATTAAAAGTGATATTTGGTGCGCATATAGCCAATTTGATGTATAGAGAGATAGTAGAGAAGAAAGACATGGAGGCTATGCACATCATGGTAGTTATCGAGAAGAAATTCAAGTACAAGATTAGCTACACGAAGGCGTGGCGTGCGAAACAGAAGGCGTTGGAACAACGTTTTGGGTCTTTCGAGGCGACGTACGACAATCTTCCTCGTATGCTTAAGGTGTTGTAGGACAGGAACTCGGGCACGTATATTGTTGTGTAGGACAAGCCTTCCACAAGGCTGCCAGGATATGTGGTGTTACAGAGGTCTTCTTAGCATTTGGTGCTTGCATCGAGGCATTCAGGCATATGCTGCCAGTGATCTCAGTTGACGGGACCTTTTTGATCGGCAAATACAAGGGGCAGATCCTGACGGCCATAGGCATTGATGGCAACAACCAAACATTGTCGTTGGCTATCGCATTCGTGGAAAGTGAGAATTATGAAAGGTGGTTGTGGTTCCTCAGACATGTTAGGGTTGGAGTTGTCCGCGCTCATCCTGGTGCATGCGTAATCCTTGACTGTCATGCCGGGATTGTAAAGGCCATAAGAAAACTTCAGGAAGACCCCAAGAAGCATTCGTCATTTAGGGGCAAACTATTTCAAGCAACTCTGAAACAACCGTTGATGAAGCTATTCAAGAGGTTTGCTATGCAGAACCAGCGGAGAAAATTTGATGCTTTGTAGGCGTTGTTAGACGAGCACATAGAAAGCACATTGACGAGAGGAGCAAGGGGGCGGCCATGCCTAGGGTAGCACAACTGGAATACCTGGCAGCACTCGATGAGCCTAACCAGCTAGTCCGAGGAGGAGGAGCTCACGGAACATCAAGTGCTTCTCGTAGTGAATCAAGGGAGAACCATTGGAGACGTGGTCATTGTTGCACGACACGGACGGCGCAAGGTATGGCATAATGATGACTAACCTTGTAGAGGTGTACAATTGGGTTCTCAGGGGCCTTCGTTCTCAGCCCCTCATCGTCATCGTGGAAGGTGTTCTGCACAGCACAATCAACTACTTCAGCGAGAGGCACGTGAATGATGCACTTCATGCGGCCAACCCCTGAGTATTGTACTCATTGAAAATTACAGCATACATGGAGACGAAGATACAGAAGGGCTAATTGCACACAGTTCACATCATGGGCAACATGGAGCATTGTTTCGACGTGGTACTCCATGATAGAGCTGGATTGGAACAGCTCATTCTCTTGTTACCCACGAGGTATGTCTTGGAGATCATGCAAATGAACCTAGCTGCACGTGCAATAAGCTGAAGTTGTTACACATGCCATGCTCTCATGTCCTTGCAGCATGCAGGACCGTGGGCATGGATCCATCGAACTTCATGTCGGAGTACTTCTTCAAGGAGAGGGTAGTGCATGCGTCGTGTGGGGAGCTCAGGGGTTCAGGGTTGAAGGGAACTTCGCCTCGTTGGATATGTAGGGAGGACCTGCATTCCAGATATTGACATGGTGAAGGGTGGAAAGGGTCGGCGATAGAGCCGGCGTATTAGAAATGATATGGAGGAAGCGCAAGCCGAAGCATCTGGTTCACGTTGCGGGCGATGCGGTCAGGAGGGGCACACAGCTAGACGATGTAACGCATGTGCTGATCAGTAGGTAGAGCGGCATAGTTTCTACTACTAGTTATTAGAGACTACAAATAAATTTCCATTGTAAACTGTATTTTATTAGTTGGCACTTTTGACATGCGGAATGTCGTACTAAATGTATCTTAGATTTCATGTACCGTTTGTATAACTGCTATGTTACATCCCTCTTTTCAGTAATGTAGTTGATGTTGTGCTGGTAGCCTAGTATAGTTTTGTTTATTTGCTTACAAGTTCTATTTACTGTTACTTTACATGCGATGTTTTTTGGTTCCATATAAATGCTAACTTGAATTCATTTTGCAGGTATGGCTCGTGATCTACGTGGGTCGGACTAGCCTTACGGCCTGTTGGACGAGCACATCGATCGGCTGCATTGCGCTTCCCGTCGTGTCCAGCCTATAGGGAGCGCGGATGAGCCAGGTGAGTTAGGAGTGGTCCAAACACGCACACCTAGAGTGGCCTGGAGACTAGACCCCCACTGGACAGTCAGGTGTGCACTCTACCAGTGTTGTACTGTTACCGTAAGTAGGTTTCGTGCTAACCTTTACTTGCTTCGCAGGCTACGGAATGCCGGGCTACTCCCTCTCGCCCGGATGGTGCAGGCCACTGACGAGGATGGACCGGCCTTGCCCGCAAGCAGGGACGACGGCGTAGAGCGATCACGATGCTTCATGTTCGATCGTTCTCTGCTAACGGCTTCGGTGGACCGTTGGCGGCCAGAGATGCACACTTTTCACCTCCCATCTGGGGTGATGATGTCTACTCTACAGGATGTGTCCCGCTTCTTGCTTTTCGATCGTAAGAGCTGCTGCCTTTCTACTGAAGGCCCCGGCCGGGTGGCGCGTGGACCTACTCGCCAGATTCAAGGGGGTCCTTCCGTTGGGTGCCACGGATGAGTACTATGTCTTCCCAGCAGGTCAAACACATGGGCCATCACTGAGGTGGCTCTCGCAGTTCTTACGTATTAATAACTTCTTGGTTGCATTCAGGTGGAGTGGATGGATCCAGATGCGAACAAGCAGCAGGTATCGCGCCACTTGCTGTGGCTATTTGGTTGGGTGCTCTTCACCACCAACCACAGCAACACTGTCCACCTGTGTTGGTACCAGCCTCAGACACGTACCAGGCTCGTACATGTCATTGACCAGCCCACAGCACATGTTGCCACACCGACAAACACGTACCCCACGTATCTCGCGAGGGACGCTCACATCGTGGTACGTTACATATAAGTTTTAAATATTCCCCAATGGCAATGTCGCTGAGATGATTGACCGTTTCATGTTTTTCCTACAGGCTGACGTCGGTGCTGCGATTTAGAGGGAGTCTCACACCATGGTGGATAGGATCACCAGTGGTGCGGAGGTGACACAGGAGGAGTCATTGAGCGCTTGACGTTGTGTGGAGCCTAGGGTAGACGTGTGGTCTACCAGTAGTCTCCACACCCACGCCCGGTGCACAGACGGTTCGTCCACCCGTGCTGCCCCGACCGGCATGGCACCACGCGGGAGGCTCTACTTGGCCACATCCTACACCACCTCATCCGGACGAGGCTGGGGTTTAGCTTAGGGACGGCCTTATACACCGCCAGGGCAGCTATTTGCGCATCATTTGTACATCTCCGGCTTCTCCACGCAGGGGGCGTACTCCGTGCCATACACCCCTCTAGACGCAACGGCGCCAGCTGAGGGTACACTTCGCCTCTTGTCGGTTTTTTCCCAATGCTTTATCTCACGAACTAACTATATTTGTATTGCAGGTCTTGTCTTCCTCGAGCAGGGATGGGGGTCTCCCCAGGCCCGGATGACCCGAACCAATACTTTTCGGACTGGCCCGGGTAGACGTTGGGTTCTGTACCTCAGGCCACACCACCAGAGGTTTTCTCTGGGAGTGCCCTCACTGGTGCACCGGTGGCCACACAGATGGCGCTGCAGTCCACTCCACCAGCTTAGGGGCATGTGCGATGGTCTCCTGATCGTCTTATGTTGTCAGGGCGTAGACGCGGAAACGGAGGGGGCCAGGGTGGTGACGGAGGGGGGCTGGGAATGCTGTTGGGGGTTGTTAGTGCCAACTATACACATTTTTTCATGTATTGTTTACATTTGTTGTTTACGTAGTGATGTTTACAATACTATGGCGAGCTTTGTTCTATTTCTCCTTACCTTGTCGCTGCCCGCACCAAACGAATAGTTAAATGCATTGATGGCAACTGCAGTAACATACAAACCATTTGATTACATGCTTAATGACATTGAAAAATATTTTGAACAACAGGCCAGAGTACAATAGTACAGCCATACACATCGTTGCCTACAGGTGGAAGGAGCCTCGTGGTACCCACCTCGGACGTGGCTGGCCATCATTGTAGTGGCAAGCACATATACAACTAGGGTTTACGCAGCAACATATTGGGTCGTACGAACTCCCTATGTTAATGGCCTCCTCGTTGCCCCTCTCGTGCTCTATCTACTGATGGAGGTCATCATTCTGCTCTTTGAGACTTTCAATCCGTGTCTCCAAATCAGCGATTCGCTCCCACAATGTATGCATGTACCTCATAACATACCGTTTATGTGGAGGATCAATCCATTGCACGAAGTCACATTTATTCATCTGCTACAAAGGAACGTTAACATGGAAACTATATTAGTAGTACTACAAAATAGACGAGTGCCTACATGTATCCCGGAGTATTGGCAACAAAATAAATGTCGACAGCCATCCGTATGGCCTTCTGCCACCTGCACCACTGTGTCCTGCATGTGTTTGCATTACAGCCACACTGGCTGAGAGTGCCTGTTTGGCAACAACCAGTACGTAGAGCCGAAGTCCTTCTTTGATTCGAGCGGAAGGTCCCCTTTGGTGACCCATATTCGACTGGCCCCTCGGCGTCTGTCATGGTGGCTTATTCTACGACGGAGAAGATAGTTGTTTCTACTAGCAATGCCTGGTCCATTCATTTTATAGTGTATTTGCGGTGTCACGTCATCATTCATAACACATGGCAGCTTTGCCCAATGTCAAGACCAGACGGGCAGCTTTGCGCGGTGACAAGACCAGACGAGCAACTTTGCACAGTGACAAGACTACACACGCCAGCTTTAAGCACCAAGAAGACCGTACACGCTAGATTTGCTCAGCGATATGACCGCATGGCCCATCTTTACTCAGTAACATGATATGATGGCCCACTTTCGTAGTGACATGACAGCACGGGCCAGCTTTGTGCAGTGAGAAGACTGCACACGCTAGCTTTGCGTAGCGCCATGACCACACGGGCTAGCTTTGCGCAGCGACATGACCGCACGCGCCAGCTTTGTGCAGCGACATGACCGCACGGGCCAGCTTTCCGCAACGACATGACCGCACGGGTTAGCTTTCCGCAGTGACAAGACCAGACGAGACACCTTAGCGTAGTGACAAGACCTCACGACCCAGCTTTGCACAGCGAGAAGACTAAATGGTGCATCTTTTCGCAGTCCGAAAACCTGACTAGCCAGTTTTGCATGCCCACAATACCACACTTGGTAGCTTTGCGCAGTGACGAGACCACTCAGCCATGTTTATGTACCGAGAAGGCAACAAGGGGCCCTATAAAAGGAGGTCGAAGAGATTTCTCAACGAGTACTGCATAAGCAAACCCCACACTACACCCGCGCTTGTTTCACCACACCAAGATGGACAAGATGCAGAAAAAGCAATGTGACAAGATGATGAAGCAATAGGAGGAGACTCGTGACCTAGCATGGTCAGCTGCCACCCACGATGAGAAAGTAAGGGCTACTGCGGCCTGGGCAGAACAAGCCCAACGTGCTACAAGTTCAGCTCTGTAACAGCCCAGCTGTTTATTCCAAATTTTCGGAAATTTTTTTTTAAATATAAAATAAAATTAATTTAGTTTAAAATAAAAATAAGAGTTTTGTTTGTGTGAAATTTGAATTTTGTTTGCCCTGATTTTCTGCTTTTAGAAAGCTAGATTTGAAAAGTAATTTATAGTAAAAACTTAAAAATATCATTGAATAAAATGGTATTTTGATTTTCTGTAAAAATACTATGTCAAATTAATTATTTGAATTTAGTTGTCCTTTATTTGGTGTTCGAGTTTTCTAGAGTTTTAAAATATATTTTAAAGTAAAAAGTATTTTAAGTATGAAAATTAAAATACCAACGAGAGTTGGAAATATTTTATTAAGTCCAAAATGTCTCCGGAAGTTCTTTGAATGTTTCGAACTTTTGGAATTAATTTTATATTTTTCGAGCTTTATTGAATGTTACGGTTTTTTCTCGAAAATCTAAATCAAATTTAATTCTCTGCTGCCCGATCTAATCTCGCATGCGTCCATATTCACCTAACTCTCTTCACTCTCCATCCGACGATCCCGATTTCCTCCTTGCGCCACATCGCTCATCCGATCGTCCGCTCTTTTTCTCTCTCTTCCTCTCGTTGATAAACCGGCCCCACTGTCGCTGAATAAAATTATTTTCCTTTACAAAATAATTCGCCGAAAATCAAAATTCTTCTGACGTCATAAATTTATTTTCCACAGAAAAATAATTCATTTCAAAATCATTTCCTTGATGACGTCATAATTTGATTTTTCGGTTCAAAATAATTCCGAAAATCGGTTTATTCTTTTCTCTTTTCAAACTTCCGAGAGCCCGTTCTTTTCGTTTTAACTCGATTGAGCCCATTAAAATTTCTAAATTCATCTAAAATTCTAATCTACCCATTTATACCCTATTTTCAAATTTTTGAAATTTGTTTGGTTTAAACTAAATCTTAATTAGAATTTTTATTTAATAAAATAAAATTAAACATTAATATTTGCTAAAAATATTTTATTTAAGTTCTTTGAGCCTCAAGGAAGTTTCGAAATTTTTCTTAGATTTTTCGGATTTTGTTTATGCTCAATTTTAAAGTTTCAAAAAAAAAATAACTAATTTTCCCATAGAGTCACCCATCGCTATGGGAGCAGCACGCTTAACCATAGCGTTTCCCAAACCAGCCACCAACTCTCCTTCTTTCCTTTCTTAGAAAACATTCCATCCTCCCTGGTACTTATTCCTTACAGGCAGGACACTGTTCATCTTCCGAGCGGTTGGTTCGAAGCGCACGCACGCGCTGACCATGGATACCGGTTTTCAAACTTCCATATCTTTTGATTTTCTCAACCGTTTTTCGCGAAATCAAGTGCGTTAACTTCCTCTCATCAAGAGCATTCCATTCCTAACCATTTTCCCACTCCTTTATGCGCATTTTCACGAGAAAACGAACTCCCACCGAAAGACATTCGTTCCTTGATCTCCCTCTCCGGTCCACCTCCGCCCCTATGAAAGGGAGCACCGTGTGCCCCTTCTAATCCTCATCCACCACCGAAAATTTCAAGTCCCCACTCCCTTTCTTCCCTCCACAATCTCCATTTTACTTTTGTGAACCGAAGGTGTTCGTCGGCCTTTGCGGCGCCTCTGGTGGAGCCCGGTCACTTTGACCACACCATTGGCTTTGCTTTCTCGCGTTCTACGTGGTGCTCCCCTCGCCTTCGCCGGAGCATCACCGGACCACCATGACCAAACCACGCCGTCGTTCCTCTCCTCGCTGCGAGCCGACCGTGCGTGTTGGATCAAAACCGAGGTGAGCATTGTGTTCCCGACGTTCTCCTCTTCGATTCGCCGCAAACCTCACCCTCTAACTCCTCTCCGTTTGCCCGGAATGCCGATGCCAACCCGCCGGACGCCGAATGTCTTCTCCGCCGTGTTCCGCCACCATCCGATGCCCGTTGGCGAGCCGTCTGCACTGCTGAGTTCGCCTCAACGCGTTCACGCCATGCTTCCAGCGCCGTCACTCAAAGACTCCCCGAGTCCTCATCGACCTGGTCGAGCCAGACGCTGAAACCTTGCCTTCGCGCGTACACCACTTTTTCGGTAAGCGCTTTGATTTTTGTTCGCGTCATATTGTGTCCTAACCTCCAAGCAATTTATCTACCATTTTATTTAATTTTTCGTGGGGCCAATTGTCAGAAATTGAACTTTCCGCG
This sequence comes from Bonia amplexicaulis, assembly GCA_036346245.1. NCBI lineage: Eukaryota > Viridiplantae > Streptophyta > Magnoliopsida > Poales > Poaceae > Bonia > Bonia amplexicaulis. The sequence goes on from CM070739.1 coordinate 10,832,921, forward strand.
AAAATGTCTGTTTTTGACTCCCGACATCGATTCGTTGTCTCTGTTGAGTTTTAGCCTGTCTTTGTAATTTTTCTTAGACTTGCCTCGCCGCGTTCACGCCATGCTCACTCCGCTTCCCCAAAAGTCTCCACAAATTTTTGCCTCCGACACCTCGCCATGGCCGCGGATGGCATCTCGTGTCCCCATCTATCCGGAGGTGTTTTCCCCAATCCGTTCGCGTCACATCGTGCCAAACCACCCCAGGTAGCTACCTTTCAAATGGTTTTGGATTCGCTTCACCGAGCGCGAAGATATCAAGTTTTTCCTTTTCCCTTCCCGACATCGTTCAAACGTCGATTGCGCCGCCTCCGATGGGTTTCCTACCGAGACGACAATTTTCTAGCTTTGCCAAGCTGTTTTTTAGCCCGTTTAGCCCGCTCACCCTACATCTCCACGTTCCATACCGGTATTATCTCCTCCAATCGCCGTTGTCGCAACATCGCCATCACTGCCGTTTCCCCTCACCGCCAGTGATTGCCGCCGTTCCTCGACACCGTACCCACGTCACCACCTTCGCCTCGTCGCTGGGGTCCCATTTTATCCATTCGCCACCACCTCGCAACCAATCGACACCGCACTGTTCAAAAAGGAATTCTCGATTTTGTTATCATTTCATGTGATATCTAAAACTTCCGATATCCGTTCTCCTCATTCGAACTCCGAATCCGTTGATTCTTTCTCCTAAATTCATCTAAAATCATAACCTTTCTTCCAGTATATATTATATATTTTGTGATTTTATTTGTATTTATTTATTCTTTTGTATTTATCGTTTCCGCGTAGAACCCGGCGTCGTCAAGAATTTTCCAACCCGCAGCAAGAAAGTCAAGATATCGCACACGAAGGCAAGTCTCCTTTGATCATCTTGAACCTATGTTTGAGAAATGTTTTCAAATTATTTTAAAAGTTAATGCATTGCTATGTTACATAAAATGATAATTTCTGTTGTAGAAGTAATAGTTAAACCGATGATTGTTATGCCCTCATTTGACATTGACAACCATGTACCTTTGACACCCTAGGTTTCCTTTGTCTCATTATTGAGATCATTATAAAACTTTGGTAATTGTTGTAGCGGTAGTAGAATGCTTAGACATGTTATATAACCTTGGTAATCTTGGAATGGGAATTACATATCAATGATCTAGTCTTTTGATCCGGTTTGAGTGGCAATAGGTGTTGCCACTGTTTTGTGAAACAAAATAAAATGTTCAAACTGTTTTAGACTAGGGCGGATGGTTGGTTTGGATTGGTGCGGCTAGCACGAGATCTTGAAAAGTGTATGTTCCGCCCTAGCCAATTAAGGACCGACGCTTGTGTTTGTCCAGTCTGAGCACTACCGTACAACCACATGTCTAAATGGGTACGACCTAGCTGATTAACTTGTAATAGACTAGTTTAGGTACCACCGATGGAAAGTGGATGCCGTGGTTCTTGGTTATTTGATGAGGGACGTGGTTCTTGTACTCATACAGGCGCAAGAGGGGCTTGGGCGTGGTGGATTTAACCTCCGGTGAAACCTCGTGGTGGTGTCTAGCTAGACTAGAGTAAGGTAAAGGCTTTGTGATGAATTATCTGGGTCTCATGCCAAAGGAAGCGTGGTGACTATTAAGATAACTTGTCTCTTGTGGGTAAAGTGTACAACCTCTGCAGAGTGTAAAACTATTCGAATAGCCGTGCCCACGGTCAAGGGCGGGCAAGGAATGCTTTCACATGGTAGATCTTTGGTTTTGGTTTTAAAATAAAGTTTTGAGAACCGAGAGTGGTTGGAACTCTGAGTTGTTGTCTGGCGGATGTAGCCAGTGTGGGTGGTTTAACCCGTGGTTTTGAACTTTGGCGGTTAGCCAGTTGTTTAGTGTGGGTGGTTTAACCCGTGGTTTTGAACTTTGGCGGTTAGCCAGTTGTTTAGTGTTGGTGGTTGAAACCTTCACTATAAAGTTGTCAATAGTTTCTGTTAAAAGAATTACTTTATTAAACTGATGCCTTCGAAAATATTTAATGGTATTTGAAATAAAATATTGCTTTGTGCAAAAGAACCATAAAACCTTCCTTTGTTAAGCCATGCATCTATTGCATTTTCCCAAGACTTGCGGAGTACTTTATGTACTCACATGCTACACTTAAAACAAAATCTCAGAGGATTATGAAGCTTAAGAAAGAGATTACGACTACTTCGCATGTGGATTCGACGAAGGCTTTCTGGAGTACTAGGTTGCGCTTCCCCAGTCAATTGCCTGTGGCGTATTGATGGGTCTTCCATGGATTTATCTTTTGCTTCACGCTGTGCTTTATCTTTTATGAGTTTGCGAGGTCTTGAAACCTCAGTTGTAATAAAGAGGCCTTTTTGGTCTGTACTCACTATTATTGTAATAAAGCGTTGTTGGTTATGTATTCATCATCGTTTGTTGTGTGCACTAGCTTTGATCTGGGACTAGTGCAATAATACACAGAGGGACCGGATTTGGAAATCCGGGTCCCGACAGAGATGGTATCAGAGCCAGGTTGACTGTAGGACGTAACCTAGTTAGAATGGTCGTTAGTAGAAGAGCTTCAAAAATTTATTTTATAAAATAAAAATTTAATAATGTGCTTTCCTCATCTTTTCTCTTCTTTATATCCTTACCTTTCTCTGCTTATCTCCTTTTTGAATGGTAATTGTATTCCCTTCCCTCTGTGTTTTCTATAGATGGCTCAATAAGGTTGCACTTGGAGAAGCGCATCATCGTAAAGAAGCGAGGAGTAGTTCTTTAGTTGTAGTACCCAAGTAAAGTCATACGATTTTAGAACGCTTATATACTACTTGTTTGTGTGCTAGATGCACTGTACCAAGTCTTTGTATACTTGTAGTATAATTATCTTTAAAAACTGTTTTGATTTCAAGCTAAGCTTTTCCTAGTGGTTGTTAGTTTCCCCTGATCCCTTATCTATGCTACTTCCCTCTTATCTTGTGCTAACCCGATTCTTAGGAGCGAAGGCAAGTCGCAATTCTTCCACTGCAATCTAAGTTTGGAAAATAATTGAGGACCAAAAGTATATGGAAGACAAAAAATTTATGGAAAGTACTCTTGTCGGGAAAGCTGTCATAATCAGTGGATGTCAAGTTAGGTAATTTGAAAAATTATTGCTAGTGTGATATATTTGGTTGTAGAATTGGCAAGATTGGATAATATTCGAGAGGATTGAGATGAAAAGTTATATTTGTGGATACCAATTGATGATAAATCTAAAGAGTGTCATCTTTGTGGATTGACTAGAGAATAAGTACAAAGTTGAACTTGGAGGAGCTATTTAGATCATGAGAAAAGTCTAAACTTTGTCTTGGATTTATTATCTAGTATTGAAAGGAGCAATTGGATGTAAAACAAGATTTTTGTTGAAGGGATTATTTGTGATCGTTGGAGAATTAGTATTAAGAGATTGATCCAGCAAAGGGAGAGATTAAAAGATTAAGAAGTTGAATTATCATAAACAATTTGTGATATCAATTTTAGGTGATTTGGTTGAATCATGAAGAGTGGATGAATTTTGTGGAGTTAATTGATTATCAGAGTTTGGTGGACCAATTGATGATGAGTGGATACTAGTGGAATTATAGAAGATAATACCTTTAGATATCTTGGTGGATTAATTTTATCATTGCAAAGTGGACCTTGATATGTCAATTTAAATCTGGTGGATTTAATAGATCATTGCTAGATAGTTGGATTTGAGCTAATGGGATTAACTAGATTATTTAAGGATGTTCAAATGGATAATCTGGAGGATTTAAATTGTGGCAGATAGATTGAGAGATTGTCTGGTAAGAATTAATTGAGGTATTTGAATTCATACAAATTTGGTGGAACCAAAATGAGGATTTTCAAGAGATTGATGTTGGTGGATTAATGAAAATTAAATTATTGCTTAGATGATCTTGAAATTTATTGATGATTACTAGAAGGTTGGATTATTTGATCAGAGTTATGGATCTAATGGATTGAATAATGATCATAAAGTAATTGGTGGACATCATAAATTACAATGTTATTGGATTCTTGTTAGAAAAATTCTGTGGTTTGTCGTCGATTCAAATTAGAGCAAAGAATAAAAGTTATTGGATTATTTGTGAAATCAATAAGGTGCATTTGTGGTATATGATATTGGAATCAAGCATCTTTGGAAAGTTGAAATAATTATGTCTTTCTCGGATGAGCCCTAGCGGAAGTTAAGCCCTTTTTGGTGGAATTCTGAATTAATCGATATGATAAGGGCAATTGAAGTTAACCTACAGATTATAACCGACTAAGATGTACCACTCCGATTTGTTGTTGTCTTTCGTATTTCTCAGTTAAAGGAATACTTCATAGTATCGAAGAACAAGTCAGAATCATGAAGCAAGTTCAACAAGACAAAAGAAGCAAGACCATAAAGTTCCACAAAGTGCAGTAGAACAACCATTCGAAGTCAAGCAACTTAGGAGCGTGAAGAGGACCTAAGAGCCAAGTTTCCTTCTCCTTTCTTTTTCCTAGTCCGTCCAAATCTCGGGGACGAGATTCTTTCTAAGGGGGTAAGTTTGTAACAGCCCAGCTGTTTATTCCAAATTTTCGGAAATTTTTTTTTAAATATAAAATAAAATTAATTTAGTTTAAAATAAAAATAAGAGTTTTGTTTGTGTGAAATTTGAATTTTGTTTGCCCTGATTTTCTGCTTTTAGAAAGCTAGATTTGAAAAGTAATTTATAGTAAAAACTTAAAAATATCATTGAATAAAATGGTATTTTGATTTTCTGTAAAAAATACTATGTCAAATTAATTATTTGAATTTAGTTGTCCTTTATTTGGTGTTCTGAGTTTTTCTAGAGTTTTAAAATATATTTTTAAAGTAAAAAGTATTTTAAGTATGAAAATTAAAATACCAACAAGAGTTGGAAATATTTTATTAAGTCCAAAATGTCTCCGGAAGTTCTTTGAATGTTTCGGAACTTTTGGAATTAATTTTATATTTTCGAGCTTTATTGAATGTTCTGGTTTTTTCGAAAATCTAAATCAAATTTAATTCTCTGCGGCCCGATCTAATCTCGTGCGTCCATATTCACCTAACTCTCTTCACTCTCCATCTGACGATCCCGATTTCCTCCTTGCGCCACATCGCTCATCCGATCGTCCGCTCTTTCCTCTCTCTCTTCCCTCTCGTTGATAAACCGGTCCCACCTGTCAGTGAATAAAATTATTTTCCTTTACAAAAATAATTCGGCCAGAAAATCAAAATTCTTACTGACGTCATAAATTTATTTTCCACAGAAAAATAATTCATTTCAAAATCATTTCCCTTGATGACGTCATAATTTGATTTTTCGGTTCAAAAATAATTCCGTAAAATCGGTTTATTCTTTCTCTCTTTTCAAACTTCCGAGAGTCCGTTCTTTTTCGTTTTAACTCCGATTGAGCCCATTAAAATTTCTAAATTCATCTAAAATTCTAATCTACCCATTTATACCCTATTTTCAAATTTTTGAAATTTGTTTGGTTTAAACTAAATCTTAATTAGAATTTTTATTTAATAAAATAAAATTAAACATTAATATTTGCTAAAAATATTTTATTTGAGTTATTTGAGCTCAAGGAAGTTTCGAAATTTTTCTTAGATTTTTCGGATTTTGTTTATGCTCAATTTTAAAGTTTCAAAAAAAAATAACTAATTTTCCCATAGAATCACCCATCGCTATGGGAGCAGCACGCTTAACCATAGCGTTTCCCCAAACCAGCCACCAACTCTCCTTCTTTCCTTTCTTATAAAACATTCCATCCTCCCTGGTACTTATTCCTTACAGGGCAGGACATTGTTCATCTTCCAGAGCGGTTCGTTCCCGAGCGCACGCACGCGCAGCCATGGACACCGGTTTTCAAACTTCCATATCTTTTGATTTTCTCAACCGTTTTTCGCGAAATCAAGTGCGTTAACTTCCTCTCATCAAGAGCATTCTATTCCTAACCGTTTTCCCACTCCTTTATGCGCATTTTCACGAGAAAACGAACTGCCACCGAAAGACATTCGTTCCTTGATCTCCCTCTCCGGTCCACCTCCGCCCCTATGAAAGGGAGCACCGTGTGCCCCTTCTAATCCTCATCCACCACCGAAAATCTCAAGTCCCCACTCCCTTTCTTCCCTCCACAATCTCTATTTTACTTTTGTGAACCGAAAGGTGTTCGTCGGCCTTTTGCGACGCCTACAGTGGAGCCCGGTCACTTTTGACCACACCGTTGGCTTTGCTTTCTCGCGTTCTACGTGGTGCTCCCCTCGCCTTCGCCGGAGCATCACCGGAGCATCGCCGGACCACCATGACCAAACCACGCCGTCGTTCCTCTCCTCGCTGCGAGCCGACCGTGCGTGTTGGATCAAAACCGAGGTGAGCATTGTGTTCCCGACGTTCTCCTCTTCGATTCGCCGCAAACCTCACCCTCTAACTCCTCTCCGTTTGCCCGAATGCCGATGCCAACCACGGACGCCGAATGTCTTCTCCGCCGTGTTCGCCACCATCCGATGCCCGTTGGCCGAGCCGTCTGCACTGCTGAGTTCGCCTCAACGCGTTCTACGCCATGCTTCCGGGCCGTCACTCAAAGACTCCCGAGTCCTCATCGACTGGTCGAGCAGCATGAAACCTTGCCTTCGGCGTACACCACTTTTTCGGTAAGCGCTTTGATTTTTGTTCGCGTCATATTGTGTCCTAACCTCCAAGCAATTTATCTACCATTTTATTTAATTTTTCGTGGGGCCAATTGTCAGAAATTGAACTTTCCGCGAAAATGTCTGTTTTTGACTCCCGACATCGATTCGTCGTCTCTGTTGAGTTTTAGCCTGTGCTGTAATTTTTCTTAGACTTGCCTCGCCGCGTTCTACGCCATGCTCACTTCCGTTTCCCCAAAAAGCCTCCACAAATTTTTGCCTCCGACACCTCGCCATGGCCGCCGATGGCATCTCGTGTCCCCATCTATCCGGAGGTGTTTTCCCCAATCCGTTCGCGTCACATCGTGCCAAACCACCCCAGGTAGCTACCTTTCAAATGGTTTTGGATTCGCTTCACCGAGCGCGAAGATATCAAGTTTTTCCTTTTCCCTTCCCGACATCGTTCAAACGTCGATTGCGCCGTCTCCGATGGGTTTCCGGCTGAGACGACAATTTTTCTAGCTTTGCCAAGCTGCGTTTTTTCTAGCTTTGCCAAGCCGCGTTTTAGCCCGTGCTCACCCTACATCTCCACGTTCCATACCCGGTATTATCTCCCTCCAATCTGCCGTTGTCGCAACATCGCCATCACTGCCGTTTCCCCTCACCGCCAGTGATTACCGCCGTTCCTCGACACCGTACCCACGTCACCACCTTCGCCTCGTCGCTGGGGTCCCATTTTATCCATTCGCCACCACCTCGCAACCAATCGACACCGCACTGTTCAAAAAGGAATTCTCAGATTTTGTTATCATTTCATGTGATATCTAAAACTTCCAGATATCCGTTCTCCCTCATTCGAACTCCGAATCCGTTGATTCTTTCTCCTAAATTCATCTAAAATCATAACCTTTCTTCCAGTATATATTATATATTTTTGTGATTTTATTTGTATTTATTTATTCTTTTGTATTTATCGTTCCGCGCGTAGAACCCGACGTCGCCGAAGAATTTTCCAACCCGCAGCAAGAAAGTCAAGATATCGCACACGAAGGCAAGTCTCCTTTGATCATCTTGAACCTATGTTTGAGAAATGTTTTTAAATTATTTTAAAAGTTAATGCATTGCTATGTTACATAAAATGATAATTTCTGTTGTAGAAGTAATAGTTAAACCGATGATTGTTATGCCCTCATTTGACATTGACAACCATGTACCTTTGACACCCTAGGATTTCCTTTGTCTCATTATTGAGATCATTATAAAACTTTGGTAATTGTTGTAGCGGTAGTAGAATGCTTAGACATGTTATATAACCTTGGTAATCTTGGAATGGGAATTACATATCAATGATCTAGTCTTTTGATCCGGTTTGAGTGGCAATAGGTGTTGCCACTGTTTTGTGAAACAAAATAAAATGTTCAAACTGTTTTAGACTAGGGCGGATGGTTGGTTTGGATTGGTGCGGCTAGCACGAGATCTTGAAAAGTGTATGTTCCGCCCTAGCCAATTAAGGACCGACGCTTGTGTTTATCCAGTCTGAGCACTACCGTACAACCACATGTCTATATGGGTACGACCTAGCTGATTAACTTGTAATAGACTAGTTTAGGTACCACCAGTGGAAAGTGGATGCCAGGGTTACTGGTTATTTACAGTGAGGGACAGGGTTACTGTACTCATACGGTACAAGAGGGGGCTTCTGGCTGTGGTGGATTTAACCCTCCAGCGGTGAAACCTCAGCGGGTGGTGTCTAGCTAGACTAGAGTAAGGTAAAGGCTTTGTGATGAATTATCTGGGTCTCATGCCAAAGGAAGCGTGGTGACTATTAAGATAACTTGTCTCTTGTGGATAAAGTGTACAACCTCTGCAGAGTGTAAAACTATTCGAATAGCCGTGCCCACGGTCAAGGGCGGGCAAGGAATGCTTTCACATGGTAGATCTTTGGTTTTGGTTTTTAAAATAAAAGTTTTGAGAACCGAGAGTGGTTGGAACTCTCGGAGTTGTTGTCCTGGCGGATGTAGCCAGTGTGGGTGGTTTAACCCGTGGTTTTGAACTTTGGCGGTTAGCCAGTTGTTTAGTGTGGGTGGTTTAACCGTGGTTTTGAACTTTGGCGGTTAGCCGCTTGTTTAGTGTTGGTGGTTGAAACCTTCACTATAAAGTTGTCAATAGTTTCTGTTAAAAGAATTACTTTATTAAACTGATGCCTTCGAAAATATTTAATGGTATTTGAAATAAAATATTGCTTTGTGCAAAAGAACCATAAAACCTTCCTTTGTTAAGCCTTGCATCTATTGCATTTTCCCAAGACTTGCGGAGTACTTTATGTACTCACATGCTACACTTAAAACAAAATCTCAGAGGATTATGAAGCTTAAGAAAGAGATTACGACTACTTCGCATGTGGATTCGACGAAGGCTTTCTGGAGTACTAGGTTGCGCTTCCCCAGTCAATTGCCTGTGGCGTATTGATGGGTCTTCCGCTGGATTTATCTTTTGCTTCCGCTGTGCTTTATCTTTTATGAGTTTGCGAGGTCTTGAAACCTCAGTTGTAATAAAGAGGCCTTTTTGGTCTGTACTCACTATTATTGTAATAAAGCGTTGTTGGTTATGTATTCATCACTGTTTGACTGTGTGCACTAGCTTTGATCTGGGACTAGTGCAATAATACACAGAGGGACCGGATTTGGAAATCCGGATCCCGACAAGCTCCCCGCAATGATGTGCCCCGTAGCAACAACCCTATCCCGAATATTCCTACCGAGCATTCGCCACAACACCCACTAGAGGGGAGACTCCCCCACTTTGTTGGTGTCGGGACCCGTGCAAGTTCTTCAAGTCTAAGCACCACCTCAGCCTAGGTATGTGTTACTGGGGTTGCGTGAACTACTCCAATGACTATCCCGATCGCCGTCTAGACACCGTAACCTATCGCCAACCGGTAAGGACCAGGTGCACCATTTTTCCCTATTTTTTTCTCCTTCAAAGTGCGCACTAACAACCTCTCCTCTGTATTCACAGTCCCCGAAACTCCTATGTGGCTACCGCAAATGAATCGATCTTGAGATCCACCCAAAGGACCAGTAGACCCTCGACTTCAAGGAGTGGAACATCACAAGGTCCTCTGAGATTCAGGAGGAGGAGCACCACAAGGATGAGCAAACCCTGCGTGTACAACACGAGACGAAAGCTCATCTCGAGGCGTGCACGCATAGGGAGTGGGAGGCTCGCGAGAGGGAGCACGAGAAAAAGTGGGAAATGGCGACCAAGGTAAAAGAGGCCGCCGACGAGTTCAACGCTGAAAGCATCTAGGCCCCTAAAAATGGTTTTGGTAATTGATGAATTCATGTGAATATGGGACTAATGTGTTTGATAAGTGTTTAAAAGGTTAAATCCTTAAGTGGATGACAAGATGCATGCTAAGGATCAATGTGAAGATAAAAAATGGCTCAAGACAAAGGTATACTTAGACTAGGACCCTCGTTTTGTTTTTTTACCGGTCGTAGGAGAAAAGGTGGAAGATCGGATTATAGGTTAAATGTCGTACCATAAAGAGGGATCTTGGCAAGTAGCTTGATAGCATACTACTTCTTGTGCCACTTGGATCAAATTAGGATCATGCATTCATTGAAAAATTGATTTAAATGTCAAATCTGTGCTCTGTCTGGAAATCGAAAGTACCAGAGTTTTAACGTTGGAACTACCACAGAGCGGAAGTTCTGTAGTCCTGAGCGGTACTTCTGGCGCCCGGAAGCTCCGAAAATTCGAGCGAAACCTTTTTTCCAGAGAGCACCCCCCGGAGTGTTCGGTGCTCTGTCCGGACAACCGGAAGTACCGGCGTGTATTTTGTGGTACTTCGGCTTTCCGGAAGGTCCGGCACCCGAGCGGAGCTTTTTTTCCAGAGAGCACCCTCCGGGTGATTTTTTTTAAGGAATGCAAAATCTGGAAGTAGCGGATATTTAACGTTGGAACTACCGTGTCAGGCAGTACTTCCGCTGTCTGAAGCAGTACTTACGGAGCACGGAAGCGCCGGTGGCAAGGGCGGAACCCTTTTTTCCAAAAAGCACCAACTTTTGGTTCCAGCCCAAGCGGTACTACCACACCGACTTCCCAGAATTACCACAGAGCGAAAGTACCGGATTTATAACGGTGGTAGTTCCGCGCCGACTTTCAAATGGCTAGTTCAAAGGCTCCAACATAGCCGTTCTGCCGCGCCAAAGCCGGAGCGGAAGTACCAGCCATTTGCCTGCGGTACTTCCGCTCGCCCCGATTTTTCCTGAATATTTCTCCCAATGGCTAGATTTGGTAGGTATGGGTATAAATACCCGTACCACTGCTCAAGGACAGATGTTAGAGACCCCATTGAACATCCTTGAGCATTCACTCCACACCTCATTTACTCCTTGTGCATTCATTTGAGGTGATTGAGTCAAAAAGTGCATTGCATTCAATAGTTTGATCCTTTGCCACTTGTTTGCAATCAAGTGAAGCCGATGATTTGTTACTCTTGGTGTTTGTCGGCACCTAGACGACTTGGTGAAGATTGATCGGTGATCTTCTCAAAGAAGTTTGTGAGAAGGTCCGGTGTGCTTGTGAAGGTTGGAGCTCACCTACCCGACGCGGGAAAGAGGTACTACTAGTGGATTGGAGGTGCTTCGGCTTAATTCGTGGAGCTGGTCCAATTTATTTGGGCTAACCTCAACGTGGATTAGAGAAAACCGACAAGTTTCTGAACACCACGGTAAAACATTGAGTGTACTTATTTCCTCTCTTAATTTCTTCTAGCTCTTATTTGTTATTCTTATTGTGATAATTTATTTGAGATAGAGGTAGTGTTGATACTCTACTTGACTAGAATTGTGTAGGTGTTAAGTGCTTTACACTCTTGTTAAATTAAAATTGTAGAGAATTAATTAAAAGATAAGAAAATTTAAAAACCTCCTATTCACCCCCTCTAGTCGGTTATCCTTGATCCTACAAACGCCGACCTGGCAAGGAAGGGAAAATGGCCCTGGTCTGCATAGTAGGTCGTACGAGCAGTTGGGTTTGTTAGTCGCACAATGATGTTCTATGTTATGAATGTAATCAAAAGTTTACGACATATTACTCCTAACTGTATTATTAAGTCTATTTAAATTCAGACAAGCTTATTTTCTCCTCTTTTTGCATTCAATTATTCCCATAGCAAGTCATCCAACAATACTAACATACCAGTTTTCTTCCATGTACGAATTTCTGGTAACATCACAATATCACTTACCACCGTACTTACCGATCGTTCTAAGTTCAATCAATCTTAAAAAAAGTTTCACAATTTTTTTTATGCTCTAACAACATACAACAATTATAAATTTTTATTACAAATCCAACAGATTATCTTCCAATTATAATCTACAAAATTCACAAGATTCAGTTTGCAGTCGCCCTATTGGTGGGCGACTCTAGAAGCTGTCGCCTTTTGGCTGGGCGATAGGTTCCAGTCACCCGACCGTTGGGCGATGGATCCTGTCACCCAACAGCTTGCAAACAATATTGTTGTCGCTTGGCCGTTGGGCGATAGGCTCCAGTCGCCCAATGATCAAGCGGCTGGAGCCTATTTCTGTAAAAAATATTACCGTAAGTATATTTTTGTTATTTTGAATAAAAAATAACATATTCGTATAAAAAATTCTATTGACCAGTATTATCAAATCTACGTGGGATCAAAGAACTGCTAACTAATTATCCAAAGAACTGATCATGTTTTTCTCTAATGTTTTGAACCGTAATGTCCCTCCAGTGGGCCCATGTGTATTAATTATAAAACCGATCCCCAATCCAAAATGACTTATAATGCTGAGCTTATAGCTTATTTTGCACTACAGTGATTATTAGCTTATTTTACGTAATTAAGCATAAAAAATAAAAAGAAGAAAATTATATCAGCACAAACTATGTAAAAGAATAAGAGAAAAAACAAAAAAATCTAAAAAACCAAAAAAGATTAAAAAATATGTCTTAAAACAAAAATAAAAAACTGAAGCCATTTAAATCGGAGCCTAATCCCACCGAAGTACCATCCGCCGTCCCGTCCCATTATGTTGTTCTCCTTGATGACCCTCCCCTCTTCGCCGCCGCCGACGGCCGTTCTTGTAGCAGTAGAGGCAAGGGGGAGAAATCGAATGCGAGGTAGCAACAAATTCAGTGTTCGGCCGCGATGATGCCGCGGCCAGTGGAGAAGGCAACGATGTGGGGCCTACGGCAGAGACATCATTGCCGGCAATGCTCGTGGACCGACGTGAATTCCAGCCCTAGCTAGCAGCACAACGTCAAAGACGCGTCCCGTTTCGTCCCGTCCCCGCCACGCCGGCGGCGGCAGCTGTCGGCCGCGTTCGCTATCGACCCTTTCCTTTTTCTTTTATTTCGCTTTGTTTTGTTTTTCAGTTCGAGACATCGATGGTGGTGATCGTGGAGGATCCATCGAAAATAAATGCCCCAGCTCATGTCTGCAATTTTTTGACTTGTTTCAGTTATGATCACGCAAGTTAACAAACGGCACCGTCTAGTAATTGAGAGATCGTCTGAGCTTGTACAGCCAACTAGACGAGAACGGCGCACACGGATTTAACCTTAAGAAACAGTTAGAAGTAGCTTCAGAGACTCGCTTAGAAAAATAATCCTATTATTTAAAACCAAAAAAATAAAAAAATAAGGCCAATATCTCTTCGTTACTAACTGCTCCTGTTAGCCAAGTAGGTGGTAATAGATGGGTTATAGCATTAGCCTCGCCATACCTTTTGATGAACACGTCAAATCGATCTTTACATGATTCGGAACAAAAATCCTTCTAATGACGAGTTCGTCGTCATGTCTTACTCTTCAAACTCCACACGTAGCGTTCTGTAATAATCCATCCCTACTTTTTTTTTACTTTAAAAGAAGCTGTTGAGGAATTGTGACACGTTCTACACCCCTCTCACGTCTCTTCCAGCTCTAAAATATCGCTGCTAACCAAAAACCAAAGAGAACACCCCGTAACACGCAAATTAAGGTCTTCGTCATTCCCTTCTCATTCTCTCATCAGCGGACGTTGGTGAACAGAATGGCACGACATGGACCGAGACCGAGCTTGACCGAGACCGAGCTTGACAGGAGACCGAGAGCATAGCGTCGACCAAGCCCAGTGACCGCAGCTTGACGTGCTGAGTAATACAACTTTTTGTCTGTAGCAACGGACATTAAACAAATAACTTGAAAGAGAATCATATGTAAAATAAAAACAACACGATCGTGAGTACTTTTTTTAAAATAAATATGCACATCATGGATGGTAGGTCGAGCAAGTAATTTGGAAACTGATCTACAACAAACCATCCGTGATGTAATTTACACTTCAGTAGAACTATCTGCATATAACATTGACACTGCATTTAAGCCATTGACTCCCTGTATCTCTCTTCCTGACCATTCACCAACGCCTCTCTCGCTGATTCCATGCAATCCCTCAATTTTTTATTAGATTCCACATGCTTCTTACTACATTTTGTAGTAGTAGTACTCCCCTACACACCAGAGGGAGAAAAAGGAGGGAAATGCACTTCCTTCCACATGCTTTTGTACAGATGTGTCGACTCCAGCCCTTGAAACCAACATTCTTACAACAAAAGGAACAGAACAAATGAAAAATTACCACCATCTAGCACCATCAACCCCTATCAACCTGTAATTAATCCAAGATTATCATCGATACGATCGATCACGCACAATGCACAACAAATTCCTGGTAATTACCTCCACTGAAGCATGATCAAGTAGGTTGGTTACTGATCAGTTGCTCTGTCCATGGGGCAGCAGCTTGAGAGCCTCCATGAAGGTGTTCTTGAGCCTGCCCAAATGCGGCCTCACGTTCTGCTTGTCCAAGTAGACCGTCTTGAGCGCGTTCCATCCCTGCTTGTGAATGGAGTAGGGGTCCTTGAGCACCGGGTGATCCTTGGGGTACTGCTCGCTCAGCGTCGTCTCGTCGAGCTGGATCATGTACTCGAGGTAGTGGACCTGCATGTCGGCCGACGGCTCCTTGAATGTGCCGCGGGCGAGCCACTCGAGGCCGCCGTAGGGCACCACCTGGATGAGCACGGCGCCGGCGGGGAGGAACACCACGTTGGTGAGCCCCGCGCCGTGCACGCCCACCATCACGTCCGCCGAGTTCACCAGCCGGGCGAACTTGGACACGTCCGTGCTGATGTCCGGCTCGCCGATGCGCACGTCGAACCCGAGGCTCATGGCCATGTCCGCCATGGCGCGCTCGTTCAGGAACGCGCGGGAGCTCCGGCGCGAGATGATCAGGAGGCGCGGCCGGCGCCGGATGTCCCACCGGTCGCCGCTGGGCTCGGCCGCCGCACGCTCCAGCCCGAACGCGCCACGCAGCATCGCGCGGAAGTCCACCATGGAGTACCCCGACGGCGTCTTGGACTCGTCCACGCCGAGCTCCTTGTGGAACGTCGGCCCGACCACCACGCTCCGGTAGCACCGGACCTCGTCGTCGTTGTCGATGTCCACCACCTCATACTTGCTCAGCTTCTGGAAGATCTGCAGGTACCTGTTCGTCCACCACGACTTGTAGCTGCTCACCAAGAACTGGACCTCGCCGGCGAAGCGGTGCGCCGTGATGAACGCCGGGATCAGCACGTCCGTGTAGTCGTGGAACAGGTTGCCCGTGAACCCGCCGGTGGAGAGCACGAACGCCGTGGCGGAGCTGTTAACAGTGCAATGCGGCACCCCGGCGGCGGAGTCGCCGCCGGAGAGGGGCCGGAGCGCCCACTCCTTGACGTGCGACAGCGCGAAGGCGTCGTGCTTCCGGCAGTACGGCTTCACCTTCCACTCCTGCTCCAGCGGGCTGATGTGGATGGTCTGGCTGCGACCCTGCACGCGGACGTCGCCCTCGGCCTCGCACGTGTCCGACCGGCGGCTCGACTCGTAGCACACCGGCTTGCTCAGGTGGTCCGTTGCGGCGGCTGCAACCGCGGTGCTGCTTACGCCGCCGCCGGAGGTGTCGGCGGGTTTGGGCTGTGCTTCCTCTTCCTCCTCCTCTGCTGCACATTGAAAGTCAGCTCAATTGTTCAGATCTGGGATCTGGTCTGATTTCCACTACCACTTTCGACATTCATGAATTTTTGTGCACAGCTTTCAAGAAATTGCCAAGATGTACAGCTACAATTGCAGAGCCAAAAACGGCAAAAGATTTGCAGCAATCTTGAGAATTGATGAGCAAATTAACTCTCTGTACGGTCAGCTACAATTAAATTTCTTTAAATTTCTGGATCATGCTTGCAGCTTCCTACTCCCACATCCTCACATGCTAAAACCGAAGTAAGAACTGAAGAAATTTATCAGCAGGAGTGGAGGAAGCTTGTAGTTACCAGCTGAAGCTGCAGCCTCATCGGTGGTTTCGAGTGTCTCCATCTTCACTCTCTCCTTTCTCATGGCCTGCTGCTCCTCTGCTTTGATGGACTCCCCTGTCTTGCCTGCACCACCCAGCAAGAGAGAGAGAGAGAAAACAGCTCAAATCGCCATTCAGAACCAAGAAGCTGAATGACAACCATGGCCAAAAGCACAAGCACACAAATTAAGCTGTGAAAATGAAAAAGGAGCAACAGTGTCTGCTTACCGATGGGGGAGAACCTTGCCCTAACGAGGGAGAGCAGCAGGAGGGATCCCAGCATGAAGGCTATCAGTGCCGCATTCCCCGGCCTCCTCCCCTCCCCTCTGGACAGGTTCCTGTTAGACTTCATGGCCTTCCTCTCCCCTCCTATCCCCTCCCTGTCCTGGCCTTTCTTGCCTCTAGGTACCACTAATTCTGTATTTTGGATGGTTCTCGAGGGAGAAATCCGAGTGTCATAACGCAGGCAATGGAAGGAAGAAAGTGGCAGCAAGCACTAGTTGCCGTTCAACAGAGCAAAGGGGTTGAAATGGCAGTGGGCGACAACCACAGCTTAAAACCCACACGATGCCACAAATCAGGCAGCTGCTGCTTGGCTTGCATCGCTTTTAATGTGCCGGCCTCTCAAGTCGGCCTCCCCTTGCTTTGCTAGACTCGTCGTTCTACTTCTGGCCCCGGTGGCACCACCCATCCTTCTCGCGACAGTAACTAGACACACACACTTATCGACATTGTTGTTCTTTAGCTTAGGCCTATCCCTACTTATTAGAGCTTCCACTTCTAACTTTTAGTTTCTTACTTTAGAATTTTTACTGATGACATGGTTTTTTAGGTTTGTTTGTCTTTATTTCTTTTTATTGTCTTTAATAGTATAAATTTTTTATTTAATTACGCTAAAAAGTTACCAATAATTATTATATATTGTTAGCTGTTACAATGTAAAATAAGATATAAATCAGACTTTTTAAGTGCAAATGAGTACCACCTGACACAGTTTTATTGCTTCAAGGCAGATGACTGTTAAAAAGCACCAAAACCCAAGAATATTCATGTTCTTTACGCCGGTGTAATTAGCTGTCTTTACAGCTGTGCTTTTATTTTTTCCTCTTTGGCCTTTTTTCCTGAGTTGTCTGCAATTCTGTATTCCTGTTTTGGAAATTGGCAGATTTTTATTCTCTATTAAAAAACAGCATTTATTGGATAAGAAGATAGCTGGGTCTTGGGATAATTCTGTAAGAGTTTTATTACACAGAACAATAAAAGAATGTTATAATTTAAACCAGCTGCTATGTGTAATATCAAGACATATCATCTAGAGACAATATAAGAGATAAACTCTATACTACATTGTCTCTAGGACTCTATAATTTGTTCAATATTATAAAAATAGGTCTACTAGACCATATACTTGTCCGTATACAAGTAGGAGGTGTCTCTACCTCTTAGTAGGTTATATTGCATAATCAAATATGTTATCCAACCTATAATCCCCACACACTTCACGTCACCTTCAATCTTTTTTTTATTATAGTCCCTTCCATATCTCTCATGAAAATATGTGTTACAGATAACCTTCAATGCAATTTATTATTTCTATATCACCTATGTTTTTATGCCCAAGCATCTCTTGTACAAAGTCCATGGAAAACATTTTCGGCCGAAATTTCATGAATTTTGCTTTTCTCGAGGTGTCTGAAAATTGGTCAAATCAGTGTATTTTCGTTTGAAATTTCAGGTTTAAATAGATTTCAAAACTAACACTTGGAATTGGCTGGCCTAGTGGTGAGGGATGGTGGTGAGTAGCATGAGGTTATGAGTTTCAAACCCTAAAACTGGCACTATGTTTTGTTTTTCCATTCCTCTCAAAAATTCAGATTTGAAATTAAAAAATCCGAATGAATATTTTCAAAAAAATTCAAAATTTCTGAATTTTGGATTTAACGGTGGGGGCAAAAAACAATTCCGAGAATATTTTTCCTAGCTACGTCCATACTCCCCATTTGTCCTCCGCATCATTGTAAGTTTGTAACATCCTAGGTAGCAACACTAGACAAGTTGACATCATATTGTTATTCATGCACTTAGGCTACCTACCCTTCCATTCTTTCATAAGTTACATAATGACTATGTTAGACCATGTAGATGGTCGTAAATAAAGAGATAGTGAATAATTAATCTTTGGTTTGTTTTGGATTTTGCGTGGTCTGCTTTGGATTTTGCGTTTGTGAAATACTTGGTCGTTTGCAGTTGAAGTCATTGTCCTTGAGTGGTCGTGCACAGTTTCGGGTGAGTTCAGATCACAGACGCTACTCTACGACCACGGCAACAGACGCTATACGACCACGGCATGGCTTTCAGTCAGCAGACTTCAGACATCATTTTTCGACCACGGCATGAACATGACTACGACTACGGCAGGAGTTTTTACGACTTGGTGGTCGGCGGGAGTTTTTACGACCACGGCATCAGAACACAGACACTCTTACTACCACGGCATCAACACATAGACAATCTTACGACCACAGCATGCTACAACCATGTTCATCTTATGACCACGCTCAGCTTACAACCACGACATGCTACAACCACGTTCAGCTTACGACCACGGCATGCTACGACCACGTCTGACTTCGATCACGACAGTACGACTTCGACCTTTTGACCACGGAAGTACGACTTTGGTTTTATGATCACGACAGGTAATCGTAGCTACAGTACTCTTTCATTGTCATAGCTACAGTACTCGATAGTCGTAGACTTTACTGGTCGTTTAGTTAAGGGCTTTACGGTCGATGGTCGTAAGTTTTATAGACTACGTTCATGGTCGTAAGTTTTGCAGACTGCTTTCATGGTCATAAGTTTTGCAGACTACTTTCATGGTCATAGGTTTTGCGGACTATTTTTATGGTTGTAGATTTGGCAATCTTGTCGATACTCGTAGACTTTATAGTCTGTTGTTCTGCCTGTGGTAGTCAGAGGCTTAGCGATGAGTTGTCGTTGGCTTCACGGTCGGTACTCGTAGATTTTCATGGTCGACACGAGTGCTTCACTCTTGAGAAGTTATTTCACGACCACATGGAGTGGTCGGATGTTAGTGGTTTGTTTGTACTCATAGGCTTCGAGTACGTATTGCGGCTATGACTCGGTAGTCGATACTGGATAGTTGGTATAGTTTCCGAGTATTTGTGGATAACGAGTTAGCGGTCATATTGGTTGGTCTGAAGATATGTTTCGGTTAACGATAGGTCTGTGTGGTCATAAACGATCTGGTGCATGGTCGTAGGTGGTCTGTCTTAGTTAACGATAGAATAGAGCGATCATAAACGACCTGAGAGATAGTCGTAGGAAGTTGGATCTTGTCTGGGATAGACAAGGATGTGGTTTGCTAATGTGTGTTGCCAGGAGTTGGTTTCTTTGGTCTTTGCATGTGCAGGAAGGCATGGAGGCGGCCATGGTCGGTGACGAGGAGGACCGGAACTAAGAGAGGGTAATCTAGGTCTAGACGGTCGGGATGTCATGCGAGGTGGTCGAGTTCATGGTCAAAGGTGGATGCTGCGTGGAGGCGTGGAGACAATTACGGTCGGCGACAAGGAAGACCGGGACTAGGAGGGGGTAATTTGAGGTCCAGGCGGTCAGGTGGTCACGCGAGGTGATAGGGCTCACGCAAGAGCACGTGGTGATGGTGCACGATGAAGGTACATGAGGGGATATCGTGGAGGCTTTGTTGTGGGTGTCGTATAGAGTTGTGGATGGAGTCTATGGTTTGTATGAGGTGGTTAAAACCCGTGTTAGAAAGGGTTTCCGGTCCCTTAGTTTGAGGAAAAGATATATTTCGTATCCAAGTGGAACAGGACACGGTTTGAAGTGTTTGGATGAAACACAACTTTGTGCGCTGGCCTATAAAAGTAGGGGAAGATGTAGGTTAGCGTAACAGAGTTTTAGGGCTTTCGTGGAGAAGGTATTTAGGGGTGCTGTGAGGCACTTTGTAGCCAAGAAACCAAAGAAAAATAATAGATCAGATATCTTTCCGAAGAAGCTCTCCGGTGACTTGTTTTCATCTCCGCTTTACTTGCTCTGTTTTGCTTTCGGCTTGTACTCGTTCGGACGGTGGTCAAACGACGAGAGACATCGTGCAGAAGGAGTCACGACTACGTGCATCGCTGTTGTGCAGAGCAACCAGAACAAGCAGGCGATCGATTCGAGACCGTGCCAAGCGATCGGAATGACTGGGCAATCGATCCGAGCACTCGTAAACAAGCGGTCGTAAGCGAGCTGTTGTACGCGAGCGTCGAGCGAGCGTTCAGGACATAGCGGTCGTAATGAGTGGTCGTAATGAGTGC
Organism: Bonia amplexicaulis; assembly: GCA_036346245.1. Classification (NCBI taxonomy): domain Eukaryota; kingdom Viridiplantae; phylum Streptophyta; class Magnoliopsida; order Poales; family Poaceae; genus Bonia; species Bonia amplexicaulis. The sequence continues at coordinate 10,853,354 of CM070739.1, forward strand.
TTGGGCGACAGAGGGCTAACACATGGTCGTAACGAGCACTTGGGTGATAGGGACTAACAAGTGGTCGTAACGAGCAGTTGGACGACTGAGGTTTACGACCACGTACAAACTAGCAGTTGCAGTCGTTACAATCATCTCGTAATTTAGATTGCTTTGTTTTTGTTTCTTTGCATTGTGTTTTTTTAGGTGTCAAAAGCGGAGACAATTATTTACCTCCTTTGATTGAGCCATACGATCCTACAGACTTCTTTAAAGTATTAATCATTAATTTTTTCAAATTATATACTATTAGAAAAGTAAAATTATAATATTACGAAAGTATTTTGGATGCAAATGTAATGACAGCGTGTTGCTAACATATTTTTAGGTAAAATCCAAGATTTTGACTATACATATTCTAAAACGTCAAACAGATCTAGAGATCAAGAACTTGCTTGTAACGCGGAATTGAAACTATTTTCTGTAAAATTCTTTAAAATACTCTAATGGCATTGTTGCTAGTACATAGCTTTTGTGTGCATGTACCTTAGATTAGTAAAAGGACGGTGCTGATCTGAATCTAAGGTATTTGTAAGTTCACTTTCCGTCGCGTGTTTGTAGATGATGCTCAGAAAACTAGATCACAAGGTTTCACTAAACCGCATTAATCTTTACTATTATATAAAGAGGAGTTGATGATCATCGGTGTGTTCTCCTCTTCCTTCTCTACAGCTATCCGATTTGATCTAAATCATTCGACTCTCTCCTCTCTCTCTCTCAAGATAAAACCGTCCATCCTCTCCACTTTCTTCATCTTCTCACGCATTCTAGCCACCCTTCTATCTCTGTCACTTGCTCTCTAATATTTGATGTGTTAAGTTGGCCAGTAGTAAGTTCTATCTCACTATTTTTATGACCCTATTGTAATACATAGATCTTTAACTAGTTAGTTTATGAAAAGAAGGTTTGAAGACCCCATGTCAGCTATTTTATCTCAATACCATTTCTCTACGTGCAAACGTGCAGGGCTGACCTACATTTTTGTTTTAAGGGGATACAACCACTCTCTTCATCAGTTACGTGAAGACTTAAGAGCATGAAGCCTACTTCCTCTGCTCGCAGTCTGTTACCTGTGCAACCGGTTGCTTGTTATTTTCGAGTTTCTTTGTAGCTAGTGCTAGTTGCCTTAGAACCTTAGTTGTTGTCAGGCTCGATACCTTTTGTTATTTCAAACTTTTTCTTTAATGAATGGCAGAACTTCTGCCCATTATTTTAAAAACCACTCTTAATTTAGAATATAAAGAGTAAATTTCAAAACCCAGCTAAATGGCCACTCATAACATAAAACCACAGATTTTGGAAATTCTTGCACATAACTAAAGGGAGATGCACATTGTGTAAACCACAGTTTTTGACTTTTTGTGCTATCCCTCTCCAGCACATCATTTGATTCCAAATTATTGAGTTGCATGATTCCAATTAATTTTTTAATCACCGGTCTTGAACTCACAGGAGCTGACATGCACCAACCAGTTCACCCAAAAGGCGATGAGGAATGGGCATTCACTTATACCAAGTAGGTGTGCGAGCTGGCGACCTCTTGGCTCGATACCATGTTGGATGCTGCCAACCAGTTCACAAAATCGGATGGGCCCACAGCTGACATCAGGGGCGAGCTATTGGCACATCGGATGGGCCCACATGTCAGGCCTATTGGCACACAAGGCGCGAACCACACAGAAGGCTCGTGACACGCTGCCATTTAGCCACGGAAACCTAGAGGAGGCGACAGCGGCAACATCGGTTGGACTGTTGGAGATATGCCGCCGAAGCCATATGTGTCCCTCTTCATTATCGGCCTGACATGTGGGCCCGTCCGACGTGGCAAAAGCATCCGCGCAATCGCCAAGTCGTGCACCCATCGAGCCATGTAAAAGCTTGCGTGTGTGGAGATTTGAAATCAGAATGCTGCGTTGGAGCAGGATATTGCAAAAAAAAAAAAATGATTTTGTGTTACAACGTGCATCTCCTGCAAGAATTTCCAAAACTTGTTTGTTTTGTGTTATAAGTGGCTGTCTATCTAGCGTTTTCTAAAATTTAATAATATAAGTATGCATGACCATTGTACGCTAACATGGACATCTTGGTCCCGCTCGTTTTAGGGATGACCTTTGGCTTCTAGCTTTTAATTCACTATTTTTTAATTTCATCTATTTATGTTTTTAGTTTTTTTTATCTTTTCTTTTTTCCGTATTCTTTTACATTGTTTGTGATAGGCTAACATGTTTTTTATTTTTAATTTTTTAAATTTAATTACGCCAAATAAGTCATCTCAGTTACAGTGAAAAATAAGTTAGTTATAGTAAAATTCTTTTTTTATAAGCCATCGCCAGTGAAATTCTTTTTTTATAAGCCATCGCCAATCTGAGCGCCCCCATTTAATTGAGAAAATTTCTTGTATACCACTTAGAGATAACTCGAATCTAGATTTACCACTAGAAAAGGTTTGGTACCCTATACACCATTGAATTTCTTATTTATGCTACTCCACGCCACTTTCATTAGCTCTGTTAGGGCAAACAGTCGTTAGCACATGAAAAAATGTTGGATTTTTTCAAGAAATATCCATCATCTTGCTCCTCTCCTCCTTTGCTCACCTCCTTCACGAAAAAATGAAAAAAAACAAGCCCAAGCCAAAGCGGTGTAGCCATAGAGGTCGTCTAGCGGTCGCTCTGGAGCACAGGCGAGCACGGTGAGGTGGACACATGCCATGGCCATGGCGGTGGGATTTTCTTGGCCGATGACGGCAGCGGGCCTAGGCATCAGGCGCTGTCGGTGGAGAGCGGAGGGTGATGTCAAGCGTTGGTAGGAGACAACCAAGGGGCGACGACGAGTGCTTACAAGAAAGCGACAAGGGTACGCTGATGGTAGATCTGGAGGGAAGGATGCTAGCGACAGGAGGAGGAGATGCAGCGACACCAACAGGGTGAGGGGAGGAGGCCGATGGGAGGTGGGGACACAATGGCATAGGAAGGAGAAGGTGAGGAAGCGCAGGAGGTAGGGACACGGTGATATCCAGAGGAGAAGGGAAGGAGACCGGCAGGAGGTGAGGATGCAATGGCACCGATGATAGGAGGAGAAGAGGGCGGCGGTGGAACAATAGTTGCACCGATGGGAGAGAGGGAGGAGGCCGGTCAGGATGACAATGGGTGAGAGAGATGTTAGGGCATCTAGTAGCAGCCGGGGGAGGAGGAAAAGGAAGGAGGAGGGGAAGAAGAAGGGTAAATAGGTCTTTTCTATCCAAGTTAACAACAAACTCCCAGTACGCTGACGGAAGTGGCATGGAGTGGCACAAATAAAAAATGCAGTGTCATTTAGGCAACCAAACTTTTTCTAGTAGCAAATCCGGGATCATGGCAACTCTAAGTAGTATACAAGAATTTTCTCAGTTCAATTTGCGCAATTTGCTAAGGTACCATGCCCTACTAGAAACATTTTCTTGGTCTACCTATATTTGTCTATGTGCATTTCTTCCCTCGTTTTCTTTTATTTTGAAAACTAAGGTGCTGTTCTAACTAGCTACTACTTCTAGTTTCCACTGCGAGAAGCCAGAAGTCGGTTGGAATGGTGCGACTTCAGCTTCGGCTTCGGATAAGCACCTTTGGGCCGAGGGGATAAAGATGAGGATGCACTGATGCCTCCCTAGGGGCGAGCGGTGAAAAAAAATAAGAGAGAGGCGTACGCGTGATGGGAGCGAGAGGAGTAGGGTGCGTGATGTATTTGTAACCCCTTTTCCCATAGCGAGACGATAGCAAAAGGAGTAAATCCTGAATTTTATCTCACGAAAGACTTTTAATTTTATGCAAATAAAATATCAATCCCCACATGTACTTCCAAAACCACAATAGTAAATCATCACTATTAGAAGTGAATTCTTAAAAAAATATTGGAAGTGCAGATATGAACTGTGATTTTCTTAGAGTAGTGCTTATTTGTTCAATCACTATAAAATACTTTAAAATCTAATTAAAAACTTATTGGGCAGACTGTGATGTAAGAGGTTCACAAAATTAGGCATCATCTTGCAAGTGTAATAAAATATTTCGTACACTTGATCAGCACGGACATGACTAGAGCTAATTAATTATGATTAGCGCTAATTAATTATGAGTGCAATAAAATATTGTGTATGCTTAATTAGCCTAATATGATTAGCGCTAATTAATAGTTCTAGTAAATCATGATTAGCACTAAAAAAACCATGATCGATTTATTAGTTTAATTAGCATTAATTAAATATGCTTAGAGCTAATTAAAGCATTAATTACGGTTGTACAGTGCACAGTGAAGTAGGCATGCAACTCGATAGGTGCATGACAAGCTCGGTAGGTCACGGAGAAAACTAGATTTGTAAAAATAGGAGTTTAAGGACTAAATTTGAAAAAAAGTTATAGTAATATTTTAATGAACAGTTATTACGAATATATTGCGATAAGATTGCACATAGCGAAGGAAGGAGTGGCATAGCAAATGACGAGGGACCATACCTACAAGTCCACAATAAATATGATCATTCTAGAGCTGTCGCCTCATAATTGTCATCAATGCATTAAGTTCTTGTTCGTATTAGTTTCTGCTTTTAGTTTTTATTTAGAAAAGTTAAAAGTTAATACTAATATTCGGTTTCTCAAAACGGCTTTTTACTTTTCTTGCTATCATCTTATTTTAGAGATAAAATATGGTACCACAGGTATATTACCTACTCCACTCATTCACTTCCGTCACACATATCTCTTCCTCACTTCTTATATCCTCACTTTGTCAAGTACTCCTATTTGTCAGCACATAGTGGTATAGCACTTCTGTTTGTACGATTTAAATAACGTTTGTGGGCAATAATGCAACCAAATAGAACACCTAAAACTTGCAACGATTATATTCTCCAACAAACTTTTATGGCTGAAAATTTTAGGACTGGTCCTGACAAAATAATTTGCAGCTCATCGCAAAAAAAAAAAAAAACTAAACATATACCGATCCTTATCCGTTCATTTTATTTTATGTTTATACAAATTGAGCTGAAATAACAGCTGGAGTTGATGTCCTTCTACAAAAGGAAAATTTACATTTCACATATACTTAAGGAATATAATTTTCTAAGACATGCGCCCTGACAAACAAGACATACAGTACATACAGATTAAGTTCAAGGAATATAATTTTCTAAGGCACTAGTAATTTTGCCAAAATAAAATCAATTGTGTTATTTTTAACTCTTTTTTTTCTTAAAAAAGGGCACAATTATGAAACTCATACAAGGATGGGTCCAAAGTTTGATGTTAGGATTACTAAAATATTGTTAACCTGGACCTGATTTTAATGCCCAAGACCGGGAAGATCTCGTTGGCATCACTCACGCTCGGGTTCTTGTCTTGACCGCAGTATTTATGCCATCATATGCTCGCACGGACTTGTATATTGCAAGTTAGATCGGTGAGTACCGGCTGAAATAGCGTGAGTTCTTTTGAATTTATGGTTTATTTTTTACAGTAATTAATTTTTAAATTGAGTATTTTTTAAGATAAATTCTACAAATTGATTATAGTATACACTGTTTCAACTTTATCTATATCAACCAAAGTATATCTTTTTCTGTACCCTCTTTCATGAATAAACATAATTTAAAATTTTAATTCAAAACCATAAACCATAATCAAAAGAACCCATCCATAATTTTCATCTGAGAGATTTCTTTTCATGCATTCTATTGATTTTTTCATCTTTCGGGTTATGCTTTTTGCGTAACTGGCATGAATGGAATCTCTTGGGCCCTTTTACCGTAGGGGATTTTTTTTCAATTCTTGCAGAAATTTAACTGTTTTGTACGAAATTCCTACGTCCATTTTCAGTTGTATGAAATGGTATAATGTCAGAAGATCTTAGCACTCTCTAACTTTTGAAAAATATGTGTAATATTCTCATGAAAATTCATGATCACTTAATTTACTGAATACATCTTACCGTATTTTCGTGGTTTCTTAATTTGAGTGTTGTTTATCATCCCATTTTATTGAAAAATTAGTAAAATTCTACTATAAGTGAATGATGCAGTTTTAAAAAATGGCGTCGGGCTGTGAATATTGCAACGGGCCGAGTCAGCATCGCATTTCACCTTGTCAGTGTAGATATTTTGGACTAGGTTGAATGATTTTTTATAACTTTTGGAAATAAATCATGACATCAAAAGAGTGTGATGACCTGTTCAGCAATTTTTGCTATGTAACACCCTACAATAAGAAAAAGTAACAACCCCAACTGTTACAGTTCTTGACATATACATTTGCAATTGACTAGTGATGTTCGGAATGACAACATCACAGACAAATCCACAAGTATAAACTTTCTTTTCACTTTGGAGAACAATGCTGACCTTACGCGGTTCGGCCAGCAACTTCACTCGTTGTAACTGAAGTACTAAGACCTTAAATTACCATGCCTAAGGAAAAAAAACTAACTAAATTAAATTATAAGGCATAATAGCTAGGTCATTCATGCTGGCAACTAAACTTAATTACTAACATGTACTGCTAGGTAGTAATCAGTTTTTTAGAAGCATGTAGTAGGAAAGTAATTAATCAATTTACCTGTTGCCCACCTTAAATTCAATAGTCCAAGCGACAGGAGATACACGAACATGTCAAACTCACGTGTATCCCCTTAAGAGATCCTGTTCGTATTCTCTCTTCTCTGAATGAATGCCAGAGCTTCTGCCCTTGCTTAAAAAAAAAAAACTTGCCCGCAAACAAGCATTATTTTCAGCGTAATCAAATCCGCATCGTGATTAATTAATTAAACCTGCATCTGCTCATTAATTTGCTCGCAAGCCGTGATTTTTCTTGCGACATTGGATCTGCGATTCTGCATGGATATCTGGATCTGCATTGCGGACGTGTTCTAGGCGTGGAACGGGAATCACCAACGACCAGATCACTGCAAGCTCACCACCCCTCGCGTGCATGCCGTGCGATCGATCGAATCCGCGGGAAGGGAGCCAAACTAAACAGTGAGCAGGGCGTGGGCGTTGGCGTGAGGCGCGCGACATGATGCGTGTGATTAACTGGGGGTTCGCTAACTCGTGTGTTATCACGTGATTACCTTTTAGACGCTTGTGTAACGGTATTAGTCTGGGGATGAGAGGATCTGTACCGTTTTTCTTTTCTTGTTCTTAGGTCGGTGGCACCTCCATCTGCAGCAATTTTATGTCCTGAGATAGCACCTTATGTTCTGTCCAAAAGAAAAAGGGAAAAACATCCATATAATGACCTGAACTTTGCTCGAAGATACGTCCAACATCCTAAACTATAAAAATCGGATATTTGACATTCTAAACTTTGTAATTCAGTTCAAATAACACCTTTACCCAATTTTAGATGATGATATTGCTTACGTGACGCGATAAGTAGGTGCTTTTACCATATAGGATGACATATTGATCAAATTTAGATAACTGATAGATGAGGCCCGTAGGACCTTCTCCCAAATCTAAATAGAGTGAGAGGGAACTACAGGAGACGGTGGCCATAGAAGCACAGTTGGGAGCTCCGTGGAGGAGAAGCCCTTGTAGGTCCTACGTATTATTGACCCGGCTTAGCTAGCGTGCTATCCTACATGATAGAATCATGACCCAATGCTCGCGCCATTCCCACCTACCGAGCCCACGGTCGGCCACCCTCCTCGCGGCCGCTTCACATGCCACGCTACGCCTGACATCAGAACGGCGTGGCGTCGCTCCTCTTCTCGCGCCGCTCGATCGCCTCTCACAGCGGTCAAGGGATGTAACGCGCGCGCTGACCTGCCGGCTCCCCTCACGCCTCTGCTCCGCCGCACCTCCTCCCTCTCGCGCTGCGTGGGAGAAGCTTGGCCGCATCCCCCTCTCGTGGCTAGCTCGATATACTCGATGTGGAGCCTCTCGGTTCGTAGTATCCGCTCCAGACACACTCACGCCCCTCGATCAGATGATTCGCCTCTCTTCGCCCAATCGCCGATCCTCTTCCCCCGGTCCCGTGTGCCCTAGCTCAAATCCTTTGATTCCGTCGATTACTTTTCGATTCCTCGCTCTTGAATGATCCTTAGTACACCCTGATCACAGTAGAACACTAGCTGGGACGGTAGCATTAGCCTAGTGAGCTAGCAGCTGAGATCGTCGTCGACCAAAAAGACCTCACCGTGGCTGGCTCAACTGAGTTATCCTCGAGCTAAATCGCCACTGCTATTAGCTTCCTGTAGTGCTGTAGATGGTGAAAACACAGTCAAATTGGCCTAGGAGTCACCGGAGTCCTTTAGCGCCACCGTGGAGGTCATCTTCTTCCCGGCCGGCGCCAACCACTGTCGTTCATCCCTGGACATTCTAAAGTGCCAAAATGGAGTCCTAGTGTCAGCCCGCATCACTCTGTGAAACCCATTCCTACCACGGTGCCCTACCGCCGCCAGATCGCGGAGGGGTCGAGCTCGCCGGTAGGGAAAGGAGGCGGGAGGAAGAAGACGACCTAGGGGGCGACGTGGTCGCATCCGGGGCGTCGGCTTTGTTTTAATCCAGCCGTCCAAACCGGTTTAAACGTGGGCCATTGATTCTTCATAACGGTACCATCCGAGCGCCCGCAGCTGCGGGATCGCGCTCGTCCGCGCGGGGCACGCGTCGCCCATCGGCGGCGAAGCATCCATGTTGCCGCTTCGGCCGTTAAATGGTCGTGGCCGGTTCGGCCGCCGCCGCAGACTGTGTGGATGGGCCAGCCGCCTTGTTCCCGGCCGAGCTCACATCGTTCACCAATTTTAAAGTTCGAAAATGCTTTAAAATTGTAGAAAATTCTAAAAAATCTCAAAAATTACAAAAATACATTATTTTGACCAGAAAAATTCCTAGAATCCAGAAATAACCTTTATTTCTTTAATTTTGAATTTTAGGATTTTATAAATTTAAATGCATGACTTTAGACTTAGTAAAATATATTCACTTTTTATTCAAAAATTCAATTACCATGTACTTTCCAAAAATTGAACTTTAATATTAAACAAATATCTTCTTAAAAAGTTTATACATTAATATTTCTTTTATTATATTGATTTCCTTGTTTTTGTTAAAAGCAAGGTTTGACTTGTGCTGTTATTTTATGTGTGTTTGCGCTAGCTCCCGAGTTCGTCGAGGTTGCAGTTCTGAGATCCGAACTCATTCTTGCAGCTTGTACGAGATTGTTGAGATCCCAGATCAGCAAGGCAAGTCATAAGTTTTTGATCATATTGAATCCCACGAAATTACAGTATTTAGTAAATATTTGCATTATGGTTAGTTGTAAAATGTTAATTGCTTAAACTAAAATGTTTAGAATGACATGATATTTAGTTATTCCTACCACTGATAAATGCCCTATCTTACTTGATGGCCATATTTACCTTGACAACCTTAGTAAATATTGATTTACAGTATTAAGAATTATAAATCATATCACATGACATTTTGTACTACTAAGTGACTTTGGTCACGGCCGAGAGTTGGAAAATATACATCAAAGTAGGAGTCGAATGTGGGGTCATCACGATGTGATCCAAGCCTACGACTCTGCTTTGGTAGAACCCGAGATAGGAGTCAGAATGTGGGGTCATCACGATGTGATCCAAGCCCACGACTCTATCATTGGGAGAACTAGGGGGAGAGTCAGGATGTGGGGTTATCACGTTGTGATCAACGCCCACGACCAAACCCTAGGTTTGGACCTAAGGTAGAGAGGCTGGTGGGACTCCGGTTATCCGGACTAGGCCTACCGCTCTACCCTGGGATGGAGGCTGTTTGGTTTGGTGGTGGTGGTCTTTGTTGAGCTCGGCGGAAGTTTGTGGTTGGTGCCTCAGTGAAAATATAAGGACGAGAACCTTGTGCCAAAGAAAGAACATAGTGATCGCTCAGACCACAGGAGTTGATTCGTCAACACTGGTTTACTAGCTGCTCAAATCGATTGAACCTCTACAGGCTGAGGTGTGTTGATGACGTGGGAGTTAGGTATGCTGCGGGTACCTAACGATGGTAGTGTTGGCTTAAAATGGCAACATGTGGCCGTGACTGAGCGATGCTACCAGGTAGAGTCTATATAAAGAGTTGAGCAGTGAAACGACCTGGCTTTCTTAACTCTGTCGCGGGAGTTAAGGGATCGTGTGGGTAAAGTTGAGCAGCTCTGCAGAGTGAGATAATGGTATTCGAATACGCCGTGCTTCCGGTTAATGAAGCTGTGTTAATTGGGTGATTCCAAACATGAGGCATAAGTAGATCTTTGATGTTAAGATGGATAATGGTGAACGCTTTGGATACTTGAAAACCCCCTGATCTTAAGGAGCAAATATTTTACTTTTGATTGTTTGCAAATAAAACTGCATCCACAAGTGTAATAAACCCATATACACCCATCCTTGAATATCCTTGCATATAGTAAGAAAGGGTTACCCTTGTGGTTTGCTGGGTACGGTGGTACTCATGACTTGCTAAACAATTTACCAGAAGGTCAATGGATTCAAGAGGAACCTGCGGAAGAAGGAGCCCTGGAGGAGCCAGTCATGTCCGATGATGATTGGTGTTAGGTCTTAGCCTCGCTCAGGCCACCTGGGTGTATTTTGTAATAATATGTGGTTTGTGGTTCTGCGCGCCCGTTGCTATACTAATATCAACCATATATTGTAATAAAGTGAAGTCTTTATTGTATGTATGTACTGTTGGGATAATCGCTTTAATTCGAACTCTGTAACTGTTCATTCTTGTACGGTTACGAAATTCCGTACCGTCTCCAGAAATGGGGGCGTTACAATTTTGGACTAGGTTGAATGATTTTTATAACTTTTGGAAATAAATCATGACATCAAAAGAGTTTGATGACCTGTTCAGCAATTTTTGCTGTGTAACACCCTACAATAAGAAAAAGTAACAACCCCAACTGTTACAGTTCTTGACATATACATTTGCAATTGACTAGTGATGTTCGGAATGACAACATCACAGACAAATCCACAAGTATAAACCTTCTTTTCGCTTTGGAGAACAATGCTGACCTTACGCGGTTCGGCCAGCAACTTCACTCATTGTAACTGAAGTACTAAGACGTTAAATCACCATGCCTAAGGAAAAAAAACTAACTAAATTAAATTATAAGGCATAATAGCTAGGTCATTCATGCTGGCAACTAAACTTAATTACTAACATGTACTGCTAGGTAGTAATCAGTTTTTTAGAAGCATGTAGTAGGAAAGCAATTAATCAATTTACCTGTTGCCCACCTGAAATTCAATAGTCCAAGCGACAGGAGATACACGAACATGTCAAACTCACGCGTATCCCCTTAAGAGACAGTGTTCGTATTCTCTTTTCTTCGAATGAATGCCAGAGCTTCTGCCCTTGCTTAAAAAAAAAAAACTTGCCCGCAAACAAGCATTATTTTCAGCGTAATCAAATCCGCATCGTGATTAATTAATTAAACCTGCATCTGCTCATTAATTTGCTCGCAAGCCGCGATTTTTCTTGTGACATTGGATCTGCGATTCTGCATGGATATCTGGATCTGCATTGCGGACGTGTTCTCGGCGTGGAACGGGAATCACCAACGACCGGTTCACTGCAAGCTCACCACCCCTCGCGTGCGTGCCGTGCGATCGATCGAATCCGCGGGAAGGGAGCCAAACTAAACAGTGAGCAGGGCGTGGGCGTTGGCGTGAGGCGCGCGACATGATGCGTGTGATTAACTGGGGGTTCGCTAACTCGTGTGTTATCACGTGATTACCTTTTAGACGCTTGTGTAATGGTATTAGTCTGGGGATGAGAGGATCTGTACCGTTTTTCTTTTCTTGTTCTTAGGTCGGTGGCACCTCCATCTGCAGCAATTTTATGTCCTGAGATAGCACCTTATGTTCTGTCCAAAAGAAAAAGGGAAAAACATCCATATAATGGCCTGAACTTTGCTCGAAGATACGTCCAACATCCTAAACTATAAAAATCGGATATTTGACATTCTAAACTTTGTAATTCAGTTCAAATAACACCTTTACCCAATTTTAGATGATGATATTGCTTACGTGACGCGATAAGTAGGTGCTTTTACCATATAGGATGACATATTGATCAAATTTAGATAACTGATAGATGAGGTTCATAGGACCTTCTCCCAAATCTAAATAGAGTGAGAGGGAACTACAGGAGACGGTGGCCATAGAAGCACAGTTGGGAGCTCCGTGGAGGAGAAGCCCTTGTAGGTCCTACGTATTATTGACCCAGCTTAGCTAGCGTGCTATCCTACATGATAGAATCACTCGCTCATCATCTCACGCAGGCAATACCATGATGTGAAACTGGTTTAATGTGTTATTTGAATCGGATTACAAAGTTTGGAGTCAAATATCTGATTTTATAGTTTAGAGTGCTTGACAAAATTTAAAATAAAGTTTAAGATATTATATAGACTTATTCTGAAGAAAAAGATTGCGCTTTAGCGCTCGGTCTACACTAATCTAATGTGTGTTGGGTGCGGGAGGTCGCAAAATACCCCAAAACCAAATAATGACAAATATTGGCATTTAGAATACATAGTTAAATGTTTTATCCTCGCTACGGATAAACAAAATCATATTACTTGTACGTCATGTTGTTGACAGCGTGTTCAGCCTCCCCTTGCCCTCGGTTCTGCTGTAGTTCTGGCCAAACTTCGCTCCAGCTGGATTTGTGCCTCCGTGGATCTGGATAAAAACGAATACAAATTGTATCAGTCGGATTTTCTTCGGATAATTTTTGGATCAGAAATAAATATGGATTTTTTTTGTCGAAAACGGATACAAATACAGTGTGTCTGATATCCGACGAATACGAATACAAATACGGATTATCCGGATAATACGGAATCGGATATCCGGAATTTCAGCCCAATATTATCCAGCCCAAGCCAGTCACTCTCATCTGCCATGCCACCAGCCCACTAGCCCAACCAAACTATAAGCCTCTATTACCATTAGACATTAGGTTTCCTAGTCATATTAAATTACAAACACCACTAGCAAATATTTATATTTATTAAAAATAAATTTAGTAATGTTGGTAGATTAAAATTTGTACCGATTAAATTGATGTACTGCCATTTAAATCATTATGATGCAAATTTAAATTCTTAATTAATTTATGAATCAAATGTAAATGGTAGAAATCCATTAAGAATTATTTAGGACTTTAGAAAAATTAAATGCCATTTGAAGATTTAAAATCGCACAATGATATGACTATTGTGGATAAAAATACTTATGCTTGTTTAGATTTTATTAATATTTTGACAAGATAAACTCTTTATGTGTTTTCATTGATCAATTTTCCGTGGCACATGAAGTGCACAAAAATCGAGGATTCGGAAATTTTGTTTTGAGATATGTATGACCAATAGAATTGCTAATAATTTTCCTCATCATTCCAATGCACAGGTGGCCAAGGCGATCATGCCATGTTTGGAATGTGTTTGTGTCTTGAAAATTACTTTGTACGCAATATGTTGAACATGTTTGATGTATGTATAGTACAATCCGGAGTTTAAAGATGGAATTTTCTTTAGTATTTGTTTGCCATATCCGTTGTTTTTGGTTAAGAGGAGATATTCCTCTTTGTTGTCGTTTTGGGTTTCAATATGGAAACCATTCTGACGGATATCTCTATAACTAAGTAGGGTACGTGTTGAATCAGGATACAAGAGTGCATCCTCAATTCCCAATTGTGTACCCATAGGGAGAGTGATAGAGGCGCGACCAGAGCCTACTATTGTTGCATCGCGTCCAGCGATTGTTAAAATATTTCTATTTCTCCTTGTAAGAGTTAAGAAATATTTTGTGTCCCTAAGTACAGAGTTTGTGGTACCATTATCCACAAGGCATAATTCCTCCTCCATTGGATTGACTCTAAAAATCTATATACACAAAAGAAGAATTTAATGAAATTCTTAGAGTATATATAGAATACATACAAACTTTATTTGCAATACCGAATGTGTTCGATATATGATTGTAGCATACAAGCATACAATATAGATGACAACATTATTTATATTGCAACACTATAGTACTTAGTAGCTATTGGAATAGGAGTCTAATTGAGATCTCCAAACATGTCTTGAGAATGAAATTCTTCAAGTGTGTCCTTGGTGCACATGAGAGCATCCTTCTTTGTAGAAGCACATGTGTCTTTAAGTTCTTGAAGGAAATTTTGAGAACATCCGGCTTCATCATCGTTGGATGTGAGATTGAAGTGTGCTTCAAATCTCTTTTGTTGAGCATTCTTGCCTTTAGCCAAAAGACTGGAGGTAGAGGTTCACAAGATGCTTCGGGGTGCGGTATTTCTTGGTAGGATGGTTGTAGCAACCACATTTTTGACAAATGTCATGTTTGTCAACTCTCTTACCAGAATTGCCTTTACCTTTCTTGAATCCACTAAGTTTATGCTTCTTGTTGCGGTTGTGCTTACCTTTAAAGTTCTTTGAATGGTCTTTTGAACCATTGAACCTGTTGTTATTTTGGTTAGCATGAACTTCAGGGAGTGGAGCAGCCCTAATGGGACATTGCTGAGTGTTCTTTAAAAGAAGTTCAGCATGCTTCTCGGCCTGAAGTAAAGTATGAATGAGATCAAAATAAGTTTGGTAATTCGCAGCATGCCATTGCTGCTGTAGAACCCTGTCAGATAGGAGCATTGTAGAGAGAGTCTTCTCTATTTTATCCGCATCTGTTGGTTCCTTTTCACAAAACCGCAATTTGGAGCAAATAGTGTGAAGGGCATAATGTGAGTGGATTTTCCTCATACAAATATTCAGCCTTCAGATCTGGATGTATGTGATTCCGTATTATGCTTAAAGCGGAATATTTTACAATATCCGGAGGAACTTGATTTGCTGGGGGATCAAATATCACCCTTTCCAACCCACGTGTGGTGAGGTTGATTTTTAAGTCCATAGCCCATGTAGGGTAGTTGGTACCATTGATAGCGAGAGGCTCAAAATCTTTGGTAGCTATGTAAAACCTACATGAAAGTACACCATAAATGATTAATTTACATGAGGTAAATTAATGTGTATGGTAATGTTGCAAAAATATGTGGAAAACAATATGAGTATTGTAATCCGAATGAATATATATACCAAATTAAATATAACATGTGGTTATATTTATGATACCGTGTAATCACAATATTGGTGATGAACACCAATTTATTGTATGGCGTAGCGTACAAATGAATGTAGCAAAGTGCCATAAATTGTGATTTTTTTTTATTTATGTTAGGTATAATATTTTACAAAATTCCAAATTATTAAGTACAATGGTACTTATTAAATGAGATTTTTTTTTAAATTTAAATTTTGCTAAGATAGCAAATTTAAATATGGTCGCTATTTGTATTGCAAATAATAATCCTACATATGTAAAAATTATATAAATGTGAATGCACATTTATTTAAATATTTACATATTTTTCAGGTCCTGTAGGGACTGAAATGCTAATTTATAAAAGTAAAAACTGACGGGTACAATTATAAATAAGCACAAGGACTATACTGCAAAATATACAAAAGGAAATTTATTTAAAAGAAAAATCTGCATTTTCCATGAACTAGAGGGGGGAAAATGCAAATTTTCGGAAACTTGGGCTGAGGCCCATGCGGCCTTTAGGCCCATGTGAAGAGGTGGGATGATTTGGGCCAAAAGCCCATTTTGTTAGGGGCATATATAAATGAAAATGTGGGGAGGTTAGGGTTTCCTAACCCATTCCACCCAGCCCATGAGGCCATGACCCGGCCGGCCGCCCGTACGGCCGGCCGAGCCCCCGCCGCTCCACGCCGCCACGCCGCCCTTCCCGCCGCTCGCTGCCGCCCGCCGAGCCGCACCTCCCGTGCGCGTCGCGCCTCGCCAGCCGGGCCGTCGGCCGGAGGCTGCGCGCTGTGGCCGTGCTTGCCGCCGCGCCGTCGTCGGGGCCTCGCCGGCCGGGCCGTGGTGGCCGCGCCGCCTCGCCCGCCTGGCGCCGCCTCGGTCTCCGGCCGTGGCGCCCGAGCCGGGTCTCCGCCCGGTCGCACGCGCTGGTCACGCAGCCGCGCGGGAGCCGCATGGGGACCGCTGCCGGCCCAGCGCTGGCATAGACATCTTGCGCCGTGCGGCGTCGCCCGCTGCCTCGCATGGGCCGCCGGGCCGCTTGGCCCGCCGGAGACTTGCCGCCGGGCTGCGCCGTTGCTTGGCCGGACGCCGGGCCGCGTCGGGTGCGTCGTGAGCCAAACTTCGCTCCAGCTGGATTTGTGCCTCCGTGGATCTGGATAAAACGAATACAAATTGTATCGGTCGGATTTTCTTGGATAATTTTGGATCAGAAATAAATATGGATTTTTTGTCGAAAGCGGATACAAATACGGTGTGCACGATATCCGACGAATACGAATACAATACGGATTATCCGGATAATCTGAATCGGATATCCGAATTTCACCCAACATTATCCAGCCCAAGCCAGCCACTCTCATCTGCCATGCCACCAGCCCACTAGCCCAACCAAACTATAAGCCTCTATTACCATTAGACATTAGGTTTCCTAGTCATATTAAATTACAAACACCACTAGCAAATATTTATATTTATTAAAAATAAATTTAGTAATGTTGGTAGATTAAAATTTGTACTGATTAAATTGATGTACTGCCATTTAAATCATTATAATGCAAATTTAAATTCTTAATTAATTTATGAATCAAATGTAAATGGTAGAAATCCATTAAGAATTATTTAGGACTTTAGAAAAAATTAAATGCCATTTGAAGATTTAAAATCTGCACAATGATATGACTATTGTGGATAAAAATACTTATGCTTGTTTAGATTTTATTAATATTTTGACAAGATAAACTCTTTATGTGTTTTCATTGATTTTGGATGTATAGTTTAAGGGGTTTTCATGTTCTGATAAATATTCGTGACCGTATTCGTTTCGATTCGCTTTGTATCTGTATTCGATATTATTTATATTTGTATTCATATCCGTATCCGTATTCGTATCCGCATCCGAGAAAAAATATGAAAACAAATATGGTAAAAACATTATCCATCTGTGTTCGATCCGTTTGCATCCCTACCTACGCCGCGTCTTCTGCTTTGGTATAATTAGATAGTAGTATATATGTTCGGTAGTCTTGGTAACTGAGAAATTCAAACATAGTCTGCACTAGTAATATGACGAATATATATGCATATTAGGGTGAATGCCGAGTTATCCACATAATTTTGATCAATCATTGTTTAATGAATCGCTTAACTACCCTATCCATTTAACAATTGTATTCCGTTTTTCTAAGAAAACCACATGTCTTCATCACATGTACATGCTTTTGGGCGGGTTTCAGCAGAAAATTCTGCTGCAGCGTGCAGTACCAGCATTTACTTAGTACAACTATTAAATCTTCCATCAGTGCAAAATTAGGCAGAAGAGATACCCTAGCTAAATTTCGTTAAATTTATCTATCCAATGACAATAATCTAGTACTCCGGTATATTTTTTGAAACCAAGCAAAGCTCAGCTTTTATTCCTCCTCGTGCGAAACACTGTCGAACTACATCAACAAGAAAGTCCGGGGCTTACATGCGTGCAAAATTTACATTTAAAGCTTCCTTCGCGCAACAGTGTGCAGCTTGATTTGCTAAAATCTCTACCACTAGTGGATCATCAAGGTAAAAGTATTTCCTGCAGCTTGCTGCTAAAAATCTGCATTCATCATCTCTCATAATCACGACTGTTCCTGCCTTTTCAGAAGCAATATCCAAAGCTCCATCAGTATTTACTTTCAGCATCTCCCACGGCAGGTTTTAGCCAAACTTCTTTTTTCCTTAACTCTGCATTCATATACAACTTTTTTCCTTAACTCTGACGTACGGCATCCTACATTAGGCATCTCCATTGAAGAAACAAGCTCATTAATCATTAACAAGCCAGGATTGCAGTGGAGTGGTGCAGGCTGAACTTATTCTCGAGTTTATGTCTGACATCCAACACCCAACACTTGCATCGAGATTGTATAATTTGTATATGTTCCTTTGGTCCGTGGCATTGCATCGCTCCTTGCCTCCACGTTGGGGGTGCTACAAAATCCTTCCACTCAGTGTTCTTAAAAGGCCTCAAGTGGCTTTCCTAATTGCACTTGGGCCTATCTAGCCCGTTACATCACCAAAATCACTCCCGACCCATAAGATTTCCTAGGACACATCAATCCAAGATTCCAAGGACCAGCAACACAGCTGCCCATAATGTGCAGAAGAAAATGGGACGGTTTGTTTTTTTTGGTTGCGTATTATGACTTTTGACTATGAGTTATTAATTTAATAAATAGTGATTATTAAGAGAAGCGAAAAACCGCTGAAAAGCAAAAAAAAAAAGCCAATACCATCTTCAGATTCTACAGAATATATTCATCTTTCAGCCCTCTAAAAAACACATCTTTGAGCCATCTATTAATTTACCAGGTCTTCAGATTCTTAGAGAAAATGCCAAGTCCCCAGCACACATGTTCTTGTACTGGTTTCAGCAGTAAATTATGCTACATGAGTACCAGCATTAGCATTATTAAGTCTTCCATCAGTGCAAATTACGCAGGAGAGATGCCGTATTTCTCAATAATTTTATCTGTCCAATGACAATAATCTAGTACTGACAACATTGCAGTGGTGCACAGCATCCCGTTCCGTAGTTTATTTCTCACATTCAACACTTACATCAAGAATATCGTATTTATGTAGTATAGAGATTGAGTACATAGAGATTGAGTATTTTAAGTTGTGAACTGGTGCCACTGTGTATATACATGCATCACTCCTTGGTGCCATGTTGGAATTAATGATTCTACTAATAACAAAATGTCGTAATGCGTTGGATGAATGTGACAGTCAAACAGTTGACCACATTTTGAGCATAGTAAAAAATTATTTGAGTAATGTAGAAAATTTTATCACATAGTAAAAACCAATTCACGTGGTTAAACACTCCTAAAAAACTAGAAATACTCGCCAACAATAAAAGTATGGAAGCTGTTAGCCCACGCCATACCGTTGGACTGCATTCTAACGATACAACACTTTCATGAAGTTTCATGTAAATTTTATAGAAATTTCGAAATATAGAGTAAGTTCCGCAGAGTTTTAAGCAAAGTTTCATTCGTGTTTCAGCAAGCTTCAAAGAAATTTCACAAGCCTGAACCAAAAATCCAACAAACTTCATACACATTTTAAAAGAAAAAATCACAAGTTTCATGTAATCACCTTCCAAGATGACATCCCAAAATCAGCACTAGCCTCACCAATGATGAAAAACTAGCCTCACAAAATCAACACTAGCCTAAAAAACTAGAAATACTCGCCAACAATAAAAGTATGGAAGCTGCTAGCCCATGCCATACCGTTGGACTGTATTCTAACGGTATAGCAATTTCATGAAGTTTCATTGTATAATATATTTTTCATGAAATTTTTCAGCAAGTTTTAACTAGTTTTAGTGTGAAAATGTCATGTTTCAGTAAGTTTCAACTAGTTTGCATATTTGAAAATACCATGTTTTAGCAAATTTCAACTAGTTTTGAGTTTGAAAATGATATGTTTCAGTAAGTTTCAACAAATTTCATTGATGATTCAAGTTTCAAGCAAAATTTCCTTCGTGTTTCAGCAAATTTCAACTAGTTTTCATGTTTAAGAATGCTATATTTCAAAAGATTTCAACTAGTTTTAAGTTTAAAAACACTATGTTTCAACAAGTTTCATTGATGTTACAAGATTCAAAACAAAATTCATGTAAATTTTATAGAAGTTTCAAAATATAGAGTGAGTTTGCAGAGTTTTAAGAGAAGTTTCATTTGTGTTTCAGCAAGCTTCAAAGAAATTTCACAAGTCTAGACCACAAATCCAACAAACTCAATACAAATTGCAAAACAAAAAATCACAAGTTTCATGTAATCATATTCCAAGATGACATCCACAAAATCAACACTAGCCTCACCAATGATGAACACTACTAGAGGCTTGGGTGGGGGATGGACAACATTAGGGCACCTGTCACTGGTAGATGAGCTCATGTGGACAGTTCGTCGGTCGCTGAGCCCGCGAAGACTACTCTTCGGTCATCACACCAGACTCGTGAAACTTTGAAGTTGGAAACGTTTTCAATGGTATAAACATGTTTCACTGGGATTGTAGGACCGGAATGACAACAGAGGGGGGGGTGGTGAATGGTGCCTTCAAAAATCGCCCCGAAGTATCCACACACTTCTTCTCTGATAGCTATAATAGCTATGAAGCAAGAAGGTTCATGCTCACTAGAAATCTACACAGATGAGAAACTAAAGCGAGACAAAGAAATTAAGCAGATCAGAGAGCAGCAACCAGGGGCCAGTCTGACCGCCCTTACTACCGGTCTGACCGCCGCCTTACTACCGGTCTGACCGCCGGCACATACCCGATCTGACCAGCTAACCCTAGCGGTCTGACCGCTGTAGTCGGTCCAGTCTGACCAGGAATAGGTCTGTTTCGGCAAAGGAAAGGCAGAGAAATTTGCCGACAACCTGAGATAACCAAAAGCTAAAGACTGGCCTGCCTGAAATCAGAGAAGAGCAGAGACTCCATAGAAGCGACAGCAGACAAAGGAGAAAAACAAAAACTGAAAGGAGCATATCAAAAAGAAAAGATGCCAGCCGACCGAAAAGAACAAGAAATGGCTAACAAACCATCGGTACAGTAAATACTTGAGAAAACCTGAAACTCAAGAATAGTGATTGAGAAATTGCTGCTCTTCTCAAGTAACTTGAACGAAACTTCAACCTAAACAATAGATTGACCTTAGAAAAGAAAAATACAGACTAGGAGAAATTTGGTTGAGAAAATGAAACGATAGAGCACTAAGCCGAGAGCTGAACCGAAAAACTGAAATCCTGAACAGAATATGAGATTGAATCCAAAGTAGCCTGTGAATCTCAAACTTGAACATGAAACTTTCTGATTACAACAAAGAATGATCTCACAGACATGAAACACAAACCTAAGATAATCTTTCTGCAGGATAAATAGAACAATAATCCTCTGCCTCCAAACCCTAGAAATCCTGAAACAGAGAAAGTGCAACAAATGGTCAATCTGGGGAAAGTAGCAGTTTAGATCTTTTCTCTCGGGAATTAGCTAGCCAAGGGGCTTTGAGGAAGTTCCCAGTTTAGAGAAAAAACAATTTTGCAGCTACTCAAACCAAAGTACTTCAATCAAACTAAAGAAAAAGAGAGGAACAGAGAACTGAGAACAAGAAGCAAAAGCACAGGGAGACACAGGCAATCAAAACATCACATAAAACACAGAGCTCGAAGAAGATGCAAGGAGATGTATGATTGAATTAACAAGGAGTTTTACACTCATTCCATACATCCTCTCTCATTCTGAGAACTACACACGCAAAAGAAAAAGAGGCAACCACTCTGCCTCAACACATCTCACAACAACACAAGAAAAGAAAAAAAGCACATTCAGACATGGAGAGAAAGACACCAAACCCTCAAGTGACTCTAGAGAACAACCTCTCTATTTATAGCCTCCCACTATCGGGTTCCAAGTTTGCTTTATCCATTAGCTCTCAACAACTCTGTGCTTTACCCATTTGCTTCCACCGAACCCGCTTCCTCGAGCTCGAGTCAATTTTACCGAATTGCCCCTCACGCTACTTCTCGAAAATTTTCTCGTTTCTTGTTGTCCAAGCCTCGCAACCACTTCGAATCCTCGCCGTCTTCGGCATCTCCGACCGCTTTGACCTCAGCACCGCCTGTGCTTAGTCCGGCCATCCCATGCCTCGCCACGACTCAGCATCAAAGTGCTGCAACCCTCACAGACAAGAAAATATCTCATAGCACCGCACAAAACAAGATAACATGAATATTCATCAATGAATGTATTTGAACCACAAACCCTAAGTCATACACCCTATGATCGGTCGAACCGAAGCTATGACCTTCCCAAGGTGATCAGAGCCCTTCCGACCGCGTCCGACCTCGATCGACCACAACCGACTCCGCCAGACCTCGACCGAGCACGAAGACCTCCGATTACCCAACTTGGTCGAAGACCTGAGCGCTGACTTCAGAGATCGAAGTTTGCCTACTCCGCAGTGATTGAAGTCTAAAATCACATACTCCGCAGAGAGTTCGGAGTCAAAGACTTGAGACTCTGCACCAAGCTTGGAGTTGAAGACCAGAGACTCCGCACCAAGTTCAGAGTCGAAGACCACAGAGACTCCGACGTGAAGACAAGGTCGAAGTCGATTGACTTCGCAGGAAACAAAGCCGAGGTCTGACTCCTCCCGGGGCTATGATTTAGCAGAAATAGCTCAAACCAAACTCAATCTTTCCAAAACAAGTGTCAATTACTCATCACACACAAGGAGTCACCTCCACATGGTCTCTCAATCTCACTCTTGATGAGTATATTGACAAACACAGAAAAAGCATAAAGTTTAGTTTGTTTAAAAAGAAAGAAAGTCACACATGGTCTAAAAGAAAGAGCAAAGAAGCTTATGACCATGTTGACAAAAGAGAACACTAGAGCAAAAACAGATAGAGCAAATTTTTCTCCAAGGCTCCAGAAAATTCCCTTGAAATGGCTTTTTCTCCATTATTCTCCCCCTTTTGGCAATAAAATCATCGAGATGCAAGGAGAAAAATAAATTATGATTTGGATGAAATGGCTGGATTGTATGCAATATAAGCAATTAGAGCCATGAAGATTATCAAAAATAACTTTTGAAGTATTACACCAAGCCATAACACAATAGAATGCTATCTAGATCATGACAATGCATGTATAGACAAGTTAGACCAAATAAGTCATAATATGAGAATTAGTCGAATTTCGTAGCATGTCAAGTTATCCAAGATTATAGTCTAGCTAAAGATACCCAAGGATGATGCAAGTCATGTCAATATTCTAAGTGGAACCAAGAAACTAGAATTGAATCAATTTAGAGTGCTACAAGTTCAAGAATGAATCATTTGTTCAAGTACTTGGTCTTTTTGTAAGTAAGCAAATTTAGCACAAGTGACAAGATTCTCCTTTTAGAAACTCAAGGTTGTTTTCAACCAAAATTTTTGTTTAGTCATGTGCTAGATCTCAAGCCTTATGTGACCACTCCAAGCTAGAAGCTTAAGAAGATGATCTTGATCAACCAACCCCCTGAGTTCATGCCTAGTGCAATGGCAAGTAGTCTCATGAGAAAAAATTAGTGAGATCAGTTCTTTCACACAAAAGAGATCTTTTTTGCTTTTGCTGAAATTAGTTCAAGAATAAGGAGTTAATAATAACTCATGCGTCATAAAAGAACTAGCATAGCTCAATCTAAAGCTCAATAAATATTCAAGACTCAACTCAGCCTCTTTGACATGGCATGAATCATAAAAGGATAACTAAAGACAGACTAGTCTCAAGAGCTAACATGATATGATTTAATTCAAGTTGTACATTTTTTAATTAACTTATCATGGCAAAGACTAGACTACACATATAAGGTCATGATAAATCTAGCAAGTAAGCACAGATCATGGCAAGATGTAATACATTGTAAACATGTCATAAAGGATAATAATCAAGGCTCCATGTAGTTATATTACAATGCAAAATACAGAAATAAAATGCAAGAAAATCCAGCTCCCCCTCAACATGTGATGCACTTTTAATTCAAGTTGAGTTAGGTCAATATTAATATCCAGAAAATCCCAAATGAACTCCCCCTGAATCAAAGCAACAAATACGAGAAGCTGGCAAAGAAGTCAAAAGGCAGTCCTTAAAGCATAGATAAGATATAGAAAAGACTATGACTTAGACTGGCTCTCATCTACCCCATATGGATCTAGGACTAACAGCTGGTCTACTAACACACTAGGGAGTAAACACGTTCCCTGTCTACCCAAGGGTGGCCCAACCCCCGCTAGATCGCAAGAAGTAAGTGGACTCAACCTAGTGAGAAGAGAAGCAACTAGAAGCAACAACCTAGAAACATAAGATAAGAGGAAGCAATCTAAGCAACTAAGCGAAAGAACCATTCTAATCTATGCTAGAAGGACTAACCCAAATGCACCCTTATGCAATGTAACAGAAAGAAACAGGAGCATAAAAAATAAAGCATAACGTATGAAGCTCCCCCTCACAACAATCCATAAGGACAGACCACCCCAAGCTCTCCCCACAAGGCTGAAAACCTAGAGCTATCCAAAGGCTTGATAAAGATATCAGCCAACTAGTGGTCACTGTCTACAAACTGGAGCACTATGTCACCCTTCTCTACATGGTCTCTAAGGAAATGGAATCTGATATCAATATGCTTGGTCCGAGAATGTTGCACTGGGTTCTTGGCAATATTAATGGCAGAAGTGTTATCACAAAAGAGTGGAACACTGTCTATGACTAACCCAAAGTCCCGCAGGGTCGAAGCCATCCAAAGTACCTGGCTACAGCAACTGGCGGCAGCAACATACTCGGCCTCTGCGGTGGCCTGTGCAACACCGGACTGCTTCCTAGAAGACCAAGAAACAAGAGAAGTGCCAATGAATTGGCAGGTACCAGAAGTGCTCTTCCTATCTATCCTACAACCAGCAAAGTCTGCGTTGAAGTAGGCTCTGAGAGAAAGACAAGAGGATGAAGAGTACCAGATACCATAATCTATGGTAGCTCGAAGGTACCGAAAGATACGCTTCACTGCTTGGCGGTGAGACACACGAGGAGAGGCCTGAAATCGAGCACACAGACACACGGAGAAGTGTATGTCCGGTCTCGAGGACGTGAGGTACAAGAGGGAACCAATCATGCTGCGGTACTCCTTCTGATCAACTGGCTCGCCATCCTCATCTGGATCGAGTGAAGCTGATGACGCCATTGGAGTTGACACCGGCTTGCCATCACTCATGTCAAAGCGTCTCAGGAGGTCTTGAGTGTACTTGTCCTGATGCAAGAATGTACCCTCCCGAGTCTGCTTGATCTGGAATCCAAGGAAGAAACTCAACTCGCCCATCATGCTCATCTCAAACTCTGTGCTCATCACATCAGAGAACTGGGAGACAAGAGTATGAGAGGAGTCACCAAAGATGATAACATCCACATAAATCTGGAGGAGTAGAAGGTCATTGCCATGCTTGCAAATGAATAAGGTCTTGTCTACCTTACCCATCTCAAACCTAGGACTCAACAGATAGGACTTAAGCCTCTCATACCAAGCTCTAGGGGCTTGCTTAAGTCCATACAGGGCTTTGGAAATCTTGTAGACATGGTTTGGGTATTTAGGGTTCTCGAAACCTGGAGGCTGAGTGAATGGTGAATGGTGCCTTCAAAAACCGCCCCGAAGTATCCACACACTTCTTCTCCGATAGCTATAATAGCTATGAAGCAAGAAGGTTCATGCTCACTGGAAATCTACACAGATCAGAAACTAAAGCGAGACAAAGAAATTAAAACAGATCAAAGAGCAACAACCAGGGGCCAGTCTGATCGCCGTCTTACTACCGGACTGACCGCCACCTGACCGATCGAGCGGCTAACCCTAGCGTAGTCGTAGTCGGTCGATCGACCGAGAACAGTGCTCGTTGATGAGTGGATGACTGTCGATGAGTCCAATGAGTCAATGGAACGATCGTTTACTATGATGGTGGTTTTGATTCTAACGCTATAACATTTTCTAGCATTTTGCTAAAAATATCCAATCCTCAATTTGGTGTATCATCCCCTATTACATTCGGGGGGATGCGCGCGCGGAGCGAGCGCCGCGTCACCCCGCGCGACGCTCCGGCCGCCGCGTGTCCCCGCGGTTTCATGTACGGTCTGGGAAGCGGATTTGCGAAAAAGCCCTTGTATTTTTCCGAAATTACGTACAGGTCCTTGGTTCTCGCGAAAAGATCCCTGGAAATTTTTTTAGCCCCTCCGTTTTGCAGGATGGCCCCCGCGTTTTCGGAAATTGCGCACGGGTCCCTGTTTTTACGTCAGGTCCTCGGTTTTTCGAAAAGCCCTCCGCCTTTTCAAAATCGTTTTGCCCCGATTTTTTGAAAAACTCCTCACGAATTATCGCCTCTTTTATTTTAGTACGGACGGTGGTGGCGGCGTGGCGCCGCGCCTATGAATCTAGTATTGTCAATGCTGCCAGGAAATGGAGGCTACTTATTAGGTCACTGTGGATGATAATAATTGTGCTTACTTTGACCAAGTGGATAAACTAAGTAACTATGGCGCTCACAACAAACAGACTGTATCAGGTCTGCTTTGGGCCCTTCTCCATTACCGGGTGTACCAGCATGAGTACACAAAAGATGTCATATCAATTCGTACCGGAAGGATCATTAGGTATGCCATCATTATGCATGTTAAACCATCCTTTCTGTTTCGTGTGTGGTACTGTAGTATACGTGTATTGAGTTACTGTAGCTGGATACTATAGCGGCACACATATTAGGCATGATTTGTTATTTAGGAATCTATTTATCATGTGTTTGGTATTATCTATTAATTAGATAAGTTATTATTAGATTGGATTGTTAGAGATAAGATTCCTTATAAATTATTTCTTAGGAGTCAAATCAGGTCGTCCCTATAAAAGGGATAGCATGTATCTATTACAAATCAAGCAAAGACGAATAAACAAGTCTCTATTCCCCAAAGTCCAACTATGACCGTTCCCATGACCAGCTATTCTTGATATATTTTTCCCTCAATCGATACCCTTTTTCATCTAGCGTAATTCTAATTTAAGTCGTCGTCGTTCGATCTCTTTTTAACGGATGATTACCCAATTATTGTGCTAGTTTACAACAATTGGTACCAGAGCCAACACCATGGCTTTTGCTACCGAGTTATCCCTACTAGACAACCTAATGGAGCAGATGACGATGATGTTGAAGATCATGCGCAAATAGATTCACCCACCCCCATCGGAGAAGTTTGTTACTCTACGTTACAGCTTGAGGACGAGCTGTTTCACCAAGAGGGGTATAATGTTACGTGCGCGATACTGTAGCACACATGTATTGTTCGTTGTGGTTATTGTAGCGCGGGTACTGTAGCGCCGCGCGTATTAGACATGGTTTATTATTTAGAAATATATCTATTATGTGTTTGGTATTTTTCTATTAGTTAAGTAGGTTATTATTAGATTGGATTGTTAGATATAAATTTCTTTATAGATTATTTTTGAGGAGTCAAGTCGGATCACCTCTATAAAAGGGATAGAATGTATCCATTATGAATAAAGTAAAGATGAATAAATAAGTCTCTATTTCCTAAAGTCCAGTCGTGATCGTTGCCTTAACCAACTATTCTAGATCTATTCCTCTCTCAATCAGTGCCCTTTTTCGTCTAGCGTCGTTCTACTTCAAGTTGTCGCCATCCGACCTCTCTCCGATAGATGATTATCTTCTTATGCTAGTTCACAACAATTGGTATCAGAGCCACTCACTATAGCTTCCAATGCCACACCACCCCTCTTAGAGAAATTGAAGATTAACAGTGAAGCGCAGAAGGTCTTCAATTGGGACCACCACCGTAGCTCGAGGACGAGCTGCCTCACCGCGAGAGGTGTAATGTTATGATCTAATGCTCATAAAAGGATTGTAGCACGCGTACCAACACTTTTATTACCATAAAATTCTTTCGTTGTGCTGAACTTTTGTTCTCTTGTTCCTGTTTGAATCTCATGATGCCTAATTGTGTGCAGCAGCATTTATTCTGCATTCACATTTAGTATGGTAGTTTCTCTTCCCATACCCAATTAGTGAATTATGAACAATTGAGCGTGCAAGTGAAGTAGCTTCCGTTTTTCTTTATTATACAGTGGAACACCAAGTAGCTTGAGAAATTGTTTTTCCTCACCCTATTTTTCTTTGTTCTTAGCAGGCATACGAAGGACTTGGGAACGACAGGCATCTCATTTGCATTAAGGACCCTTTCGAGACCTCCCATGATCTTGGTCGTGCTGTGTCGAGAAGTCCTTTGTTTTGAAGGTTTTCCTATAGCTCGTTTCATTTGTGCATAGCTGTACGATAGATATTTAGTTGTAAAGCAACTAGAGGCCTGAGCGGTGGGCAACTGTATGTAGCTTCTAAGTAAGGGTGGGCCAGGAATAATCTCCATATTATACGCGGGGACTCTCCGGCCGGACAGGCTAGCCACGTCTGCCTCGTGCGTCCTTGTTTCCACGCGTGTGCGGAGCGCGTGTAAATTGCGAGCGATAGAGCTCTCTGGTGCGATGATAGCGGGGCGCGGTTTCGGTGTGCCGTTCTGCGTCCGCTTCTTTTTCTCTCGACGCGTGTGTTGGCCGAGCGCTTTGGCATCGCGGACTTCTAGTGCTATTGATTCTCATGTAGAAGGCGATGTTTTGACCAGACTGGACTGTGCATGATAATCGCGGTTTAGCAAAATAGGTTGTGCTGGTAAAACGAGGAACCTTAAGCTGTGTCAGCCTTCCAACTGTGACTTAAGAGGCTTTCATGGCTTGGATAAAAAATAAGCGTGCAACAAACTGTTAGAAATTGCCCATTTAATTATGGCTCATTTCTTTAATTCCAAAATATGCATGATTTAGTACTATATTGCTAAAGCAAAGTGAGGAAGACCAATTTATAAGGTGGAGTCATCACCACTCCTTGAATATCGATAGAGATGGTATGTGGAGGGTTCTGTCTAGTTACACACGCGTATGCATGCGCGTGTATACGCGTGAAAATCGCGTGACTTGTGACTTAGACAATGGGAAAAATAAATTGATGTTGTAACAAGAGAGTACATATTTATTATACACATGTCCTAATAAATAATGTACTTTCGACTGTTGAAGGTTGGCATAAAGTCTTAATGTATTTTGTTGTCCAAATGAGGAAAATGTATTAGCACCTAGAAAGAATACATGATACGGGGTCGTCCGATCTTCTCGACGTAGGATGGATACTCACGGAGTCTTGATGAATCGTAATGATCCTCCAATGCCAATGCAAGGGACGAACATTTTTTAATCCGCTAAAACACACTCGTGTTGATTTCGCCGACCACCAAGCGAAGATCTATCGTGCATCCAATTCCAAGCGGAAAGGCTGAACGATCTTGATTGAAGAAATCACTCCGAATTCCCTATGGAACTTCGGCAGTAATGTTGAACTCGAACAGACTTTAGTAGATTGATTTTTCTCGAACGTGGTCTGTCTCAAACAAAGGGGATACAAGGGAGTTTTATGGTGTTTGCCCGAACTCACGCAAGGAAAGTCTTGGCCGAATCAATCTCTTAGTAGGTCAAGGCTTCCTAATCCAATTCCTAAAATTTAGCAATCTGTTTCCTTTAATTTCGGGCTTGCCCCTATCCTATTACAAGACCGAGATTGAGATGGACTCGGTCTCCCTTTGGGCACGCAGGTCACATCTTGTGCACGCCATGAGATCTGTGATCACGTGTCCTTCCATTGATTTGATGGCTGCTTGGTTGAGAAATCCTTGGACACATATATCATAGCTCCTTGCCTGCATGGACTCGCCTTCTCATGACTCATTGCAGGTTGGTCCTTCTCCACTGGATCTTCTATTGCTTCAAATCTGAGAAGATATAACATATTTGCATTAGGTAGTATGTTATTCTCATTTAACGTAATATAAGAATCTTGAAGAAACAAAGCACCTATTGTTGAAGTAGCTTAGCTCTTGCTCCTGTCATAGGACCTTCCGGAGCCTTATCAATAGGTTTACCATGCACACTTGGAGTGGACGATGAATGTGTAATAGAGATGTCCTCATCGTCCTCCCGCTCTTGAAAAGGAGTTGTCCTCGACTCTGTGCCATCTTGTCTAAATAATGGTGATAAATCAGCAACATTAAAAGTAGCGCTCACCCCATAATCGTCTCTTGGAAGCTCTATCTTATATGCATTATCATTGATCTTGGAAAGTACTTTAAAAGGACCATCACCACGGGGCATCAATTTGGATTTACGCTTCTCCAGAAAGCGTTCTTTGCGAAGGTGTACCCATACTAGATCACCTGGTTCAAATTTAACGTTATTAAGTTGAAATAATCATCAACAAGATAGCTAAGCAAAAGACTAGAAACACTTTGTCTTTATTACATCATAATTCTATGATCCAAGTGCATTATTGTGGTGCCGCTTTACCCTTTCCATGTATGCTCAATGGTCACCTGTAAGGAGGGGAACAACGGTGAGATAAAAATCTCAGCAAGCAAACTGTTTAACAGGCTAATTAAACTACAACAATTTAATCATCAACAATTTAATCTTTCACAATTAACAATGTCTATATCCTCAACCTCAAATCACCATCAACGACGGTAAAGCATTAGCAAATAAATCTTGTTTGACTACTTTAAAGCCTCAATCACTACCACCACCAAAGACAATAAAACATATGTATGTTTTACTTTAATACTTTATTACTTCTCACATCCACAACTGCTATCAACAATTACTACAAGAGAAAAGAATCTCATGCCACAACCACAACCCTTACCATACATAAGGGACGAATCTCATTTCACGACCACATCCACAATCATCATACCACAAATAGCTCACATGAGCCAATTCCACATTACAACTATGGAGTTGTATATTTCACATTACAACTATGAAGTTGAATATTCCACAAATAACTTCATCACAATATATTTCATATGTATGCAAATGATCTTTCCACAATGAAATGCATATGAATGCTTTCATGCTATGCTCCACATTACTCTTTCCCAAGAGGATAAGAGGTGCATCGTATTACAGTAACATACGATGTTGTACCGGTACGATCGCGGCTAGGTGCGGCGACATCCACATATGCAAATGTCATGATATGATATAAATGATATGATAATCATAAACCACATGAATTCCATCCACAAAGGAACATTAACATGCTCATAGCATATCCACCACATATTTGTTTTCATACTCCGCATTAGCTCACTAAACAAATTTCCACATGATTACGAGCAAATTATCCAAACATATCAATTGATCAATAACTGCTACCACCACAACCACAAGCATTCACTAAGAATACTTCCACTTAGACCACAATATACTCGTAAAGGTTTATACCCCACAACTATATAGATTCATCAAGAACAATCTCGCATATCCACAATTAATCCATCAAGATCATAAGCAATTGAATTCATAAAATTACTGATGAGGACATCCCTTCCATGGATACAACTCATCCACAGCATGTGTTGCAAGGACCACTTATTCGAGCTCGTGCTTGTCAACTTAATTACCAGGTGAATTCATTCCTTGGTTCATATGTTACTGAGAATAGACCGCTACCTAATGCAAGTGATTTAATTGTGCTTAGGAACCTTGGAAAGGACGAAGGAAAGGGACATGAGTCATGGACATGCATGAAAGGAATAATGGAGGTCACCATGTCACTTTGGGACCAAGTCAAGCAAGAATTCGAGTTGGACTCGTCTTGGAATCAGATTCGGACTACTGCAGTGGTACCAAGTTCAAACGGGCATAACTTCCTCATACGGACTTCGTTTGGGACGTTCTTGTACTTCATGGAAAGCTTATGGAGTCTATTTTCCAACGGATCCAACCTCATCTTCAAATTCCATTCGAGCCGGCCGTAATCATCAAAATATTCCATATTGGTTTCTGAGTCCGAGTCAAAAGGGTACTGCGCTACCACCACTTGGGCCCATGGGCCTTGTAACCCTAGGGCGTACACTTTGGACACCACCTCTGGTCGTTCTCCCTATATAGGAGCCGCCGCTTCCATTGCTAAGACTTGGATTTCGTTGAGTTTATGTTTAGCCATTGTGCAAACTTCTGTTCTTCAGTTGTGTCGGACGACCACCTATCAAGACAACTTCGGAATCCCAACTTTGTATTCGCAATACCATCTACGCCTCATTCATATTCGCAATATCAGATTGCCTACGTCTTATTCTTGCTAGTTCTTCGATTGCTCGCAGGGATTGAACTTCGTGTTCAGGTTAATCCCGCCGCCAGCAAGGTCAATAACATCTCGGAGTTAGTTCTGCAATTGCTAAGGCACAAGCGACGTCGTGCGTTTGTAGTCGGATCGTCAGGGTCATCTCCACCGAAATTGATAGTTATCAATCTCATCGAAAGATTGGGCACCCCGTCTCCATCAAGTGGTATCAGAGCCCAAGGTTGCTCGGTGAGAATTTTCAGTTTACCATAGATTAGATTATTCTTCTTTACCTAGAGTACAAAAAAAACCGAAAAAAAGAGTAGATCATCCCATCCAAACCAGTCTTAGCCTCGCAATTTTTCTTTTCAGTACTTTGCATTGTTGAACTTTTGGTTGCATCGTCGTGTCCTTTACTGGTCTTAGCGTCTAGTCCTTTAGAGTTTCGAGGTCTGCTCACGTTTGGTCTCACTGCAGTTAGATTCGGTTTGCAAAGAAAGAAAGAAACAAAGAAAAGAGGAAACCCTAGCTGGTTTCGGGAAAAAAAAGAAAAAAAGAGACAGAGAGAGAAACACATAACTTTTGCATACGACCTCCGATTGAGGTGATTCTTGATCCGTTGGAAAGGAAACATTGCAGGGAGATGAACATACATCACAGATTAGGAAAAGCTGAGGTAATATGCGGTAGTTGAACGTAAAATAAATATGAGACAAACAGGTATGCTAATCAAATCTTTTTCTAGCGCTAACAAGATGCTGACAAGAAACATTTTTTCTTTAGCACAATGCACGAACGGCGCAGCCCTCGTGAGCTCGTTCAGTAGAGACCGTACACGTGTCTAGCGGTGACTCGGTTAATTGATGACTCATATTGTTTGGCAGTTCGGGGCTGACATGGAAAAAAAATAGGAAAAATAAAAAAATATTGTTATATCTTCAAGAATAATATAAAGAAATATAAAAAGAGAAAAGAAAAACCATGTTAAAAAATCAATATTTCAAACTACTTTTAGTTTCTAATAATCATAAACCATCATTGTTTGCCTCAGTCACAAGAAAAGTGATCCATTGCATAGAGATCTAACAGACATCATAGTTTAGGAAAAGCTATGGTAATATGTGGTAGTTGGTCTCCGCAATAGTCCTATATTGTGAGACGATGTTTCCAAAAATAAGAACCTATATCGCTAGATGGAAGAGTACACTAATAAAATCATTTTCTAGCACCAAAAGGATCCTGACAAGAAACATTTTTTCTTTAGCACAAAGCACGAAAGTGGGCTTCAAAATATCCATCTAACTATTTTTTTTGAATTTAGCCTTTAAATATTTTTTTACACATCTAGCCCCTCCTGCGAACCTATCGGATGTGGTATGTATGCTACAGTGCTGCCACATATATGCCGCGTCCAGCAGGCTTGCAGGAGCTTGGCGGGTGTGTGGTGACGCGTCTGAAAGGCTCGTAGGAGGGAGTTAAATTTGTAAAAAAATTATTTAGATGCTAAATTTGAAAAAAAAACATTGCTAAAGTGATATTTGTGTGATGAACAAAGCAGGAACGGCGCAGCCCTCGTGATCTCGTTCAGTAGAGACCGTATACGTGTCTAGCGGTGACTCTTGGTTGTTTGACGGCTCCATATTGTTTTGGCAGTTCGAGCCTGACAGGGAAAAAAAGATGTGGGCCACAGTGCTTGCGCTGATCGCCTCGCGAAAGCGAAAGGAACACACATGTATTGCAATCTGCAGGTTTGCACATATGCAAGTTTGTGTGCAGATGTTCCGTAAAAAAAAGTTCTTGTGCAGAAAAAAGAAACAGCGGAAACGATAATTGCAGGAGAATACACACGCCATTGCATGACGAATTTTTGATATATATAGCACTATTTATAATTGTAATTATAAAAATAGTTGTATGTATATCGTATTAGTAAAAATAGTATTTTGCTGCAGGTGGCCGAACGACGACGCCGTAGGGCTAACGTGTGCAACCTGTCGCCTGGCCACCGCAGGCAACTTGTCGCCTGGCCACCCATCGGCCAAGGCTTGTCGCTCCGTTACCGGGCACCAGGTGCCCTGCCGCACACCACCAGGCACAGGTGACTAAGCCGACTAATTAGACGGGTTAATTATCTGGCTTAATTATTTTTTGTGTACTGTTTGTTTGAAATTTTAAATATATAAAATGAGCTTAAAAAATTATAAAATTTTATGCACAGTCACTCGACACAATGTACTTCATTGTGTAATTTTTTTGATAATTTTGTCCACTGGGAATATTGATCAAAAATTCTTAAAATTTTGATACATGTAGGAGTTGTTACATGTAGCAAACGAGCTCCAAAAATTATAACATTTTATGTGAAACCTCCTAACATAGTCAACCTAATTGTATAATTTTTTGAGACTTTTATATGCTCCAAATATACCATATTAATTCATGTTAATTTAATCATAATTAGCAATATGTGATGCTCATTTAATTAGCCTGCATGTGTTATTGCAGTTGGTTTGTAAATTATAAATCGAGGTAATTAGTGATATGCGATGCTTAGCCATCTTTTACAATGCGTGACATCTGTCTTTTGCAAATATGTCGGCCCGTTACTACTATCTTTCCTTTCTCACTACATCCTTCGCACAATTATCACTCTGTCCATGTGGTCTCCCTCTCGCGCGCTTCCTCATCCACATTGATGTCGTTATGTCCATGACATCCACCCTCGCTCGCTCCCTCGTCTCCACATTTGTCAGTGTTACCATGCTGTCCCGCTCGTCCGAAATGCTGCGCATTGACAATTAGTCTTTAATTTGTGGGGTAAGCGCATCGGGTTGCCTTTTCACTTGGCCAAAAATAAGAACCTCTCGCAGTTGGTCATTGGTCATCTCAGTCGCTCATTGCAGAAGCTCGTTCTCGCGGTCGTCGCTCAAAATTAAGAGTACACAGCTAATTATTTTGAGAAACCAGTGCTAGCTCATTAAGCATGCGACAAGAGGACGTGGCAGTGCTGATTACTTTTCCCGAAAGATAGATAATTTTTTATCGCATGCCATCGACGTTATCCCTATAATTCTAGTTAATTAGTGTTTTTTAGTTAGTCATGATTAATGTAGTTTATATTATGAAGTAAGTAGGTTATAGTGATTTAAACATAGTTTTTACTATTTTTATGTCCGTACGGTACCCATAATTTGTTATTGTATGGTAGTGTGCAATTAAGCAGTCGTAATTACTGCATTAGCAATTAGTTAGCGTTAAGTAATGAGTTAGTGCTAAGTACTTAAGTGCTATGGACGACGGTAATAAATCACTCATAACTTTTTTTAGACGGGTAATCAAATTGTCTATAATTAATGAATTATTCATATGTCATTACACGCATATAATCACTAACTTGCATGCTGCTTGTCATTATTTTTTGTTGTAACACTTACTGCGGATTTGGTTGTTGTGGTTTCAGGTAGTCGCAGACATAGAATACTTGACAATGTTCCATGGCAATGGTCTTGTATGGGCTGGACTCTATGGGTTGGACCTATCGACATACCAATACAAGGTGCTTCGGACCAAGGGGCTCGGTGTCATGAATATTCACGAGCTACGAAGGTGCATTTGGGGGGAATTTGCCATGAAAACAATGACGATGAAACTTGCGATCAAGGGGATCACTTGCACGAATGGCGTGTGGGAGCTCGTGAAGGTGAATACTCATTATGGCAAATCCGCAAGCATCGATGCTATTCAGAGCTATTTAAACCAAAAGGTAAAAAAAACTAAACTCTAGGTCAAATTTGATTCTCCGTCTAAAAATGGATTATGTGGATTTTTTGTGCAATATAGTCATACGATGTTATTACATTTCCCCATTGTTTTATGATTCCACTGAATTATTAGGTGGGTTCTTTTGGTCTGTGGTTTATGATTGTTTGCTTAAAATTTTGAATTCTGGCTATTCGCGTGAGACTACGAAGAGAGAGATACTCGCGTACGATTTTGGCCGATATAGATGAAGTCGGGACAGCGTCTACTACAATCGACTTGTAGACCCTATCTTGAAAAGATACTCTGTTTAAAATCTAGTTACTATAAAAAGCTAAGCTATAAATCCAAAAGAACCTAGTATTGTGTTTGCATGAGCACACTGAAATGTGGCTTGCACTTTTTATAAATAGATATTCAGCCGAGAAAGAACTAGAAAGAGAAACACACTTGTCTCTTTCTTCGAAAACATTAATTTGAGGTTTCCCTCACCGTTATTTCGGCACGGATGTTCTAACGAGTTGCCACGTGGCTTCATCACAGTACACTCCATCTTCATTCTTCACTCTCGATGCCACACTCTCCTCCTTCCCATTTCCCAAACACCGCTGCGCTTCCTCCCATCCTCGTCGTCACGCCGTCTCCACCCAATGCTCGCGCTGCCGCGAATCCTCCCCATATCTGGCGACTATTCCCTTGGCACAGCCGCAAGCCCTAATTCTCGATGTCTCTTCCCTAGGCCAGTAGCCGTCCGCCCCAACTCCTCGATTATCTTCCCTGGCACCGTTGCCCTGACTCGAAGGCATGCAAAAGTTTTTTATTATTATAAATCAATTGTTTGAACCATTCTTGAAAGTTCCCCGATCCATTTTGATCATTTCTGAATCAAAGTTTTTAGAACTGATTTGAAAGTTTTCAATCAAAATTCTTTTGAATTATTTGAAATTTTCGGAATGATTTGAAAGTTTTGAAACTGTAATTTTTTGAATCAAAACCTTTTGAACCGAAAGTTTCAATCATTTTGAAAGTTTCGAACTGAAGCATTTGTTGATCACCTCCTGACGCGAGTGAGTGCAAACTAGCAGCCCTCCTCTTTCTTTGGTCTTATTTTTCTTCCTTCCTCCCAGGAGCGGAGGGAAGGGGCGACTGCTGGCAGCGGCCTGGTCCCCGTCGATGTTGCACCTGGTACTCAATACTAATGGCACTGTTAGGGACTGTTTATTCTGACTTTTTTAGCAGTTTCTGACTTTTAATTATTGATTTTTAACTAAAACTGTACTATAATAGTTGCTAGCTTTTTCTAAGTCATTCAGCTAACAAAAAATGAAGAAAAAGAAAAAATATTGTACCTCTACAAAAAATGCAAAAGGAAAAAGGAAAAAGAAAAAAACCAAAAAATAAAAATTCGAATTTAAGAAGCTAATGTGTTTATTCTGGCTTCTGACTTCTCAAGATGAGAAGTGAGACGCGGAAGCTAGAATGAACGGGGCATAAAAGCTTGAAAATTTTTGCGTTGCTATATTGCACATTGGGCTCTGCCGAATCAAATTTAGTGGTATGGCCCAATAGTTAAGACAACTTCTTTTGGTTTTGGGGACACCATCACTGGTGTTGATCCACTAAAGATAATGAGCGCCGCTCTATTTCTGATTGGATAGTCTTGATGACGGCGTCATGCAAGTCTTGTAGGGCTTATCGGTCGGTAGGGGTGGAAATGGATCGGATACATTCAAATAGTCTCAAATACGAATATGAATCTATATTTTTAAAATAAATATAAATACGAATTCGAATATTCTCAAATACGGATACGAATATTCTCGAATACGAATACATATATTTTCGAATACGGATTTTCTCAGATATGAATATCGGATAAAATGGATTTCTAGCAGTTTTACCAATTTTTCACCGGCTTTTGACCGGTTACCGGTTTTAAACCGCCTAAATTCAAATTTTAAATCACAAAATTTGTACGGATTTTTCATGGGTTCTAGAAACGGATCGAATACGAATCGAATAGTCTCGAATACGAATACGGATACAGATATTCTCAAATACGAATGCGAATACGAATATTCTCAAATACGGATATGGATATTCACGAATACGAATACGAACATTTTCAAATATGGATTTTGCTTACCATATTTGCGTTTTCTCGGATACGAATATCGGATAAAATGAATTATCTGTTACCGTTTTCCACCCCTATCGGTCGGTAACCCGATATTGGTTGTATATAGGGCTGTAAAAAAACTCGAAGCTCACGAGCTACTTGAGTTTGGCTCGTTGTAGGCTCGATTCGAACTTTAAACGAGCCGAACTCGAGCTTAATCTCGAGCTCGCGAGCTTCACCGAGTCGGGCTCGAATAGTTCGCGAGCTCTGATTCGAGCTTAAATAGTAATACATATTAATTCTTATCGAGCTTACTCGAGCCGAACTCGAGCTCAAGCTTTTCTTATTGTTGAAAATTAGTGTATATTTGAATTATTTTGACTGTTATCGAGCTTACAAGAGCCGAGTTCGAACTTAAAATTTTCTTATTATTGAAAAATAGTGCATAATAAATTATTTTAATTGTTATCGAGCTTCACCGAGCCGAGCCCGAGCCTACTCGAGCTTAGGCCGAGCCGAGCTCGAGCCTAGATTCAAGCTCGGACCCCAACTCGAGCTCGGCTCGAGCTTCTACCGAGCTCGAGCCTGAAGACCAAATTCGCTCGAGTTCGGCTCATTTACAGTCCTAGTTGTATAGTGAGGCCGCAAGTGATTGAAGCCAACCACCGATCATTCAACACCCAACCAAAGATGCTACTTTTTGGAGCATTTGATCATTTGTCTCACATAAGTTGAGGTGTAATTGATGATTTGTCTATTTTTATGATCCACATGTTAGTAAGATGTTATAGGACAAATTATTAATTGCACCTCAAATTTAGATCCAATGATAATTATTCCTTTGTTTTTTGTGATTGTGGCGTCCCTCGCGGCGGTGTGTAGAAAGAACTTGTTGCTGACTCTCACGTGGCACGAATGGCTGCAAGCATGCATGCCATTTGTTCTCTGGTACAGTGTTGTCGCATGGCAACAGGCATGGGGTGTTATTATTTGACATGCTATTAGATGTCTTTGCAATTGTCACATTACACTGTAGTACGCGGCTAACTTCTATAGTTAAACATATCTTTGGCTTAATGTTTCTCGTTCTTTCTCCCTCTTTCACATAAGGCAAGCCTAACATGGTCTAACAGGCTCCTTCTACCCAAAGTGTAGAAAATCTACATATTTTTTACAGAAAATATGGCACATCCTCAAGGTTCCTACAAAGCGTATGTTCTAAGTAGTCGGTCATCATGAACCACTAGCATGGGCGGACCCAGCTCAATTATGGGTATTCAATTGAATACCTAAAATTTTTGAGAAAAAAATCACTATATACAAGGTATAATACATGTATATACTAGTAGTTGGGCTAAATTCATCCCGTTCATACCCAGTTAGCCTAAATTGACGCCAGATCATTTTGGCCGATTCCCCCTCCCATTGACACTGGTCCAAACCTACTGTCATCCTGTTCATACCCAGTTGTGAGACTGTGTCTCATTCAGTCTCTCATCTCTTCATTTGACGTCTGATCGTCTCTCCATCTCTCGGCACTCAGTTGGTGCCTAGCGGCGGTGGGTGCATGTGCCCTTGGTTCTGGCTTCTGGAGGCTGCGTAGGTGACAGGAGCGTTGGAGGCTAGAGCGGCTACCGGCCGAGCGGGGCTGGAGGCTGCGTAGGTGGCAAGGGGGCTAGAGGCTACGCAGGCGGCAGGAGCGCTGGAGGATGGAGCAGATGTCGGCCAAGCAGGCACTGTCGTACTGCCTTCACATCTTTAAATTAGTGCTTATGTGGTGGATTACTAGATTTGGCTCAATTATCTTTAAATTAGTGTTTATGCCTTATAAATTTAAATTTATGTTCTCCACATCTTTAAGTTTGAGTAGCCTATATCTATATGCCAAGTATTTATGAGGAGTGAGCTATTGAGCTTCATGCCATACCTTCATCTAAGCACTTTGCTGTGAATCTGTGAAATAAGATCCTTGGCAGCAGATGAATTATTGCTTATGAATTGAAATACATATTCTCCACCTCTTATCTGTGATTCTGTGAACAAATACCAAGGATGTCACAAGTGTGAACAAATAGTTTAAAGTCGATTTTCACTATCCTGAATGTGAATAGTGAATACAGATAGTTTCAGAAGGGACAGTGAGAGCTAAGTAGAATTGCATATTAGTGGAACTGGTTGTAATCTTTCAATCGGTTTCAAGGTATGAAGAATCATCGAGTTAATTTATAATTATTTTTAATTTCTTTATATTATTTGAGACGTTGTCTCTAGTATGAACAATTGTACTTAATTTTCGCTATTGTGGACCTTTATATTTTCTATTGAACAATATTTTGTAACTTTAAATACCCATCCTGAAATCCCTAGATCTGCCCTTGACCACTAGTTATTTGCAACATGAGAAGAAGCCCTGTTAGCTAACAAAGCTGCACACGCTCTTCATGTGCCTGCCTATCTTCTTTTACTATTACTGTATCGGATCTGGATTTATCTAATCTAGAATTCTTTATGAATTCACTGGATTATTCTCTGGATTAATAGATAGTACTCACAGAATATATCATCGAATCATTTCATACATGATGTAAATCATACTATACAATAATATTAAAATCATCAGAATTTAAATAGACCGCATCGGGTCAAATTTACAATAGTACCGATCAGACCAAATAGATACATTACATAAACTACAAAAGTAGAAGTGAAAGCAAAAAGGGAGGGCACATCTCACCACAAGTAAGCCACTAGGGTAAATTCTGTGCGACCGAGATTGGTTAATATTGGTGCACGCAAACATCAAGTTAGTCAGCCAGATAGGGTGAGACCTAGACTACTAGAGACTACTCTAAACTCCACCATTTTCTTCACTATCAGCGCCTGTGACATTGTAGTATGCGTAGTGTCCTTGGTCCACAGGCTCTGAGGGATTTCATGAGTGAGGGTGAGCATAAGCAACAATGTTCCGCAAGCCAACACATAAAATGCAATATTTATTACATACAAGGTTTAACAAGGAATGATCAGATTCTTTTATTTGCTAAAAGCAACATTTCAAAAACTACCAATATTAGAAATTTCTATGACTTAGCATTTTAATCAAAATGCATTTTATTAAAAAGAGTAAAAGTGTGTATTATTTATAATGGTGCAGGTTTCATCCACCTGTTACATGGTTTCATATGAGGGTGGTTATGTCTACCCAATATCAACACTAGGTTACATCCATGCAGAAAAAATGCTAAAACTAGGGCTACATCCACCCGATGAGTTTTCGTCCCACCCATAAAGTTTTTAATATAGAAACTAACTTGAGTAAGTTCTCATGCCAGCCCTTGACCATGGGCAGGTTGTTCGAACAGTTTATACTTTGCATAGATAGTACACTTTACCCACGAGAGATAATCAACTTGTTATATTCATATGTTTTCGTAGACATGTGAATTAAGGAGATCATCATAAGGCATTTACAATGCATTTCCTAGTGTAAGGCCCTGTTTGTTTCCACTTAAGATTATTATAATCTAGCTTATACATCATAAATGAAAACAAACAGACAGATTATAAGATAGCATTATAATCTAATAGCCTAGATTATTGTCAATAAGCTCAAAAAGGAGTATAGATCACCTTTTATCTAAATGACCATAAAACTTCGAAAAATTACCCACCTTTGCCATTCATTAACTCCCAATCTTTAAACATTATAAGCTCAAGGCATTGTAGTCTTTAAACATTCGAATACAACAATTCATAACTCGATAATCGACTTATTATAAGCTAGCTTATATAATCTGCACATATAAGCTAGATTATAATAAGAAACAAACAGGCCCCTAAGATTTCATATGAGGGTGGTTATGCCACCCTAGACCCCTCTTATGGCGGTGACTTACACCAATGACATGACATGTATTCACGACGGTTTAAAACTAGCGACACGACTCGTAGGTCACTCCAATAGTGCAACTCGCACTGGTGGTATACATTATTTAGTCAGGTCGACACTATTATAGACTGGTAGGTGCACTGTTATACATTAAGAGATCATTACAGAATTAAATGCTTAAGTTATCTAGATGGTACATGCCATAAAATATAATTTCTTGTGCTACATCCGCACCAATCATCATACCATCCATCCAGATATGGTAACTGCAAGTTTTAGGGTTTTGAGAAGTTTAAAACTACGTTATCACAAAATACCAATCATTTTCCTCTAATGGCTACCCAAAGTAGGTTTCTTGATAGAAAAAATGATGATTAGGATAAATTAATACCCTGGTACATAATTAAGACTAATATAGAGCTTAAGTACGACCTATAGCTAGTAAAGTTACTATTCAATATCTCGGGTGACAAGAATCATGTGATTCAAGTGTCAAAGGATGGCATAATAATATTACAATATCAAGTAGGTTTGTAGATACCTTAAGTTTAACATACATTTGTATAACAAATTAAGCATGTAATTTAATAATTTAAATAAAGATAAATCTGTACAACTGTAGGTTTAATATGATCAAAATGTTGACTCGTCTATCTCACACACAGGATAGTCTTGAAATTCTTGCGTTGTCTCAACTGGGGCTCTTCTGCGTCCTCATACTTTACTCGAACGAGCGCATCGGAAAACGAACAAACAAGTTACCAAAAACAAATAAATACAAACATGAATATAAATGAACTCCAATTGAACAATTCCACTTCCATTAGGTAGATCTTGATTTTTAAAAAATTAAGAAATAAATTTCATTTAATTTGGAGTTAAAATGAGCGAGAACAAGTTCTCTAAAGTTTAAATTTGGATTAAACCCAAAAATAAAAAGGGGAGAGAATTTCTATCTATGATAGGTGGGGTCCACTGGTTTTTATTTTAATTATTTAATTTGTTTTCTATTGAAAAGGCTCACTGAGGTTGATAGCTGGGTCCCACGGGACTTAAAAATCATTTTGATCTATTTTTATAAAAGAAAACTACTGGGGGACTGATAAGTGGGACTTCTTTACTGTGGGCACAGTAAATCAAGCCCACATGTTAGTGGCTCTAAGGTTTTTAACTGATTTAAAAAGGATTCTTAATCGGTTGGGGCCCACATG
Organism: Bonia amplexicaulis; assembly: GCA_036346245.1. NCBI lineage: Eukaryota > Viridiplantae > Streptophyta > Magnoliopsida > Poales > Poaceae > Bonia > Bonia amplexicaulis. The sequence goes on from CM070739.1 coordinate 10,896,308, forward strand.
TAAGCGAGACGAGGCTTAAATTAAACAAGGAGGGCCCACGGTTCAGCGACTGATTAACAATGACTAACAACGGTCATTAGCGCTTAAACTAATTATAGTTTGAACTAATGGCAGCGCTAGAGTGCCTTCTTCCCTAGACAAGAAGAGGCCAGGCTCGGTGATGCTAAAAAGGGATTCTTGGTGCAACGCGAACCTCTAGGTGAGGCGGTGCAACCGGATTCAGAGTCTAGGGCGATCGGTGTGAGCTCAAGCAGTGGTGGAAGGCTGAGCATGGCACTACGACGCTACAGGGCACCAGAGCCCAATGCTTTGCTACAGGAGCATCACGGGACAGAGGAGAGCGTAGCGGCGGGAGGCTCGAGGAAGCTCAGAGCGGGCTGTCGATGGAGAGTTCGTTGGAGAAGAAGAGAGTGCTCGGCGGGGGTCAGGGCAGCTTTAGGGTCCTCGTGTGATGCTCCAGACGCAACCAATTGGTCCAAGGCGCTGCGGAGCTCGAATGGCATTGGCGGCGGCGATTTGACCAAAGGGAAGGAAGGAGGCAGCTTCGGGGCGGGGGGGTTGCTCGAGGCGATTGAGGGTGAGGAATGGCTATTGGGGGGTGAGAGGAGGTCAACATGGGCGCTTTATAGTCGAGAGAGGGAGCGTTGACCGTTGGACACCATCAAAGCCACGTGGAGGCTGAGGGTGGTGTTGTCGGCGCACGGCGTGGCACAGGAAGGAGAGGAGCTAGCGTGCGGCGCGGATGAGTAAAGGTGTGGAGGGGTCATGTTTGGGCAATGGGTGGCTGAGAAATGTTGGCACACAACGTGGAGCGTCTTGGGCACGGCACGGGAGCAGCAGGCACGGGTCACGACGGTGTGGCGCACGAGAGAGGAAGGAAAGAGGGGGTCTAGGCGAGGAGCAGTGGGGCACAGGGGAGGCGGCGCCGAGTATGGACGTGGCAGGGGACAGGTCAAGCATAGGGGGGAAGTGGCGGGCACGACCAGGGCGGCGTAGGCCATTTCAGGCTGAGCAGAGGGCCAATTGGGTCGGGCCAAGGCCAGGTGGGCCGAGGGGGAGGCAGTGGTGGGCTTGGCCAAGCCCATAAAGGGTTTGAAACTTTTGAAATTTGAATTTTGGTTGAAATTTGAGATGGCTTTTGAATTCAAACTCAATTTGAAAATTTTCAATCAAGTAAAATTTTACATTCCCAAAAATGGGATGTTACATACTACTCTTCTACTCTTGCATTTGATCACAATCTGTATTGCATTCATACAGCAAGTAATTAGTACTGCATATGCTTATTAGGCTAGGAGAAGGCAAACAACCAAGCTAGACACTAGATAAGATATTACTTCTTTGGATCAGCCAGCTTTCAGCACAATCAGATCGATCAAATGCCCTTTCAGAAGGACAAGGGCAGGAAAGGAGAAGCACCGTCGCATGTGGCCAGCAATACTCTCTCGATCGAAGCTTTTTGGATGCCATTGAGTTTGGCGTGCTGTCGCGGCATTTAGGCACATGCAGACACGGAAGAGAAGAAAAGGATGGAAGAAAAAAAATGGTACGTCATTAGATCAGTGCTTCGATTACGGTGTGTACAATGACGTTTTAACAATTCAGTCCCCTGCCAGACTGGCACCTCTTGATTTTGTAGGCTAGATGATGCGATTAAATAATGGGATCTCGTCAGCTTCCCAGTTTTTGTGGTGTTGGGGAAAACGACGGTATCCTGTCACCTCGCAATTCTCTTTCAGAAATATTAACTTCTAAACAGTGCTTTCAATTTTTTTTCTGAAAGAAAAAAGTGGTGCTTTCATGCTCTTAGAAAAGAAAATTGTATGAATCCTAAAGAAAAAAGAAAACTGTATGAATCTTAAAGAGACATTGGTTATCAGTTGTTCCATTTTGCTGCTAAGTTTTGTTTGCTACCTTTTCCTTCCCTACTTCCTGTGGTTGATCTTATTCGAGTGTATTACCAAGCACCAAACTTGGCTTCTGATGCGCAGGGTTCAAAGGTTGGTCAGCTCAACTTCTAGCACCTGACACGTAAGTACATCAACCACGCTTTCTTCTTGTGCACGAATTAAAAGTGAAAAACCAGAATGAATCACACAGCACAAAAATGGTGCTCTCTATAGTTGATGTCCTTGCTGTCAAGCCTGGAACATTCTACTTTCCTACTTCATGTAGTAGCAGCTGATCACTATGATTCATACACCGATATTTTCATGCTCAATTCAGCCATAGGAGTACAACAATTCACAAGAAAAAAAATATTTTTCCTATTTCCAATCAGAAATATGATCTAAATGACACATCATGGATATCTGAATATCAATCCACGTGACAACACCATTTTGTACATCTTAGACAAATAATTGATTTTTTTCCTTGCTCATATAATCAGAAGATGATCAACAAATTTTACTAAAGAGAAGAATGGGGAAACCAAAAATTTGTAAAGAGAAACATCTAATACAGTGCCCCAACAATAAATCAATGGTCTTTATTGGTTTAATTGATCAAGGGCCTCCAAGAGTATAGGCCTGAACCGGTTGCAATCAAGCCTAACATTCTGCTTATCCATGAAGGTCTGCCTGATGAAATCAAACCCATGCTTGTGGAATGAAAGTGGGTTCGTGAAGATCTCATGATCCAGGGGGTATTGATCGGTGAGGCTGCTCTCGTGTACACTAATGCTGTACTGCTTGTACCGTAGGCCCATTTGCTCCGATGGGTTGCCGAAATCAATTCGGGATATCCAGTCTAGGCCACCCCACGGGACAATCTGAATTAACGTGGCATTAGGTGGCAAGAACACACAGTTTGTAAGCCCTGCACCATGGACACCCATCATCACATCGACGGAGTTAACTACCTTGGCGAAATGGGAGAGGTTAGAGCTCACATTGGCCTCTTCAACCACAACCTCGTAACCCATTGCCTCAGCCATTGCCACAATCTCGTTGAGATTAAGGAACATCCTTGTCCTCTGCCTGGAGATAATGAGCAGTCTCGGTTTGGTCTTGGGGATCTCACCAAGCACGGTAACTGCATCCCTAGGCAATGAGTAGGTCCTGCGCATGAACCTGTTAAAATCCACCATTGAGTAATTGTGCGGAGCCTTTGACGAGTCAATTGTGAACTCCATGTAAGCATGAAGGCCAACAATGGCATGCTTGAAGCAATGCACTTGATCATCGCTGTTGAAATCAATTAAGGGGTACTTGGATAGCTTCTCGAACACCACTTTGTACTTCCTTGTCCACCAAATAGCCATGTCTGTGATTAGGAATTGAACCTCACCATTGAACTGACTTGCAGTCGTGAAAAGGGGGACAAGCACATCAGTGAAGTCATGAAATAGATTTCCAGTGTATCCAGTCAGAGCGAAGACCACAGCAGGCACATCATGGTACTTAGTACACTCAGGTGCCACTTTGCTTGATTTCACCATCAGCTCGGTGATATGGCTAAGGCAGAATTCATCACCTTTACGAGGGTAAGGCTTAATTTTCCATAGCTCATCTCTCTTTGAACCGGCATGTTCCATGTACATGACAGAACTTGCATTCAGGTGAATCCTAATATTGCCTCGCATCTCACAGACATTGGCTCTGAAGTTTGAGAAATCACACAGCGGTTTCCTCTCCCACTCCACATTATCCGTGGCTGCAAAATGGAGTATCATCATTGAAACAGAAGAAACAGAAAGAGTTGGATATATCGATATCCCATTGTGAATGTGCAAAGCATCCTCAATTGAATATAAGGATGAATTGATTGACAGTATAAAGTGGTTAATCAATCAATTCTTTGAACTGTGACGAAAACCACCAGATTCAGATGACATATTGGTCTCATGGCTTACGTTTTTTTATCTACGATACTAACCTGATTGCTGAGATCTGTCCCTGCCAACACTCTTGTCAGCGTTCGTTTTGAGCTTAATTTCACCGTCTGTTTTGCCATCTGCAGACAACATCAGCAAGCCCACCACACCGACCAAGAACAAGTACCAGCACTGTTAACAAATACCAAAACGGCTATACCAACAGCTAGACAAAGAAACACAAGAAGTATCAGCGCCTGCTACCTTCTTGCTCGCCATTGTCGCTGTCCTCGGAGTCATGGATGGTATAGTTGGAAACAGTTGGGAGGGTCACCTTGTGATGCTCTTGGTGCCCCCCCTCCTCTCCTCTCCTCTCCTCTTCACCTCCACCACCTACAATACGGCACAGATTCCACCACCAAAGTTTCACACATAAAGCAAGCATCAATTCAAAGAGCCCAAATCTCTCGCGATCTCGGACCCCATGAATCGAATCCGAGCGGAACGAACTCGGTGGGCATCCAAAGACGGAGCTAGACAAAGAAATTATTGACGGATCGGAAGGTGACGGCTCACCTAACAGTTCAGATGCAGTGGCCTCCTCCTTTTTGCCCTGCTCGGGCTCACTAGTGAGCACCCTCTTCTCCTCCTCACTGGTTCCTGTCATAATTAAAGAGAAGAGTCAATACCATATGACATCTTAATAGAAAAATTCTAAGATAAACAAGTACAATAGTAGAGGCTAGGCCCCAAGATTTGGCGATGGGGTTACGGGAAGGTGGTCAAATTAGCTCTAAAGATTTCACCTTTGGCGTCCTCGCCGTCGTCGTCATCCACCATCTTGGGATCCTTGGCGGCGGGGAGGGTGTCGACGGATCTCCGGGAGTCGGCGTCGACCCGCTGGCGGATCAGGAGCGACCGCGGCGACTGGTCCACCGACAGCCGGCCGCTCACTGCGAGCGCAAGAATCGGGCAAGCACTTTGGTTAGCATCGATCCCAAGAATCCAAGAAGAAGAAGAAATGGCGGAGGTGGTGGTGGGTGGCGCCGCGTACGGTTGAAGAGGAGGGCGTCAGGCTTGGAGACGACGACGAAGGTGAGGGTGACAAGGAAGAAGCCGATGACGAGGACGAGCAGCCGCAGCCGCCGCGACTCCTGCCGGAGGCTCCGGACCAGCTTCGCCCGCTCCACCGGCTTCATCTCCTCCTCCTCCTCCTCGTGCTTCTTGCCTCCCGCTAAACAGAGCTCCCGCCCACTACCACCTAGCTAGCTATCTCGCTCGCGAGGAGAGGGAGGGAATGGGCGACGGATCAGAGCGGATGCGAGAGGAGAGGATGAAGCATTCGAGCGAGAGTATTTGAGCACGGACGGACGGGACGGGGTGAGGACTGAGGAGGGGAAGGGGGAAGAGTTAGGCCAGCCGTTTGGGTGGGGGCTGGATGCTGGGGTGGCTGCGCTTCCGTTCGCTTTCCTTCTCTTCCCTGCGCTGCGTCTTCTGCTGTCCGTGTGTTTGTTTGGCAGAACCAGCGTGGACTGATGGGAGCTCTGGGCGTTTATTGATCCGGAGTTTCCCGTTCCAAAGAAACAGCGGCAGTTGGTGCGTACGCTCTCGTCGTATCGTCGCCCTACCCAACACGATTGAAGCGCGGCAAATAGGAGTTCCATTCCTGAGACCGAACCTGTTATATCTCATCTAAATAATTACAATATACAAATTATATGCACGTTAAATGGAAAAACATGTGTTCACATTCCATAAGATCTTAATGTCTTTGCAAAATTTCTAAACATGTGTAGAAGATACACACGTATATGTATGCACGTGTGGTGATGTGAGTTATATTTATGCGTCTGCTTTATACCCTCTTAAAAATGGATGGCAATAGAAAAAAACGGTTTTTTCTGGTCTTCAACAAGAATGAACGCTGTGTAGATTCATATGGTTTTAAAATCTCTATATGTTTTAGGAGAAAGGGTTAATATTTGTAACACACTGTGCTACGACTTGGGGTGTTGAGACTGGAAAAGTTTCCACATTAATCGGATGAAAATGTGCAACCTGTTGATATTTTTATATCGGGTCCCAAGGTCCACAGAAATATTTATGTAATGTATCTTTATTTTTTTCTAATTGTTTGTACAACACAAAATGAAATAGCTGTAATTAATAAATCTGTAGATCGACTGTATCAATAGTATACTTAAAAAAGTAAGTACACTGAAAAGGAGCGTATGGACCGTAGCTATGATGTGGACAAAATAATTATAGCTTAAACATTTTTCTTTCAAATACAGTAATTTCGTCGTATTGCAATTAACATGCAACATATAAATCAGATTAATCTACAAACTCACATTTTTTCTCAACAATTATTTTTTTATTACATCTCACGTCCCTGTTTTTTTTTCCTGCACAAACTCACGCTAAGTTAATTTTCTATCAGCAAATATGATAATTGATATAAATTGGCTAACCTATTATCAGTACTGGAAAAGAATATTCCGTTGTTTTCATGCTCGACATTTATACGGATGTAACACAACCGCCCAACTCTTGCCATTTCCATACGATCTTTTGGATTATACAGTGGCAGGTGCATAATTCCTCGCTCAAATAATACAGTGGCAGGTGCATAATTCCTCGCTCAAATATGGTTTGTTATTGCTTCAGCATGCTGGATCTGTGTGACACATGAGCTGTCCACAATAGTTGCGTTGTAGATCAAAGCAAAACCCATGTACATGCATGTAGTTATAGCCTGAAGTACTGATGCTTCCTAATTTGAAAAGTAGAACGGTTATGATCACGCGCAGACCCATCCACGTGTTACATGCACTGATAGGTTATAGGGTTATAGAGGTAAAATTCTATTAGTTAATTCTTCCCAGTACTATTGTCAAGTTGGCCTAGACGCATTTGTTATATCAGGGAAGGCAAGTGGCTGGGACCCCTCCCGTTGGACGTCGGCGAAGAAGCTGGGGAAGAGATAGGGGCGGGGCCGGATCTAGGGAAGAAAGGGGAGCGAGAAGGGAAGAAAGGGGAGCGAGATGTTTAACTAACACCAAGTCAGGGTACATTTTCTTTCCAAACTTATCACACAAGGTATGTTATATACTTGACCAACATTATTGCAAACAGCTCATAAGCTATATATAGTGAATTAAACGGTGTTGGTTCGGATCACAAGCTATGAACCATTTTGTCCCGCATACTTGGCCCACATTGAGAGGATGAAGAATCTAAATCCATAATTATGAGTTAATGGTATGTTTTAGTAATTAATGATAATTATATTATGGAACTAATATTTTCTATAAGTTGAGTGAATACGTTATGTCCCATGGTGATAGATAGCTTGAGATAGATTCATATGTTGATTATCATCAAGTCAAGTAGAGGCATTATGGGCCCTGTTCTTTTCAGTTTTTCTACAGTAACTAGCTTTTAAACGGAGCATCTTTTTAAGATAGGGTCTACTAATTAATTGTAGTACATACTGTACCGACTTCATTTATATCAGCAAAAACCACACGTGAGTTTTGTTACTCTGTAATCTCTCGCACGAATAGCCCAAAAGCCACAAGCCGTAGCCAAAAAGAACAAGCCCATGTGCTTAAAGTCAACAACCCAGATTTGAAGTGGAGATGTTCGTTATCGAGTTTCAAGAGGATGCGTAAGGTAAATGTATAACTAGCATAGGCTAAGAATGTGTTCCTAGTCTTTTACCGGTCTCGGTGTTTGGTTGGAAGACCAGATTGCTAATATATGTTATCGTATTATTAAGAGGGGTCTTGACTAGTAGCTTGAGTGTATCATGTGTTGATAGCTCATTATGCTTGCTCTAGCTCTCCATGGCATGGTGCTAATATTTGCAAATGTATTTTGCAAATAGTTAAGGCTCATGCATGATCTTTGTTACATGTGACTTAGATTTACGAATGTGTTTTGCAAACGACTTTAGTCCATGTTCCCGATCCTTGATGCATGATTCAAGAGCTTCGCAAATGTGTTTTGCAAGTTTGTTATGGATCATGTTCCATTCTTGTTTGCTTGGTACTAAAATTTGCGAATGTGTTTTGCGAGTTGTTGAAGTACATACACTTCTGTCCGTGTTGAATTTTTTCTTCAGCGGTCAAACCACCATGTGTTGGACGATCTGACTAGTGAGGGCGGTCTAACTACACGTTGGTTGGTGGTCTGACTGGCCCTCACTCGGAATGTCCGTTTTGGTCGATTCGGTCATTTTGGCAGAAGCTCCATTTTGTGAACTTTGTGGTAGTGGTTTGACCGGTGGAGTAATTCAACTGAGGTTCTATAGTTGATAGTCTTTTACCAGAGAGCATGTTTTTGTGCCTTCTTCGGTTCTCAGTGAGCAGTTAGACTGGTAGGGAAGTCCAACTACACTTGTTGTGGTAGTCAAACCGCCCTTGCCCTGTGATGGCTAATTTTTTAGTTGTTGAAGGCAGGGCGATCTGATCGGCCATATGTTGACGATTAGACCGACCTAGGCCAATTTTTGTTGGAACTTTGTGGCAATGGCTAGTTTTGGGTGTGAATATAGATACCCTTTTACGGCCGGTTGGACAAGGTTGTTGGTGCCATATTTTTCATTCTTGAGTTAAAGAGCAAACCTTCTCATCTCTTTTGTGCATGTGTTGCACTAAGTAAGTTGAAGAGGCAAATTCCTGTGCATGTGTTGCACTAAATGAGCTTGGAGAGGCAAATCCTTATGCATACGTTGCATTTGGTGGTGGATTTCGTATTCATTAAGTTTTAGCACTTAATTCATTCAAGTGAGTGTCTCTGACTTATTACTCTTGGTGTTTATCGACACTTAAACGGCTTGGAGGAGTTGAGCTAGTGATATTCTCAAAGGTACTTGTAAGAAGGCCTAGGCATTTGTCATTGACTTGGTGCTTGCCACCTCTGGAGTGGAGGTCCGATTCAATTGGGCTTATCTCAACGTTGATTAGGGGGACCGGTAAGTTCGAACACCACAGTAAAAAGAGACCGTGTCATCTTGTGTGGTTTGCTCTCTTGCGCTTTATATTGTTGCAATTTACAATTCTAGAATAAATTGCTTACTTATCACCCTAGAATTGCAAATTTTGACATAGACATAGACTATTTTGACAATGTACTTTCCACTTCCATGATAATTAGAAATCATGTTGCCATTGCAAGATCCGGAGTCTTCGGCAAGGAAAATAATGAAGTTTAGCTTATTCATCCATTCAAAGACCTGTTTGTAACAAGCTATTCATCGAAGGTCTTAAATGTAAAAATTGGGTACTCATATACTTTAACCTTTGTTTTTAATATAAACAGATAATTTTTTTCTAAAAAAACTATGCATTGCAAACAAATGCGTTAACCTTCGTACCCTACATATTTAACCACTTGAAACTTATTTTAGCACCTATAAAGAGACTTCATACATTGGCCATTTTGGAATGCGAGAAATTCACAGATTCGGAAATCCTTGAAGAGAAGATTCCTATGGGAATAAAATTGTTTCTATTAGATTTAATTGCATGGGACTATTCTCATGCGATGATAGCATGGAATGTGTGCTGTGTTCCTGTATTCGTGTCCGTCTAGGTGTTCTATATTGTATTGGATGAAAGCTTCGGAAGCATTATTACTTTTGGCACTGTTTCAGACTGTATTCATAAAAATAGTAGTATGAAAACCATATTGACAAAAATATTATTTTTGCCATCCGGCGGCCGGACGGCAGCGCTCGTGAGGTGAGGCGTGGCGCTGCCGCCGGCGGCAGGCAACCTGTCGCCCAGGGAGCAGGCGGCAGGTATCGGCCTAATTACCTGCCTAATTTTTTTTCCAGTTCAGTGTTAGTTTGAATTTTTAAATATATCAAATAAGCTCAAAAATTATGAAAATTTATGTACAGTCTCCTGATACAACGTTATTCGCAGTGTAATTTTTGAGGAATTTTATCATGGAGAATGTTGCTCAAAAGTTCATACAATTTTGATATTTTTACGAGTTTTTACATATAGCAAACGAGCTCAAAAAAATGATGAAATTTTATGTGAAGCCTCCCGATGCAGTAATAGTTACTATGTAATTTTTGGGAATTTTATGCGGTCCGAGTTAGCCACGTTTGTTCGGATTAACTTAACCATGAATTTAACGAATATTTTACATTTTTTTATAATTTGATAAATTATGAATTTGTATAATTAAAAGTAATTACAATACTACAAAAAATGCATCACATGATGCGATATAGCTCACTCTTCTGAGCCATTGCTATCTTCTCGCCGCGCTTGCCTGTCCGTACGTGGTCTTGTCTTCCGTCGCGCACGAGCATGTCCCGTTGAGTTCGTCAGTCGGTCCAGAGGTTACGTATCGGGTCGGAGGAGGTGTGGAGATCATTCTGTCTGCTCAATAGGTGGCGGTGGTCCAGTAGGCTAAGGTGCGATCTGTTGGGTCGGAAGGGTCAAGTCGTCCAAGCGAGACATGCCGAATCATGAATGTCCGCAATAATATCGTGTACGAATGGCTCTAGAAATCCCCCTTGTGGTGCGAACGAGCTCTCGCCTTGACCATACGACGTGGTAGCGAAGCTAGAGGAGCTTTGCTCACCGAAGTGTCCAAACACTCGGTATGCCGAGAACGCTGAGCCTTGCCCTACGTACGATGCAAACCCTAGCACCGTGTACTGCTCTCTAGAAGCATCTAGGAGGCCCATGTCGTCGTCAGTGGACTCGTCGTCACCCCCATGTTGAATTGGAGGCCGCAAGACGAAACGATATTATTCACAACAAATATTCCGGATGTACAATACGAATCTCATACTCCCGAATGTGCAGCGAAGATAAACGACGAGGAGCGGTAGTCTGTGCAGGTGGTGCGAACGAAAAAAGGGATGTATCTCGACGACAGACCTGCGGCGGGAGAACACCATGATGTTAGTGGAACGCAAGACGTAATAGAAAAAACATGTAGGTTCGTACGTAAGTTATCTCCTCGTCGGTACGACGCATGGATGATCGGCGGCTAGTACTACGATGTCATGCAGACTCAGTATATTGCGATGGCCGTCCGAACTCACTAGGTCGCAATGACCTGGTGGGTGAGCATGGTGCCCCCACTAGGTGGCTCATGTGCACGCTGCGATTCGAGGAACGGCTGTAGGTAAGGTTGTGCACTATTTTTTTGGTCTGCTTTAGGATGAACTTCATAATCTTCTGCAGGGCTGGTGGCGTCTCTAGACTACTGATGGCGGCCTCCAACGCGCTTGCGATGCGCTATGCCCGCTCCAACTAAAGTGACATATGAAACAGGTTCAGTAACAAGCAGTACGAATTTATTGAATGGAACGATAAGATATTTGAATTGTCTTACGCTGTCATGCCGCCGCGAAGCGTTATGAGGATCGATGGAGCGGTCCAGACATTCCTCATGCGTGATATGCTCGGGGCGATCTGGTGGAGGAATGGTCAGTCTGCTGCGTGACCGCGGTACGTACCATACCACGTACTTGTCGTACGTCTGGACGTCGTACGGACGCTGCTCCATGATGACATCGACGTGTGCCCTTCCCACCCATGCCGTCGTCCACTGCTGCTGCATTGGCCGCCAGTGCATACCATGCCGACCAGCCCTCGATTGCTTGCATTTCCAAAATCATCGACGTTATATAGCAGGACATATGAAAGTGTACACAATAGTCGGATGGAGTTTGACTCACCGGTGCACGGCATGCGGTAGGAACCTACCATCTAGAGGGGCCATGGCCTGGTGCAAACCCAACTGCCTCATCATGCGCTTTGGCGTGTAGCCACCACCATGTACGAGAACACCAGATGGTATGTCGTTGTCCATAGCTCTCCATCCTCCAGGCAATGCAGGGATACACGAAGCACGAAATCTACCATCCAAGGAGTCCATATGACGTCGCTATCGTGCAACTACTCGGACTCGTTATGCCACAGCAAGTAGCACCTCGATGGTTTGCCCTTCGCCCACCGCAGACAGGCAGCAGTCCATCGCATGCCCATAGTAGGCCCGTCTATCAGGTCATCGGCGAACTCACCAAACGGGTGCACTGGCATCACGATCATAGAACGTTTGACAAGGACGTGCTCCCAACTCCACAGCTGCAAGAGCACGTAGCAGATGGCCAGATTGGGGGTACCACTAGTGGCGCGCTGGCGAGCGTCACATAACCCCCGATATGTGGCGCACATAACCACTGATCCCCAGCTGTACCGAGGCATCACCCCAAACTCTGCATCCACCAAAGACTCTGTGAGGCCAATGAATTCGGCGTTGCAAATATCGTCGTGTGTGGCTGGAAACATGCTCCAACCAAAGAGCTGGATAAGGAACGCGACGAGATGTGTCCTGATGACCTCCGGCGTTACAAACTGCGGGCATATACTGAAATTGTTAAGCCACGTGCGAGGGACGTCACGTGCACTCTCCGGGATAGGCCGGCTGAACCGGTCCGCCAACATCTCCTTCGATCGGTGATGCGGTGGAACAAGTCGTCGCCTCAGGGGAGACCCGTCAAGAATGTGCAGTCCTTCAGAGAGACTATCATATCACCCTAAAGAAAGTGGAATGCGTGAGTCTCGGGTCTCCACCTGTCCACCAGTGCCGCGAGCAGACTACCGTCGATGGTGAACTCATGCCTGGTGGAGATCAGCCTCACAAAGGACAACAAGCCCGTGGCCCGCAATGTTGGGACGTAGCGCTCGTCCAGCGCCCACGGATCCCTAGGGTAGCCTGAACGGCGAAGGGCCAGCCGCGTCACCCGTCATCTATGCGTGGCAGCGGTGTTTATCATCGTACGAGTGTTCTAGAAGCTCCGGTAGAGCCATACCTACCAGTACATACGACAGACAAAATATTAGTGTGAACATTAATAATTACTTCATAATACAATTTACATTAATTATGACTAACTAAATAACAGTAAATATCACTACGGGAATAACGTCGAAAGCATGGTATAAAAAATTACCTATCTTTCGGGGGAACTAATCAACACTTCTGCGTCCTCAATGACTTATGCACCGCCTTCTCCAAATATTTAGGTACACACTATTAGTTTTGATAATACCTTGCAACAAATGGGACATACGGAATATTGCTGCGAATATTCATAATGACAGCTACATACTACAAGTCAGTGATTACATGCGTGCGTGAATACTTCACAACTTACCAATAATTTGATTACTCATCCGAAAAAAGATGAGAGCCGTTCATTACCATCGTCCTTAGCTCTAACTCATTACTTACTCCGAACTAACAAATTATGGGTACCGTATGTATACAATAATAGTACAAACTATGTCTAAATTACTACGACGTACTTACTTCGTAATACAAACTACATTAATCACGACTAACTAAATAACACTAATTGACTATGATTACGAGAATAATATCGAAAGAATACGATAAAAAATTACCTGTCTTTACAGAGAAGAAATTAGCACTGTCAATTTTGAGCTACGCACTGGCTTCTCGAACTAATGATCAACGACCGCGACAATGACCTTCTGCGATGAGCGACTGGGACACTGCCTTCTAGATCGAATGAGCTATGTACTCGCCAGAGGTGGATATTTATGCCTAAGTGAAATAATCCATTATCACTACTAGCGCTTCGGGTGAGGGGGGACGATATTGTAAGAATGACAAATGTGCAAACGAGGGAACGGGCGAGGGGACGACACTCAAATAATGACATTAGTGTGAATGAGAGAGCACGCAAGAGGGGCACATACAGAGAGAGTGATACTGTGAGAACCGGATAGCTACAAATAATATATACTATGATTGCCCAACACATGGCACTTCAAAACAAGTGTTATGATCGTTAAATTTATGGTTAAGTTAATCCAAATAAAGTGGCTAATTCGGACCGCATAAAATTCTCAAAAAATTACATTTAACTATTACTGCATGGGAAAACTTCACATAAAATTTCATAATTTTTAGAGCTAATTTTCTATATGTAAAAGCTAGTAAAAATATCAAAATTTTATGAATTTTTGAGCAACATTTGCCATGGATAAAATTTTCCAAAAATTACACTACGATGAACTTTGTGTCGGGAGGCTGTACATGAATTTTCGTAATTGTTTGAGCTCATTTGATATATTTAAAAATTCAAACAAACACTAAACAGAAAAAAATTAGACAGGTAATTAGGTTGGCTAATTAGCTGGCCTAATTACCTTCCGCCTGGTGCTTTGCCTGCCATCTGCTCCCTAGGCGACATGCGCCTGTCGCCGGCTACAGCGCCACGCGTCGCCTTGCGGGCGCTACCGCCTGACCTCCAGACGACAAAAACGATATTTTTTAATATAGTTGTTATATTACTATTTTTATAAATATGATATAAAATAGTGTTAAAAGTGATTTTGATTCAAAGCTTCTGTGGGTTATCGCCAAGACACCACCTTTCAGTTTCCTAAGAAATACTTGTGTTAAAGTACGATGCGAAAGTGTCCGCACTCTCCGTCTCAAAAAGAAAAAGGGAAGTGTGAAAGCTCGTTTGCTGGGAAGTGTGAAAGCTCGTTTGCTCGGTGCATCTGCACAAGCACGGCTCATAAAAAAATGTTCCCGTCGAGACAGTGGAACGCAATACACGGATAAGCACCAGCGGAAAACTCCAATTATCAATTTTGTTGCTCTCGTCTCGTTGGTGCTGAGGCATAGTTTATTCAAATAGTATCGTACACAGAGAACTAACATTGCACCACACAGCTTAGTTTTTTTTTTCTGGCACATAGCTTATGGCTTTCTTTGAACTAACAAATAAGAATAAGACAATTTCTCTATCGTCTTTTCGAAATAACTTAGTGGGACAATATTTTCAAAGCAGTTTATCTGTATTCAGCATGTCCGCACAAAATACTCAATCTAAAGCTAAAAATTATTAGTCACAGCTATAAACATTAAATCTTGTGATCTGCCTGAGCAAACAGATTTAAGGCGCAATAATATAAACGAGAAGACACTACAATAATTAGTTGACGATCGACATAGTGAAAAATATTTGCATCTGGTTTTGTCAATGTGTTCCGACTGGCCGACAGGCGCCAGGTTTGACTGAGGAGTGAGGAGGGACGAGAGAAAAAGGACAGAGAAAAACAAGTTTTGTTTGACTCTTTTTCTCTCTTTGTTATAAGCTGCTTTCCTATTTCCTCGCAAAAGACAAAAAAAAGTTCTTTCCAATCACGGCAGGCCATATTTCACTTGCCAGGATTGTTCAACAACACCTCATGCCCTGCCTAACTGTATATGTTAGGATGGATCAACGTGACAAGGTGAAAGTGATAGAAGACACAGCCCAAAATTTTGCTTTCTCTCGGTTTAACTAAATATCTCAAAAGGAAGAAAAGTTTTATCTTAAGGTCATACATCCTGAGCCACTGCCTAATTAGCCATTTTTTTTTTTTGAAATAGGCCAGGAGCTCTGGCAATTAATTTAAGAAAGGAGCCAAGCACCCGAGTTAGAGATGGCGTGGGTAAAGACGCCGAGCGCACATTCTATCAACTGAGCAGCCCGCTCGGTTCCTCCAATGAACTGAATGAAGTTTATCTGATGAAGTTCCATTTCATTTATCAAGATATAATCTGCTGTAAAGCCTAACCAATCCCATGTGTTTCTCTCTCTTTTTGACGAGGTAAATTTCATGGGTTTCTAAATGTGTTGTTACTCTTTGGGGACAATGACCAAACTTTCGCCAAACTAATGAAACTAGAGTCTAGTTTGTAACGCCCCCATTTCTGGAGACGGTACGGAACTCCATAACTGTACAAGAATGAACAGTTACAGAGTTCGAATTAAAGCGATTATCACAACAGTACATACATACAATAAAGACTTCACTTTATTACAATATAAGGGTAAGGTTAGTATAACAACGGGCGCGCAGACCCACAAACCACAATATTACAAAATACACCCAGGCGGCCTGAGCGAGGCTAAGACCTAACACCAATCATCATCGGACATGACTGGCTCCTCCGGGCTCCTTCTTCCATTTGGTTCCTCTTGTATCCATTGACCTTCTGGTAAATTGTTTAGCAAGTCATGAGTACCACCGTACCCAGCAAGCCACAAGGGTAATCCTTTTGTACTATATGCAAGGATATTCAAGGATGGGTATATATATAGGGGTTTATTACACTGGTGGATGCAGTTTTATTTGCAAACAATCAAAAGTAAAACATTTGCTCCTTAAGATCAGGGGGTTTTCAATTATCAAAGCGTTCATCATTATCCATCTTAACATCAAAGATCTACTTATGCCTCATGCTTGGAATCACTCAATTAACACAGCTTCATTAACCGGAAGCACGGCGTATTCGAATACCATTATTTCACTCTGCAGAGTTGCTCAACTTTACCCACACGATTCCTTAACTCCCTGACGAGTTAAGAAAGCCAGGTCGTTTCACTGCTCATTTCTTTATATAGACTCTACCTGGTAGCATCGCTCAGTCACGGCCACATGTTCAACCTGAACCTCCTCTGCCGTTTTAGGCCAACACTGCCATTGTTAGGTACCCGCAGCATACCTAACTCCCACGTCATCAACACACCTCAGCCTGTAGAGGTTCAATCGAATTGAGCAGCTACTAAACCAGTGTTGACGAATCAACTCACGTGGTGCGGCGATCACTATGTTCTTTCTTTGGCACAAGGTTCTTGTCCTTATATTTTCACTGAGGCACCAACCACAAACTTCTGCTGAGCTCAACAGCACCAGCCACCACCAAACCAAACAGCCTCCATCCTAGGGTAGAGTGGTAGGCCTAGTCAGGATAACAGGAGTCCCTGACCTCTCTACCTTAGGTCCAAACCAGGGGTTTGGTCGTGGGCGTTAATCACAGTGTGATAACCCCACTTTCTGACCCTCCCCCTAGTTCTCCCAATGATAGAGTCGTGGGCTTGGATCACATCGTGATGACCCCACATTCTGACTCCTACCTCGGGTTCTACCAAAGCAGAGCCGTGGGCTTGGATCATATCGTGATGACCCCACATTCTGACTCCTACTTTGATGTACATTTTCCAACTCTAATGGCCGTGACCAAAGTCACTTAGTAGTATAAAATGTCATGTGAGATGATCGTAATTCTTAATCTGAATTCGGTAATTACTAAGGTTGTCAAGGTGAATATGGCCATCAAGTAGAACAGGACATTTATCAGTGGTAGGAATAACTAAATATCATATCATTCTAAACATTTTAGTTTAAGCAATTAACATTTTACAACTAACCATAATGCAAATATCATATTAAATATTGTAATTTTATGGGATTCAGCATGATCAAAAACTTATGACTTGCCTTGCTGATCTGGGATCTCGACAATCTCGTATAACTGTGCAACAGGCTCTGGATCTGCAATGGCAACCTCGACGAACTCGGGAGCTAGCGCAAACACATAAAATAACAATACAAGTCAAACCTTGATTTTAATAAAATCAAGGAAATCAATATAATAAAATAAGCATCAAGCATAAAACCTTTAAAAATATTTTTGAGCAATGTTAAAGTTCCATTTTTGGAAAATGAATGATATTTGAGTTTTTGAATAAAAAGTAAATAGATTTTACTAAGTCTAAAGTCTTATATTTGAATTTATAAAATCCTAAAATTTAATGTCAAGAAGATAAATACCATTTTTGAATTCTAGAATTTATTCTGGGCAAAACAATGTATTTTTGTAATTTTTGGGATTTTCTAGAATTTTCTACAATTTTTAACATATTTTCTGAATTTTATAACTCGGTGAGCGATGCTGGGCGGCTACTGCATGCACAGTGCAGCCCGGCCCGCGTGCCGCAATCTTGACAGCGGCCGAGTGGCCCCTGACCACGGGCTTGGCGGCCCAGCGGACAGCGCCACGTCCGCCCGATGGGCGACACGCTGCAGCAGCGGACGGCGTGATTCCGCAGCTGCGGGCGCTCGGATGGTACCGTTATGAAGAATCAACGGCCCACGTTTAAACATCAGTGGACGCACTGGATTAGTTCGAGCGGATGACTGAGATGATGCCACGTCTCCCGGGGTCGTCTTCTTCCTCATGGCGGCCTTTCGGCCGAGAGCGGTGGCGCGCCCACGGCGGATCGGCGAGGCTAGGGCATCTGGGAAAGATTGGTTTCTGCTGAAAGGTAGTGGGAGAGCTCGGGGTTCCATTTATGGGCTTTGGAGAAGACAGGGATGGCTAGAGTAGGCTAGCGGCGACCGAGGGAAAGTGCTCTCCACGGCGGCGCTAAGGAGCTCGGGTGGTGAGTGAGCTAATTCGGCGGGTTTTCACCATCTACGGTACACCAGGGAGCTATTGAAAGTGGTTGTATAGCTAGGGAAAGACCCAAATGGGCTGGCCACGGTGAGGTCATTGCCCTCAGTGGCGGCCTCCGACGCCAGGACTCTAGGCTGACGCCCGACCTCGGATGAGTTTACCAGCATGATCAGGAGGTAGTGAGGAGCATGTGAACAAATGGAATCGGAAGGGAGCTCGTCGGCGTTCCAAGCGATGAGAGCTCAATTAACTGGGTGAGGGGGTTTGCGTGGCTGCTGGAAAGCGTAGGAAAGCGAGAGAAACGAGTTTTATGCTCCGTGCAAGCTGGTTGCCCTCGGCTTCTCTTGGTCGCGCTCGGGCCACGTCGGCGGCAGAGAGGGGAAGGCGCTGGATTAGCGTGGGAGTTAGGTGGGCGAGGTGGCACTGTTGCCCTGCCCATCCTTGACCCCGATTGACCGAGCGAGAGAGGAAACCGCGAGACGGCTTAGCTGTGGCAGCGGCGAGGGCGGAACTTGACGGTCTTTTGCGAGGAGAGGCGAACGGCAGTGGAGACCAAGCAGGTGGGGCGGCGCCTGGCGGTGGCGCCAAGGGAGGAAGTGGCGCCCAAACCCGCGGAGGAGGAGGCGACGCGCGGACGGCAGCTTCGGGAAGGAAGGGGGAGAGGCGCCCGCGCACGAGTGACGCCAGAGAAGGGCGAAGGCGTATTCGCCGAAAACGGAAAGCGTATTTCCACCGAAAATTTCCGAATTGGGTAAGTTTTTGTAAATTCAGGAAAAATTCAAAATAAATTCTAAAAATTTGAAATTTTGGGGCTGTTTCAACCTACCCCCCTTAAAGAAATCTCGACCCCGAGATTTAACTGGGTTCAGAAAATAAATTTGGAAAATCCTGCTGTAAATCCAATTCCTTTTCCCATGTAGCTTCTGTAGCGGTATGATTCTTCCACTGAACTCGGCACAATCTGACATTCTTGTTTCTGAGTTGTCGTTCTGTTGTTTCAAGTATTTGCAGAGGTTCCTCCGAATACGTTAAATCTTCTTGAAGTTCAATCTCTTCCATCGATCTTGTTTGGTGTGGTCGCCTTAAGTATTTTACGGTGTGACACATGAAAGACGTTGTGTACTCTAGCCAGATTGGGTGGCAACTGTACTTCATACGCTACTTCACCAACTCTCTTTGTAATTTGAAACGGACCCACATATCTGGGTGCTAATTTTCCCTTGACTTGAAATCTTTTGACAATTTTAAAAGGCGTGACTTTGAGATAAACAAAATCTCCCACTTCAAAACTCAAATCTTTTCTTCGAGTATCTGCATAGCTTTTCTGACGGTCTTGTGCAATCTTCATGTTTTCTCTGATGATTCTGACATGAGCTTCAGCATCTTGAACAATTTGAGGTCCGAGATATTGACGTTCTCCAGCTTCAGTCCAATTCAAAGGAGTTCTACATTCTCTGCCATATAGTGCCTCAAATGGTGACATTTGTATACTAGCTTGATAGTCGTTGTTGTTATCTGGCGTGCAAATGGCAGACATGTATTCCAGGCTGCTCCATACGTTATGGCACATGCTCTCAACATGTCTTCAAGTATTTGATTTACTCTTCGATCGTCCTCCGATCGTGGATGGTAAGCCGTACTGAAAGCTAAGTCAGTACCCATTGCTACCGAAGTGAATTGAGCACCCCTATCTGAGACAATCGTCTTGGGAATCCCATGATATATTACAATCCTTGTCAGGTAAATCTCTGCCAATTTATCCTTGCCATAAGTCTGCTTGATAGGAATGAAATGAGCTACTTTTGTTAATCGATCAACAATGACCCAAATAGCATCATACCCTTCCTTTGTCTTTGGTAAACCAGTAATGAAATCCATCCCAATATTATCCCATTTCCATTCTGGTACTGGCAATGGATGTAATAGACCAGAAGGTTTTTGATGGTCTATTTTCACTTTTCTACACACGTCACATTTAGTCACATACTCTGCTATTTCTTTCTTCATGTTATTCCACCAAAACTTTTTCTTCATTTCTTTATACATCTTGGTGCTTCCAGGGTGTATAAAGAAATATGAGAAATGGCCCTCTTTCAGAATCATATCTTTCAACTCCTTATTATCAGGTACACAATAACGACCTTTGAAGGTTAGAATCCCATGTTCATTTTCAATGAATTCTATTGAACCTTTTTCTTGACTGTCCTTTTTAAGCCGTTGTGTCGCTTCATCCTCATCCTGTGCAGTCTTGATTTGATCTGTCAACGTTGGTTGAATTTCCAGTGCTGTTAACATGCCATGTTCAACTACTGTTAAATTCAGCTTTTGCATTTCTGCCACTAGGTGTAGAGGTTGGTCGACTTCACTGATCATGCCTGAATATGGTCTTCTGCTAAGTGCATCTGCTACTACATTTGCTTTGTCCGGGTGATATTGAAGGTCGATGTCAAAGTCTTTGATTAATTCTAACCATCTTCGCTGTCTCAGATTTAACTCAGGTTGAGTGAAAATATATTTTAGGCTTTGATGGTCTGAAAATATTTCAGAATGATTTCCCAATAAATAGTGCCTCCATATCTTCAAGGCATGAACTACTGCTGCTAACTCCAGGTCATGTGTGGGATAATTTTCCTCATGTGGTCGTAGCTGTCTTGAAGCATAAGCTACAACTCTTCTATCTTGCATTAGGACACACCCTATTCCATGTTTCGATGCATCACAGTAAATCTGAAATTCTTTCTCTGGATCTGGCAATATTAAGACTGGTGTCGTTGTTAACTTTGTCTTCAACATTTGAAAACCTTCTTCACATTTTTCTGTCCATTCAAAAGGTCTGTCTTTCTTGAGTAACTGAGTAAGTGGACGGGCAATCTTTGAGAACCCTTCTATGAATCGGCGGTAATAGCCTGCCAATCTAAGAAAGCTTCTCACTTCTGTGACAGTTTTTGGCTGCTTCCATTCCATCACAGATTTGATTTTCTCAGGATCCACTTTGACCCCTTCTTCACTGATTCTATGTCCCAAAAATGCAACTTCTTTCATCCAGAAGTCACATTTACTGAACTTTGCATATAACTGGTGTTCTCTTAGTTTGGTCAATGTAACATGCAAATGTTCTTTATGCTCTTCTTCACTCCTAGAATAAATCAATATGTCATCTATAAATACTATCACAAAACGATCCAACTGTTCCATGTACACCAGATTCATAAGACTCATGAAATATGCTGGGGCATTGGTCAGGCCAAAAGGTACTACTGTAAACTCATACAGTCCATACCTCGTGGTGAATGCAGTCTTCTCTCGATCCTGCTTTCGGATTTTCAATTGATGATAACCCGATCGCAGATCGATTTTGGAAAACACCTTTGCTCCTTTGAGTTGATCAAACAAATCATCAATTCTCGGCAGTGGATACTTATTCTTAATGGTAACTGCATTTAATCCCCTATAATCAACACACATTCTTAGGCTCCCATCTTTCTTCTTGACAAACAGAACTGGTGCTGACCATGGTGATACACTGGGACGAATGAATTCTTTTTCCTTCAATTCATCCAGTTGTTTCTTTAACTCCTTCAGCTCACTTGCTGACATTCTATACTAGTGTTTGGTAATAGGTTGTGTGCCTGGTACCAACTCTATTGCCAATTCTACTTGTCGATCAGGGGGTCTACCAGGTAACTCTTCAGGAAATACATCTAGGTATTCTTGTACTACTGGTACTTGTATAGCTTCACTAGTTATTGCACTGTGTACATCCCTTTTTACCTTGTGAATCAGGTTATGATCAGTATGCACTATCCTCTTCTGGTTTTCAGGGTTGGTCAGGGTTACTGTTTTTGCTTCACGGTCTACTATGGCTTTATTTTTAGTAAGCCAATTCATTCTCAAAATTACTTCCAATCCTTTCATGTCCAACAATAACAAGTTGGCTTTAAACTCTAATCCATGGATTTCTATAGTGACATCACTACATCCAAAACGGGATTCCATTTTATTTCCAGGTGTTTGGATGGCATAATATTTTTTGTAAAACAACCATTGCATTTGATTTCTTGAAGCAAAATCCATGGACAAAAGGAATGCGTAGCACCAGAGTCAAACAAAATTAATGCAGGCTTTGAGTTGACTGGGAACATACCTACAATAACATCATTTGCTCCTGCTGCATCCTCTGCTGATACATAATTAATTCTCCCTTGGAAAATCTGGTTTGCCACTCCTTTGCCTTTCCCTGCATGGTTATTTGAGGAAGAACCAGCAGGTAACATCACTGTGGTTCCGGTTGGCAATGAAGATCTTGTTTGGATCACTGTAGTCTTGGTGTCCTGTGTTTGGTTTCCAGCTTGAATTTTAGCTACATCTGCAGGCAAATTTCTTTTTGGGCATTGATCCCTAAAATGTCCTGCCTGGCCACAATGATAGCAATTCTTCTTCTGCGGACAGTTGGTCTGATAGTGATTTCCCCCACAGATAAAGCATTTCACTGACTGTAGCTGGACTCTACTGCCTTGTTGAGGAGCATTAGATTGTCGCTTTGGCACGAGCATCACTTGACGAGTGGCTGGCTGTCTATTCGGATTGGGCACAAAAGTTTTCACTCTTTGTGGGTTAGGTGCTGAGGCAGATGGCAGTTGCATAGCCTTTCTCTTTTTAGACTCCTCCATCTCACCTCTAGCTTCCTCAGAAGTGACCAGACAATCCACCATATCAGACAAGTCCTTAAAACGTGTTGCTGATATATGAAATTTCATAGATTTCTGCAATCCTTCTCTAAACTTTTCCATCTTCTTTTCTTCATTCTTCACATCTTCCGGAGCATATCTCGATAACTGATTGAACTGATGTAAATACTCCATTACTGTTTTTCCCCCTTGCTTAAGTGCCAGAAATTCTCGGCGCTTAGCTTGCATGACTCCAGAAGGAACATGAACTTGCCGGAAAGTGTCTTCAAAGTCCTTCCAGGTTATCTCTTGTTCTGCATGCATAGTCTGATAATTTATCCACCAAGTGGCAGCTTGCACTTGGAGTTGATGGGTAGCATACAAAACCTTTTCTTTATCATCACATTGCATTGTATTCAATTTTCCTTCTATATCCCTCAGCCAGTCTTCGGCTGCTAAGGGGTCCGAAGAAGTAGAGAACACAGGTGGTCTAGTCTTTTGGAAATCATTCCATCTAGACGTTATTGGTGTTCCTGTTGCTGTTACTCCTGGGGAACCACCTGGGGTAGTGGCTCGCATCATCAACTGCTCCAACATTTTAGATTGTTGTTCCAACACTCTGGCTTGATTCATTTCTGCTTGATGACGGTTCTGTTCTATCATGGCCAAGATATTTGCAATTGCATTTTGATTGTTTGGGACTTCCTCAGGTCCCGCTGGTTGATTATCAGGGTTAGGTTCCATTCCTGCCATTGTACTTCTGTATTTGGGAAATTTTGGAGTTAACTTTTACAGCGGTTTTCTTTTTACATGTTTTAAACAAATAAGAAAATTTTGAATTTTTAAACAAGTATAGAGCAATTTAAAGCAGGGAATAAATTAAGCAGGTAAAAACATTTTAGAAATAACAAAGCAAAGCTTATATTAACATACAAGCTGCAAACAAAGGTAGCCATACATTACATAATTTGCAAACAGAAAATACACTACTAAGCGTTCATCCTGCTAACCACTATACAGTCAAAAGTCCTGCACTAGCACTGACTATTCTATCTACACTGTCCAAAAGTAAGTCTCTACTCTCGCTGTCAGGCGCTCAGACTACTCCCTACACTGTCCTCACCATCCGCTGGATGGTGGCCTACTGTCAGTGTACCAAACTATCTCATCAGGATCCTCCTCGTCCTCTGTATCCTCAGCTGGAGCCTTCCCCCTATCATCACCAGCTGCTGGTGGTGCTGAAGGAGGAGCAGGACGAAATAGCTGACGATACTCCACAGTAGTGAGGCGTCGTCAAACTCGGGGAGAAGAAGGACCGGCTAACTCTCCAGTGATAGGGCGTCGTCGATGTCGTGAAGTAGAAGGACCCTCTGGCACCAGTGCCTCTGGAACCAGTGCCTCAGGCTCCACAGAAGAGGATCTGCAGTACGACACATGCGTCGTCCTCTGGAACGTCCGGCGACTCACCACACGCGGACAACTCTCCTGCCTCCACCATATCTCTACGGTGGATCTCCTGCTGTAGGGCTCGGAGCTCGTCCACGGCTGGCGAGCTGGCCGACGCAACTCTGCGACTCTCGATGGCCCCTGTGGTACACCACCTCTGCTTGGACTATGTACCGTGAAGCAACCCCAGACGTACATCGTCCTCGGGCGTGGCTGCGGTGTGACGTACCCTCCGCCCTGGCGGACTCTGCAGGGCACCGTGTCGTGGCGAGTATCAACAAACTCGGCGTCGTAATAACGCCTCAAGTGTGTCTGGCGTCTCTCGCGCGTCTGTCTGCGTCCCACTCCAACACTCTCCGGCCCACAAACCTCCTCTCCCTGTCTGGGCGGACAGGCAAAGGAGTCAGGCCTACTCGGGCCCTCCACTCGCGACTCCCATCAGATAACTGATGAGTCACGGCGTGGAACACGGGGCGGTGCCAAGCTGTCGCTCCTAAGAACTGCTGCATCTCCCGAGGCGGTAGCAGCCATCCAACCACCTCGGGCCTCGAATGGATAATATGGACCATCTGTTTAACAAAGAAAAACTTACTGTTAGATACAATTTAACGTAAATATTTGCAGAAAGCGAAAATTTAAGCATAATTAAATTTAAAGCGACAAAGTAGCATTTAAGAAAAGACGACAGTATTTCTTATATTTTATGTAAATCCTTTTTACCTTTTTAACTTAGGTTTTGCCACAAAATAGCCCTTAAACTTATCCTTAGGTCTCGTCCTACAGTCAAGGATGCCGCTCGATACCACTGTAATGCGCCCCATTTCGGAGGCAGTGCAGAACTCCATCTTGTACAAGAATGAGCGATTCTGAGTTCGAATTAAAGCGATTATCACAACAGTACATACATACAATAAAGACTTCACTTTATTACAATATAAGGGTAAGGTTAGTATAACAACGGGCGCGTAGACCCACAAACCACAATATTACAAAATACACCCAGGCGGCCTGAGCGAGGCTAAGACCTAACACCAATCATCATCGGACATGACTAGCTCCACCAGGGCTCCTTCTTCCGCTGGTTCCTCTTGTATCCATTGACCTTCGGTAAATTGTTTAGCAAGTCATGAGTACCACCGTACTGACAAGCCACAAGGGTAATCCTTTTGTACTATATGCAAGGATATTCAAGGATGGGTATATATATAGGGTTTATTACATTGGTGGATGCGGTTTATTTGCAAACAATCAAAAGTAAAACATTTGCTCCTTAAGATCGGGGTTTTCAATTATCAAAGCGTTCATCATTATCCATCTTAACATCAAAGATCTACTTATGCCTCATGCTTGGAATCACCCAATTAACACAGCTTCATTAACCGGAAGCACGGCGTATTCGAATACCATTATTTCACTCTGCGAGTTGCTCAACTTTACCCCACGATTCCTTAACTCCCGCGACGAGTTAAGAAAGCCGGTCGTTTCACTTGCTCATTTCTTTATATAGACTCTACCGATAGCATCGCTGTCACGCCATATGTTCAACTTTGAACCTCCCCGCGTTTAAGCCAACACGCCATTGTTAGGTACCCGCGACATACCTAACTTCCACGTCATCAACACACCTCAGCCTGTAGAGGTTCAATCGAATTGAGCAGCTACTAAACCAGTGTTGACGAATCAACTCCTGTGGTCTGAGCGATCAATATGTTCTTTCTTTGGCACAAGGTTCTATGTTCTTTCTTTGGCACAAGGTTCTTGTCCTTATATTTTCACTGAGGCACCAACCACAAACTTCTGAGCTCAACACCTGACCACCACCAAACCAAACGACCTCCATCCTAGGGTAGGCGGAGGCCTAGTCCGGATAACCGAGTCCCACCGGATAACCCCACTTTCTGACCCTCCCCCTAGTTCTCCCAATGATAGAGTCGTGGGCTTGGATCACATCGTGATGACCCCACATTCTGACTCCTACCTCGGGTTCTACCAAAGCAGAGCCGTGGGCTTGGATCACATCGTGATGACCCCACATTCTGACTCCTACTTTGATGTACAATTTCCAACTCTAATGGCCAGCAGCCAAAGTCACTTAATAGTATAAAATGTCATGTGAGATGATCTGTAATTCTTAATACATTAATTCAGTAATTACTAAGGTTGTCAAGGTGAATATGGCCATCAAGTAGAACATGGCATTTATCAGTGGTAGGAATAACTAAATATCATGCCATTCTAAACATTTTTGTTTAAGCAATTAACATCTTACAACTAACCATAATGCAAATATCATATTAAATATTGTAATTTCATGGGATTCAGCATGATCAAAAACTTATGACTTGCCTTGCTGATCTGGGATCTCGACAATCTCGTATAACTGTGCAACAGGCTCTGGATCTGCAACGGCAACCTCGACAAACTCGAGAGCTAGCGCAAACACATAAAATAACAATACAAGTCAAACCTTGATTTTAATAAAATCAAGGAAATCAATATAATAAAATAAGCATCAAGCATAAAACCTTTAAAAATATGTTTGAGCAATGTTAAAGTTCCATTTTTGGAAAATGAATGATATTTGAGTTTTTGAATAAAAAGTAAATAGATTTTACTAAGTCTAAAGTCTTATATTTGAATTTATAAAATCCTAAAATTTAATGTCAAGAAGATAAATACCATTTTTGAATTCTAGAATTTTTGGGATTTTCTAGAATTTTCTACAATTTTTAACACATTTTCTGAATTTTATAACTCGGTGAGCGATAATGGGCTCGCTTTGCATGCATGCAGTGCAGCCCGGCCCGCGTGTCTGATGGCGGCGGCGGCGGCCGAGTGGCCCACGGCCTGGCGAGCTGCGGGCCAGCCAGCCGGACGTGCCCACGTCCGCCCGATGGGCGACACGCGTGCGTGCAGCAGACGGCGTGATTCGCGGTGCGGCGCTCGGATGGTACCGTTATGAAGAATCAACGGCCCACGTTTAAACATCAGTGGACGCACTGGATTAGTTCGAGCGGATGACTGAGATGATGCCACGTCTCCCCGGGGGTCGTCTTCTTCCTCGCGCCGGCTCCTTTCTTGCCGAGAGCAGAGGTGGCGCCCCCATGGCGGATCGGCGAGGCTAGGGCATCTGGGAAAGATTGGTTTCTGCTGAAAGGTAGTGGGAGAGCTCGGGGTTCCATTTATGGGCTTTGGAGAAGCGAGGATGGCTAGAGTAGGCTAGCGGCGATCGGGGAAAGTGCTCTCCACGGCGGCTAAGGAGCTCGGGTGGTGAGTGAGCTAATTGGTGGTTTCACCATCTACGGTACACCGGGAGCTATTGGAAGTGGTTGTATAGCTAGGAAAGACCCAAATGGGTGGCCACGGTGAGGTCATTGCCCTCGGTGGCGGCCTCGGCCTTGAGACTCTGGTCGACGGCCTTGAGCCTCGGATGAGTTTACCAGCATGATCAGGAGGTAGTGAGGAGCATGTGAACAAATGGAATCAGATTCTAATCGACAAAATCACATGATTTGCATTTAGGGCTCACCGGCGCAGGAAGGGAGCTCGTCAGCGTTCCAAGCGATGAGAGCTCAATTAACTGGGTGAGGGGGTTTGCGAGGCTGCTAGAAAGCGTAGGAAAGTGAGAGAAACGAGTTTTATGCTCCGTGCAAGCTGGTTTCCCTTGGCTTCTCTTGGTCGTGCTCGGGCCACGTCGGCGGCAGAGAGGGGAAGGCGCTGGATTAGCGTGGGAGTTAGGTGGGCGAGGTGGCACTGTTGCCCTGCCCATCCTTGACCCCGATTGACCGAGCGAGAGAGGAAACCGCGAGACGGCTTAGCTGTGGCAGCGGCGAGGGCAGCGGGCAGACTTGACGTCTTTGCGAGGAGAGAGGCGGAGGAAGTGGAGACCGAAGCGGGTGGGGCGGCGCCTGAGCGGTGGCGTCGCCAAGGAGGAAGTGGCGCCCAAACCCGCGGAGGAGGAGGCGCGGCGGACGGCAGCGGGAAGGAAGGGGAGGCGCCGCGCACAAGCGAGCTAGAGAAAGGCGGCGTGATCGCGAAAGCAAGCGTATTTCCACCAAAAATTTCCGAATTGGGTAAGTTTTTGTAAATTCAGGAAAAATTCAAAATAAATTCTAAAAATTTGAAATTTTGGGGCTGTTTCATAGTTCACACGAGGAAAGTGCTATATACTTGATGCGGATACGTACATGCTTAGCACTTTTCAAACGAATGCATTATTTCATTGGAAAGAAGTATTGTGCCGCATTAAATATTGTCAGGTGAATTTGTTTCTTAAGGAGTTTCTTCTAATTGATGAACTTGGAATACTACCTCATACTATTATTTTATGTATTCTTAGGTATGATTCATGTGAAGACTTGGGAGAGCAAAAGGGAAGAGCTCATGGACTTAAACTACAAGTTTTGGATAAGATTTTCAAGCCAAATTCGGACCTCCCACGTGCTCAATCCAATTCAAACTCAGATTCAACTCAAGATTCAATTCGGATTCGGTTCGGGACAGCCTGACAGACAGTTATTAAAAAGGCCATAACCTTCACAAACGGAGTCCGATTCAGGTGTTCTTGTACTCGTTGGAAAGATAATTTCAAGGGCTACACAATGGATCTGACCCCACCTTCAAATTCGTCACGGATAAAAAGTTATGACCGAAACATTGTGCCGGTTTAATTTTAGATTTTTCCTTTTGTGTGAGTTTGTTTCCAAATACATGTAGGGATGAGTTGGAGTTGGTTTAGGACCTCTTGGCCAGCCATGAGGTGAAGAGGGAAATATATATTGAGGGTTAGACCCCCATTGTAAGGAGACCACGTTTGAGAATAATGAATCTACTAAAGTTTGTTCGAGTTTAGCATTGCTACCGAAGTTCCATGGGGAATTAGGAGATTTTATTCAATTAAGATCGTTCGACCTTTACATTGGGAATTGGGTGCACGATAGATCTTCGCAGTGGTCGTGAAATCAACACGAGTGTGTTTTGGCGAATTAAAGAGTGTTCGTCCTTGCATTGGCATTGGAGGATCATTACGATTCATCAAGACTCCGTGAGTATCCATCCTCGTCGAGAAGATCGGTGACCCCGTATCAATACTTATCATTATAGATAACTTCTTTAGATATTTTTAAGTGTATTTTCTCTCTTTTAAGGATGAGGTCTTTGTCTGCTTTAGAGAGTTGGCCCTTATATTAGTTGTTGATCTTCTAGAAGTCTTAAGAGTCATTATGAGTGATAATAACACTGAATTCAAGAACTCATCTTTTTGTCACTTTCTATACTGAGCGAGGTCTAAAGCACCAGTTCTCTTCTCCTAGAGCCCCCGACAGAATAGACTTGTAGAGAGAAAGAATATGACTCTTGTAGAAATAGCTAGGGCTGTGCTAAGTAAGCATAGCACCCATATGGGGTTTTGGGCTGAGGTAATTTCTATTGCTTGCTATGTGTCTAATAAGGTGCTTTTTGAGATCTTTTTTAGGCAAGACTTCCTATGGGTTGAGATTTGATCGTAAGCATAGCGTCTCTCATTTCAAAATATTTAGTTGCAAGTTCTTAATTCTTAAACATGGCAACTAGATAAATTTTAATACAGATGTTATAATAGCATTTTTCTTGGATATCCTACCCATTCTCGTGGCTTTCGCGTTTTTAATTTGGATGCTAACAAAATCATTGAGACTTGTGAAGTCACTTTTGATGAGGTTAGTCTGGTCACTAGACCCGATAGTGCAGATACACATATACATGGTGATCAGGATAGCATCTTCGTCGACGACAAGTCCAACTTAGAGGATGGGGATCCAATCCCTCCTCTTGCATCTCCTGAGTTGGTTGGAGCATACTTTCACTACTCTAGATTCGATGAGGAGCCTTCTCCCACCTTCACCAACGTTACTAGTGGCTCTACTCCTACCTCTGACCCATGAGAGGTCACATCTGCACTAGGACCATCGCTTCATATTCAGCGACGACATCCTTAGGAGTAGATGATTGGGGATCCCCATAAGCGAGTTACTCGCTCCAGATTTATCTTTCCAAATTTCTATACTCATTCTGCTTTTGTTGTCTCCTTTGAGCCCTGATATGTCACCCATATTTTATCTGATTTATCTTGGATAAATGCCTTGAATGGAGAATTTAAAAACTTTGAGTGAAATAAAGTTTGGATCTTAGTTGAACCCCCTCCAAACCATAATGTTATTTGTACAAAATGGAATTTCAAAAACAAGCAAAGTGATGATGGATTGGTAATTCGCAACAAGGCTACGCTTGTACCTGAGGGTTCTCCCATGTAGAAGGCTTAGACTTTGAGTAGACCTTTGCACCTGTAACTATATTAGAAGACATTCACATCCTGCTAGCATTAAGTTATTTCAAATGGACGTTTAAAGTGCTTTTCTAAATAGTTTTCTAGAAGAAAATGTTTATATCAAGCACCATCCTAGTTTTGAAAATCCTAAGTTCCCAAACTATGTGTGTAAGCTTTCTAAAACCTTATATGGATTAAAGCAAACCCCTAGAACGTGGTATAATAGGTTTAAAAGTTTCTTGGTTAAGAATTATTTTAAAATAAAAATAGTAGATAAAACAATGTTCACTTTCAGACATGGCTGTGATTTCCTTCTTGTTTAGATTTATGTAGATGACATAATCTTCGGTGACTCTTTTCATGCTTTGGTGGCCATATTTTAAGATTCGTGATGAGTACGATGGATGAGCTGACTTTCTTCCTTGGTCTTCAAATCAAATAACTGAAAGAAGGGACATTCACTCATCAAAGCAAGTACACTAATGACCTTCTTCGGTGCTTTGATATGGGAAGCAGTAAGCCAATATCTACTCTAATTGCTACTTCTACCATGCTAGATCCTCATGAGGATGGAGAGCTTGTAGACCAGAAGGAGTGTCGCAGCATGATCGACTCCCTCCTCTATCTCACTACTTCGAGGCTGAATATATATTTTGTTATGTGCTTGTGCTCTCGATTTTAGGCTTACCCTCATGCATCTCATCGTTAAGTAGTGTGTTGCATTTTTAGGTATCTTCAAGAAACTATTGAATTTGGACTATAGTATTCTTCTGATTCGACACTCTCTCTTCACGCTTTTTCTGATGCTGATTTTGTTGGGTGTAGAATAGATAGAAAGAGTATCTCTATCACTTGTTATTTCTTAGGCGCATCTTTTCACTCTTGATCATCTAGGAAGCAGTCTTATGTTGCATAGTCTACTATAGAAGCGGAGTATGTAGCTACTGCTAGTAATTGCTCTCTTGTTCTCTTAATCTTATCTATTCTACAGGACTATGTGTTAGCTATAGGTAGTGTTCCACTACTATGTTATAATACGAGTGCCATGTATATTGCCAAAACCTCAATGCAACACTTCAGTACTAAGCACATTGATATTAGTTACAATTTTCTTAGAGACCATGTAAAGAAGGGTGTGCTCTTCTTTAGTTTGTAG
Organism: Bonia amplexicaulis; assembly: GCA_036346245.1. Taxonomy (NCBI): domain Eukaryota; kingdom Viridiplantae; phylum Streptophyta; class Magnoliopsida; order Poales; family Poaceae; genus Bonia; species Bonia amplexicaulis. The sequence goes on from CM070739.1 coordinate 10,928,005, forward strand.
AGTCGAGCTCAAGATTGCGATATAAGACTCTCGATTCTTTTCACTTTGCTTCTTTGCAGGGGGAGTGTCCTTTTGGCTTGCTGTGAGGGAGAGTATGACTCTTTTCATTCTTGTATCATATTGTATATTTAAGTTTCAGCAACTTGTATTGTAAAATTTAAATGGGATTTTGACAATTATCTCCATATGACATGATATTTTGCTTTACATTTTGCCATGTTTTGTGCTAGTTTGATATATTAATAATGTATTTTTATGTGTAGCTTAACTTTTCCATTCTAGTTTTTCTTAAATGTGAAAATTTTGAACTAAATCTTGTCAATGTTGGATCTTATGACTAATTTTGCACTAGTGATCATCTTATGATTCATGCCATTTCAAACAGACTACGTTGAGTCTAGAATATAATTTAAGCTTTAGATTGAGCTATGCAATTCTTTGTTCAAGCATGAGTTTACTTCTCCTAAGCTTTTGCAGCTCTGGTCAGGTATTGCTTACGAACTCAGAAGTAGCTCATTCTTCTTGGACTAGAAAATAAAATAAAAAGTAATATATTTTTGTCTGAAAAACTGATCTAACTAATTCTTTCTCATGAGATGGCTTACCATTGCACTAGGCATAAACTCGGGAAAATTTTGGATGATCATGACCATTCTCTTAAGTTTCTTACTTGGGATAGTTAGAATAAGACTTGAGATCTAGCATATAGCAAATTCAATTAAAAACAAAATGGTGAAAAATTGTCAAAACTTAGAAGGCAATAGTGGATGGCTCTAATTCGGGACTTGCTTTCTTGTGATAAGTCCAAAATATATCTCAAAATTGCCAAGCGTGCTCAAATCCATGTGCTTGAATAAAATAATTCAACAGTGAATATGTAGCACTCTAAAATGACTCAATTATATGTTCTTATTTATATTTAGTTTATTTACATGACTTGGCTCATTTTTGATACTACGGCTAAATTATGACTTTCGACAACTTGACATGCTAAAATTCCATTTAATTCAAGATTCTTGCTCATTTTGCTTAGCTTTGCTATATATGGATTGCCATGATCTAGATAGCTACTTCACACAATGGATCCTATTTGCATTTTGAGAAATTTCTAATGGGCTCATCAGCGGGAGGTTGAGAGACCATGGGAGAAGTTCAAGATAATGTTGTGATGAACCATTGCCAAGTTTGTGGAGTGGAAATATGAATTTTGCAAAGTTTGCATTTGTTAGGTTTGTTTTCAAACAAATCGATCTGATCACTGGCTAACCACCGGTCTGACCGCTAGCTAACCACCGGTCATTGCTAGCTTGTTCTTTGGTCAAACCAGCGATGGGTTGCTTGTTAGACCACATCGGGCGATATGACCGTGGCGGTCAAACCTTTGGCCGTATATGACCGGTGTTTTGTTGGTGGTTGTAATTTTTGAGGCGGTTGTTTGCCTTGTGTTCAACCGGTCGACCGGCCTTTGGTTGGTGGTTAGACTGGCCTAAAAAAATGGTTATGTGATTTTGGGAAATTGGTTTTTGGATGAGTTGAATTATGTTTAATCAGTGCATTAATGTTGCACAAGCATGTTTTAGTTAAAGTGGGTCAAGTTGTGAAGAACTTGCGCCTAGAAATGATTTCTTTATCTTTGGATGTGTAGAAAGTTTTAGAGTCAACAATGGTCAGTGGTGAGGATCGAGGCTATGCTCATAGAGGAGCTAAGGCCCAGAATGGGTCTGCGCTGCCAGGTGAGATGTTTGAGCTCAAGCATAGCATGAGAAAGGTGGAAAATGCTAAAGAAAAGGTTTAAGCGACGGGTTGCAGCAAGGTGCTTGGGAAAGTGATTTAGGTCAAGGAGATGCTAAGAAGATCAAGTTGATTAACTTTAAGGACTTAGCGGATTCAGACTCATGTGCTTTGAAAAACATGCATTTGTTAAATATGTGAGTAAAACCTTTGTTGTATGGGGCTAATGATTTTTCCCAAATATGCTAGTGGTTGCCTCGTCTATTAAACAGGTTCAGATGGAGGGTTGCAAACTAACCATCTAACTATCCATTATTCTAACCTTTTGTTCTAAGGTTAGGGTTAGAGAAGACTGAGTGTTGTGGTGTGGTATTTTGTCCTTCAGGTGGAGAGGCTGTAAAATTTTTATGCTTAAGTAGCAATACATCAACTTTGTCCATCTCTCATGGTGTCTCCTAGTTTGATTGATTTGCTCTTGTTCTTGTTGGTTTTGATCTCTTCTCTTCCCTTCTTGATCTTGTTGTGTGCCAAGGAGATATAAGTGAAAGAGATGACTCATGAAGATCATATTCCATCTATCTAGCCACCAAGTCTTTTAGGATTTTAAATTTGCATAATTTTGCATGGTTCTAACCTATTCTTTAAGTTTCCTGATCTCAAAGTTTTTGTTTCGAATCTTTAGGAGTTTTTTGCTTGATATGATATGTGAGAATACATCTATAGTTGTCTTGAACATCATTTACCATCGAGCAAGTCATATTCCGAGTTTTTCGTTTTTATCCGATTTTAGTGTAATTTTGCTTATTCTTAAGAAAGGTCTGAAATTTAACAAGAATTCAAGAAATCCTTTGATGTAATATGTTCTAAGGCCCTAAACAAGGTGTGTACAAAATTTCATTTTTATTTAGCTATGGATTTTTGGAGTTGCACCAAAAGTGGTTTGGATTCAGGTTAATTTTTTATTTTGGGAACAGGGGAGCACTCATACTGCTGTAAGAACAAGGATATCCGACTAGAGAGGGGTGAATAGGAGGTTCTAAAAATTCCTTCCTACTAAGACTAATTTCCACAAAATATGACTAGGCAAGATTTCAATGTAATTTAAACCTATATAATTCTAGTATACCTACGGCACCACAAGCATTAGTCTCTACAAATATGTCTCTAGCACTAGTAAATAAGACAATCTTAACAATCACAAAGTTAGAAACATAAGTGCGCAATGTAGAGGCAAAGAAATAACCACAAGATGACTTGAGAAGTTTTTCCCATGGTATCGATGACTTGCCAGTCTTCACCAATCCACATTGAGGAAAGCCCAAGCAACTTGGACCGGCTCTATGAATTAAGCCTCAACTTCTCAATCCACTAGTGGTTATTCTTCCTTCGCTCCAGACATGGTGGACACCAAACCACTGACAATTCAGTGCTGGGCCTCTTCACAATTTCTTGAAGAGGTCATCTCGTAATCTCTCGCCAAGCTGTCTAGGTGCCGACAAGCACCAAGAGTAATAAGCCACAGCTTCACTTGACAGCGACCAAGTGATAAATGATCAATCTAGATGAATGCACTTTATGTTGGCTCAACTACCTCAAATGAATGGAATGAAAGCAATTGAGGTGTGGAGTGAATGCTTTATGCTCAAGGATGTTTCAATATAGTGTCTAACTCTATCCTTGAGTAAGTGGGAGTATTATACTCCCACCAACCAAAGCAAGCCGTTACAAGGCAACACACGAAAAAATCGAGGCGAACAAAAGTACCGCGTTCATCGGCCAACACTACCACACTGTTCTAGTAATGTGAACGGCTATACCAGAGTGTCAGAACTAGCCGTTGAAATTTGGCACGATATTATCGCCGTTGTAATCGCGGTAGTTCTGATCTTTGGTAGTTCTGAATTTTTGGCGCGGTACTTCCGTTTGTTTCGAGGCCGAAAGTTGGTGCTCTCTAGAAAAACGTCTGTTCAGATTTTGGAGCTTAGTGTTCGGTAGTTCGCTCAAGAATTGTGATACTTCCTCTCTGTGGTAGTTACGCCATTAAAACTTGGTATACATTTTCGGAGATACAAAAGTGATTCCAAGGGTGCTATCTGGAAAAACATACCGCTCATTTTGTAGGAACTTCTGGAATGCGGAAGTACCTCTGTTTACACTCTGGTACTTCCGATATTCCTGACAGTACATAGTTTGACTATTAATTTTAGTTTTAAATCTGTGCATAAATCCTAAATTGATCTAGTGGCACAAGAACATGTTATCAAGTTACTAGCCATGATTTATCTTAATAGTATGCCATTTATCCTATAATTCAGTCTTTCACCTTTTCTCCTAAGACCGGTAAAATTAAAAGGGATTCTAGACTACTTGTACCTTTATCTTGAACTATATTGATCTTCATGTTGACCTTTAGCATGCATCTCACAATCTTCATCGGGACTAACCTTTTAAATACTCAGTAAACATGTTAGTCCCATATTCACATAATGTTATGAATTACCAAAACCATTTTTAGGGGCCCAGATACTTTCAATCTTTCCTTTTTGGTAATTGATGACAACACAAATATTATGTGAGAAAAATATAGTTTTGAATATACCACTTGTTTGAAAAATAAGTTGTATATTCTTTTGTGACTTTGAAAAGACAATTAATTTTTGCAATGAGCTCAATTGAGTTTGGAGAATTAATGTCTTCTAAAGTCAATACAAGGAAAAAAAAACTACCCCTAAACATGTGCATATAGATGACAAGATGCATTGCAAGCACATGTTAAGATTTTTAAAAATTTTGGTGGAGTTTCTTTTGTTTGAATAGACAATTGTAATTATACAATTTATATAACAAAAGAGTACAAGTTGCAATTTTATACAATAAGCACAACTCCAAGTTCAACATAACATAGCATAAAGATAACATAGAGTATGTACATTAAGCATAAACAATCCAAAGTATGACCATAATCTATACTCATAATGGCAAAGTGCACAAATTCATTACATCATAAAGATAAATATATATAACTAATAGCTAAGATATATAGGCTTCTTGGTTCTTCTCCATAACTTCTTCTTCTTCTCCTACTCTTTCTCCCCCTTTGGCATCAAATAGCCAAAAAGGCTACTTCTGAGGTGCTTGAGGAGAAAGGCCACGATGACAACGACGGCCATAGCAATTTGGAGAGGAGGACGGTGACCACATGCTCGAGGGAGGACACTCGGTCCCGAGAGAGGATACAACGATGAGTCAAAGAAGTGAGCTATCCTTTCATCCTTAGGACTGTAGAGTACACCTACGAGAGTGTGGCTTGTCCTTCTTCTAGAGGTGCAGCTACAGGTTCTTCTTGTTGTGGAGCTCGAGGACGGGGAGCTAGAGGAATAGAAGGTTCCGCTCGAGGCTTGTAAGTCTTGTGGACTCCGCCCAAACCACCATGGTATTCAATTTTCCTAAGGATCAAGGCCATGATGTATGGAGCATAATTTATCTTTCTGATCCTGTCATTCTTTGAAGAGACTATTTCCCAGATAATAAGATCAACTACGTCAAATTTTCGGCCTTGAATAACATAGTCAATTAGGTTCTATGCATGGCCTCTTATGGCATCATAATTCGCACTCTTGGGAAGAATGGTATGATTAATTGACCGGTTTACCATGCTTGGAATGGGGAGGAGGCCAACAAACTTGCTTGGGACAAATCTAGTACTCTAATCATAGTACTCAGACACGATAGAGATCTCAATGCAAGCCTATGATATCTCTTCTCGAATGCACCTGATTCTGTCTGAGAGCCATCTCAAATTTGTGTTTGTTGGAATCCAAGTACTGTGCTCCAGTCATCCATGAGAGAAACCAAAAATCGGGAGAAATATATAGCGGTGTAGAATTGCACGATGATCTCTTTGTTGTAGTCGACTTGAGAGCTACAACTATTGTATTCGACCCTCAAAGCGACCTATAAATCCCATCATATTTGTCAATTGAGTTCAGGTGGTCCCAATCAACATACTTGTGATCTATAAAGAGTCTACTTAGACCATATAGCTATTCATATACCTGCTCCTGAAACTTGGTATGAAATCTTGGATTGATAGAATTGTCGGTGAGCACAACTGGCTTCTATGATGTGAGCATGCATACTCTTCAGCTGTGATTTGTCTAAGGTCTATTTGAAGCTCTTCTCGATTATTCATCTCCTCATCTGACTGTTCAAGAGGTGAGCTCTCTTGTTGTTTTGTATCTGTCTCAGAGTTAGAGAATATTCCTTGCCTTCTTTCTTCTCTAGACTTTTGGGCGATTCGAGGTGCCTTGAGCTACAGATGGAGCACTTTGGCTGTAAGAGGATGCGCTCGAGGCGAAGATTGACGGGAGGCTGCAGGAGAGGAGTTCACGACATACACTTTGCGGCCAAGCGTTTCTTGTCCTAGGCATCTTCAACAAAGGAAAAAAGATACCACGGATAAGCTAGAAGACATCATCAATAGGTTTGAAAAATAAAGGAATGAAGTTGTTTTATCGGAAATCAAAAGTACCAACGTGGAACTTACGATGATACAGGCTCCGGTAGTACCACGCATGTCGAGAGGTAGTTCCACTTTCTCGAACCGTTTCTAGGCGAATTAAACGTGAATTTTCGGTGTTTTCTAGGATTGAATCCATGGAATAGATGCATAAACATCATTAGACACCGGATATAACAATTTTCCCAAGAAAACATCAACAAATCGTATGCATTATCAATGAAAAGCGTAGAAGAGACCTAGGGTTCTAGAACAAGGTAAAAATAAGGATTTTGAACCCATTTACCTTGTGTATCGGTCGAATCCTTAGGAGTCAAGGAATCACCGGCGAAGAAATTCGAGGAGTTTTGAAGATTTGAGGATTGAATTTGAGGTTTCTTGTGGAGGAGAGAGAGAGCGGGAATGCGGTCACGGCGTCGAAGGAGAGCAGAGCTTAGAAGGCAAGGCAGAGAGGAGAGGAATAAGAACCCTTATGGTCAGCAATTAATGTCCTCAACCAACTCGAATGGAAATCTGCGGTTTAACTACCGGTAGTTCGATATCTCATTTGACTTGACCACTTAGAGTCCGACTTTGATCGTCTCGTGCGACCACGGATCGTTTCGACCACACTTGGTTGTATCTGTTGCACTAGTAGTGTTCGATCGCACTAGTTGTTTTCGACCGCTATGGTACTCGATAACGTTCTCGACCACATTTTCGATCCCGTTTTCGACCATGATTTCAACCAAGTCAGTTCGACAATGTCTTCGACCACGTTTTCTACTACGTTTTTATCACGTCGGTTCAACCACATTTTCGACTATGTTGGTTTTGAACACAGAGGTCTCGACCACGCCAATCTTTGACCATATTGATTTTCGACCACGCAGGTCTTCGACCACCAACGAACATGGTAGTACCGTGATCACATAGCCGGTAGTTCCAGAAAGCGGAAGTACCGCAAGAAACACAACAGTAGTTCTGATTTTTCTAGAACTTTCAGAGAACTGAACTTATATCATAGAATTATGCAAATGATCCCTAGTTTTGCACTCAAATAAATACCATTCAGGATTGTTATGCATTAGGAATACTAGAGAAAACCTTCGAATATAGTTTTTATGAACATAGAGATTTTTAGCAAAAAAAAGTGAAAAATACCTTTCAAAAATATATCAAACAATACCAAAATGAGCATGAAAGCATGAGGCTTGAGTTCAAACAATATTTGAGTAATCTATAACATTTAATTCATTCCTCAATTTGTAAAACCGGCTTTCATATAATGGTTTTGTCAAAATATCCGCTAATTGGTCTTCGGTCCGGATGTGGCTAATTTAATGTCTCCCTTAGTCATATGATCTCTCAAGAAATCATGGCGTATGTCTATGTGCTTGGTTTTTGAGTGTTGGACCAGATTATTGGCTATTTTCACCGCACCATCATTATCACACAAAAGAGGAATTTTATCAAATTTAATTCTATAGTCCATCAAAGTTTACCTCATCCATAGCATTTGTGCACAACAACTACCCGGGAAAACATATTCGGCTTCGACGGTGGATAGAGCTATGGAATTTTATTTTTTGGAAGACCATGATAGTAAAGACCTTCATAGCAATTGACAACTTCCTGTTGTGCTCTTTCTATCCACTTTATAACCCACAAAATCAGAATCCGATTATCTAGTTAAATCAAATTAGCACCTTTAAGATGCCAAAACCATATGCTAGAGTAATACTTTAAATATCTTAGAATTCTCTTTACGGCCATTAAATGTCACTCTTTTGGAGATGCTTGAAAACGTGCAGACATACAAACACTAAACATGATATTAGACCTAGATGTGGTAAGATAAAGTAAACTACCAATCATGGATCTATAAAGTTTTAAATCTACCTATTTAACTCCTTCATTGAGATCAAGATGCTGTTCGTTGCCATGGGGTGTTGATCGGTTGCCAAACTTCTTGAATAAGTCTCTCACGTATTTTGTTTGGCTTATAAAAGTTTCATCCTTGTGTTGCTTGATTTGAAGTCCAAGGAAATAGCTCAATTCTCCAATCATGGATATTTCAAATTTCCTAGATATCATATCACCAAATTCTTTGCAAAAGTCTTGATTAGTAGATCCAAATATGATATCATCAACATAAATTTGACATACAAAGAAATCAACATAAATAATTTTGTAAACAAAGTTATATCAACCTTCCCAACTTTAAATCTTTTAGAGAGTAGAAAATCTCGAAGGCGCTCATACCATGCTCTATGAGCTTGTTTTAAGCCATATTGCGCCTTGGAGAGTTTATACACATGATTATGATTTTTAGGATCTTCAAAATCAGGAGGTTGTTCAACATAAATAAGTTCAGAAATTGTCCTATTTAAGAATGCACTTTTAACATCTATTTGAAATAATTTGATATCGAAACTTGATGCAAAGGTAAGTAATATATGAATTGACTCAAGTCTAGTTACGGGTGCAAATATTTTATCATAATCCAAACCCTCAACTTGAGTATAACTATGAGCAACTAACCTTGCCTTGTTTCTTACTACAACTCCATTTTCATCTTGCTTGTTGCGGAAGATCTATTTTGTGCCAATCACATTGTGTTCCTTGGATCTTTTCACTAATATCCAAACATCATTTCAGGTGAAGTTGTTGAGTTCTTCATGCATTCATTCACTCATCCGGATCATCTAGCGCTTCATCTACAAATTTTGGCTCAACAGAAGATACAAAAGAGTAATGTTCACAAAATGAAGCTATTTTAGATCTAGTTTGAACACCCTTACTCACGTCACCCAATATTTAATCTATTGGATGATCTTTGACGATTGCAGTGTGGATCTTGGGTGATAGAGGTTGTTCTTCCTTTTCTTTGACATCTATTGCTTTGGTGTTGCTTGTTGTGGAAGAATTAGGAGTTTTAACTTGCTTTGATGAAGAAGATATACTTGGATCATCTTTTGGCTTGATGTCATCAATTTGCATGTTCTCCATTACTCACCTTAGTCCTTCATCACCTACATCATTCAAATTTTCTTACTCTTCTTAAGAGCCATTAGTTTCGTCAAATTGAACATCACGTGATTCTTCAACTAAACCAAATTTTTGTTGAAGACTATATAAGCTTTGCTATTTGAAGAATAACCAAGCAAAAATCCTTCATCACATCAACTTTGAAACATAGAAAGACGAACACCCTTTCTTAAGATATAACATTTGCATCAAAATACTCTAAGGTAGGAAATATTAGATCTTCTTCCAATGAGAAGAAGCTCATAAGAAGTCTTTTTTAAAAGACGATGCAAATAAATGCAATTTATGGTATGACAAGTGGTCTTAATAGTTTTCCCCAAAAGTTATCGGCAGTATTATATTCATCAAGTATTGTCCTGGTCATTTCAATTAATGTTCAATTTTTCCTCTCTACAACTCAATTTTGCTCCGGAGTGTAGGTAGTAGAAAGGTGATGCTTTATTCCAAGGTTATTACAAAAATATTCAATTTTATTATTTTTGAACTCGGAACCATTGTCACTTCTAATTTTTTAATTTTGAAATCAAATTTATTTTGGGCTCTTTTTGAATAGCTTTTGAAAATACCGGAGACTTCACTTTTGGAAAATATATAAGTTCCTTCTTCTTGAGGGACTAATCCTCATCAGAGTCGGAATCCGTGTACTCTTTATCAAAGTTCCATTCTCCTATGTGGGCTTTTTTCATCTTTGTGAAGCTTCTTGAAAAGTTTCTTCTTGTCATTGAAGTCCTTTTTAGATGACATGCCCTTGTCATCCTTCTTCATGGGGTATTGAGAGGCAATGTGCCCCTTCTCATCGCATTCATAGAAATGGATGTTGCCATAGCGCTTGTTGTCATAGGAGCTCCCCTTCTTGCCCTTCTCATGGCTAGTGCTTCAATACGATCTCCTCTTCATGAATTTCTTCATTTTCCTCACAAGAAGAGCCAACTCCTACTAGGAATCCTCCTCATCATCCTCGGACTCATCGCTTGATACCGCCTTGGCTTTGAAAGCAGTGATCATTTGTCCTTAGAGGAGGATTGCTCCAAGTGCTCCTCCTTATCCTTCTTGTACAACTCATTGGTGATGAAGTTTCCCAAGAGTTGTGTTGGCGTCATTCTTGCAAACTCGGGAGAGTTGAAGAAGAGTGTCACCAATGTCTCATACTTCTCCGGCAATGCCCTAAGCATCTTTCTTATAATATCAACATCTGTTAGTGACGTGCCAAGGCCCTTGAGCTCATTCACAATGTTGTTGAGGCGAGAATACATTTCATTTATGTTCTCATGAGGCAACATTGTGAATGCCTCATATTTGATCCGAAGCCTATGCAATCTGTCTTCTTTAACCGTGGATGTTCTCTCATGGATTTTCAAGAGGGTGGTCCAAATATTGTGAGCAGTTTTAAATTGCTCAATCTATTGAATTCATCCGCGTTTAAAGTACCAAATAGAGCATTCATGGCTTAAGCATCTAAATGAGCAATATATCCCTCTTTGTCTCCAAGTGGATCAAGAGGCATAACATAACCCTCATTTATGATTTTTTATATGCTTAGACTCATGGCCTTAGGATAAATAGACATTTCTATTTTTCCAATAAGAATAATTTAAGTCATCGAACAAAGATGCCTTCTCTATAGTAATCCCCTCACTAGTCATCCTTTTCTCTCTAGATGGTTAAGTCTAAATTAACAAGAGACCAATATCTGATACTACTTGTAGGATTAAGGATAACCGACTAGAGAGGAGTGAATAGGAGGCTCTAAAAATTCTTGCTTACTAAGACTAATTTCCACAAAATATGACTAGACAAGATTCACTGCAATTTAAACCTACACAATTCTAGTATACCTAAGACACCACAAGAATTAGTCTCTACAAATATATCCCTAGCACTAGTAAATAAGATAATCTTAACAATCACAAAGCTAGAAATATAAGTGCAGAATGTAGAGGCAAAGAAATAACCACAAGATGATTAGAGAAGTTTCTCCTGTGGTATCGAAGACATGCCGATCTTCACCAGTCCACGTTGAGGAAAGCCCAAGTGACTTGGACTGGCTCCACGAATTAAGCCTCAACTCCTCAATCCACTAGTGGTTGTCATTCCTCTACTCCGGACATGGTGTACACCAAACTACTAACAAGTCGGTGCTGGGCCTCTTTCGCAATCTTCTTGAAGAGGTCACCTCGCAATCAACCGCCAAGCCGTCTAGGTGCCAGCAAGCACCAAAAGTAATAAACCACAACTTCACTTGATGGTGATCAAGTGCTAAAGGATCAATCTAGATGAATGCACTTGGTGTTGGCTCAATTACCTCAAATGAATGGAATGGAAGCAATTGAGGTGTGGAGTCAATACTCTATACTCAAGGATGTTTCAATGTAGAGTCTAACTCTGTCCTTCGGCAGATAGGGGGTATTTATACCCCCACCAACAAAATCTAGTCGTCACAAGGCAATCTCCGAAAAAATCAGAGCGAGCGAAAGTACCGCTGTTCATCGACCGGTACTAACGTACCTGTTCTAATGCAATATTAATGGCTATATCAGAGCATCAGAACTAGTCGTTGAAATTTATCATGGTACTACTACCGTTGTAATCGCGGTAGTTCTGATCGTTGGTAGTTCTAAAATTTTGGCGTGGTACTTTTGTTTGCTTCGAGGCCGAAAGTTAGCGCTCTCTAGAAAAAACATACCGCCTGGATTTTCGGAGCTTCCGTGTTCCGGTAGTTCCGCTTAGGAATTACAATACTTCCTCTCTGTGGAATTCCAATGTTAAAACTTCGGTACTTCCGTTTTCCAGAGATACAAAAGTGATTCCAATGGTGCTCTCTGGAAAAAATGTACCGCTCATTTTGTCGGAACTTTCGGAATATGGAAGTACTGCCGTTTACACTCTGGTACTTCCGATATTCCTGACAGTGTACAGCCTGTCAATTTTAGTTTTAAGTGCATGCATGATCCTAAATTGATCCAATGGAACAAGAACATGCTATCAAGTTACTAGCCATGATCCTTCTTAATAGTACGTCATTTGTTAGATAATCCTGTCTTTCACCCTTTCTTCTAAGACTACTTATACCTTTGTCTTGAGCGATATTGATCTTCATGTTGACTCTTAGCATGTATCTCGCAATCATCATCGTGACTAACCATTCAAATACTCAGTAAACATGTCAGTCCTATATTCACATAATATCATTAATTACCAAAACTATTTTTAGGGGCCTAGATGCTTTCAACCGCACCTTGGCCTATTCGTACCGCTCGTCAGTCAGATCGCAATCTTGTCGCTGGTCAGACCGCTAGCCGGTCAGAGCACTAGGGCATTGCCGGTCGGGCTGCCATGTGGGTACCAGTTAGACCACAGCTTAGTAGCTGGTCATACTGCTCTGGTGCAGAACCAAGCCCTATGGTTTTAGGTTTGTTGCTTTGTTTTTGGTTTCTAATTATGATCTTCATAATTTTATAGCTACTAGAGTGAAGAATTTGAGAAAACTTGGGGGGAAAATTATGTGGTACCATTCATCCCTCTGTTGCCATTTGGTCCTACATATTGAGCTATCATTCAGTTGCAACAGTAATCGATACTATTAGCCCTATTCTTTTGGGTTATGGTTGATGGCTTTTGGTTGCGGCTGATGGCTTTTGTCTACGCTTTTCGAGATGGTAGCTGTAGGACCGGAAATGGCAACAGAGGGGGGATGAATGGTGCCCATTTTTTTAAAAAAAATCACCCTTTATTATCCCCACAGACATCTTTTCTGAAAAATGAGCAAGACTTTGCTGAAGACCAAAAGAGCCAGAACAGTAGCGAGTTAAACAAAACCCAACAGATAGCAACCTGGCCAAAAGTAGACTGAAGACTAAAATCATAGATGACCGAATCGCCGTGAGAAGGACAACTGAACCTTGTGGGACGGAAACTTTCGATCTGATAATTTAGGCGAGAAACTAAACAACAGATGAAAGCTAAACATTTGTTGCTTGTCCGGCCAAAGAAGCAATTCAAACTACATACTCTGCTCACAATCAACGCACACAGATCGGACAATGAATCGGTCGAGCGAAAGCAGAGAGAAAAGATGGTTGTGCTCAAAGCGAAAGATGGTGAGATTTGTTGGTTCAAAAGATCTGAGGACTAAATCAAAACTTAGAAATTGTTGATCATTCGCTGTTCCTTTTAGGCAGAAGAAATCAGAGAGCCAAAACAACTTTTAAGAAAGGTGTTGTGCAAGAAGAAGCGGTCTGAAGGAAGGTCAACCAAAGAGAGGTGAGCGAAAAGAAAAGAAAGCTTTAGAAGAAAGCATGCGGGAAAAGAAGAGCCGATTTTCTTTGCCGACAAAATCTTGAAAAGGTGGAATTCAGACGCATGCTACTCAATTAAAATCAGCTTAGATTAGTGAGTGAGCGGTAAAATTTCAGTCAAAACCGAGATCGTTTGGACTACATGCAAGAGGGTCAAAACCAGCACAAAAATGAAAAAGAATGAAACTGAACAGGAAATGCAGAAGCAGCCGAACCCAAAAGAGAGCAGTTTTTTTTATCTTCACTTGAGCTGCTGGACAAATTGAAGTAATAGACAGGAAGAGATAAAACACAGCTGAAAGCTCCAGAACTTGATACACCAACGGGAGACTATGTGACAGAAATTTGCAGCGAGTGAATACTTCTCCTCTCAGACCCAAAAACAAGAACAACCGAACCACACATAGCAGAAACTTGAGCAAACATGAGAAGCAAAAGAAATGGACTCATCACATCACAGAATAGCTCACGGATTGAAGCAAGAAACATGAAAGATTACTCATAAAATCAACACTCCATCCCCATACATGATTGAGACAAGAGGGACACACTACATGGTTCTTCTCAAGAACACATGCTCACATAGGAAAGAACCTCACACTCTCAATCCTCAAGAACACCAAGAGCCTCACATGCTTCTTGGGAGGAACACAACCCACACAAAGGGATGAATGAGCTCTCAAAACCCTAACTCACTCTCAAGTGTCCTAAGGGGTATGCAGCCCCTCACCTCTATTTATATCCCTTGGCTAACGGGTCTCCAACCCGTTCGCAAGCTAAACCTAACGGAGCCGTCTCCGCTTGTGCCTTGCGAAATTCCGTTTCGCCCTTACGCACCTTCCGGAAGCTTCGCGCTCCTTGCGTCGCCGCCTCGCAACCACCTCGAGTCGGCGTCGTCTTCGACACATCCGACCGTTCGACCTCGGCGCCACTGCGCCTAGTCCGTCCACCGTGTCTCGCCACGACTCGCCTCGGCGTCCTGCGATCACACAGACAAGAAACACGTTAAATAGCACCGCTCGATACATGTAAGCATAATTAAATCCAAACCTGTCACATTAACAGAATATGCATCCTAAACATGTTGACGGTTGACCAAGTCCGTAGAACCGTTACACCTCGCAGCGTCGTGGTCCGAACCAACCAACTCAAACTCGACTTTCCTAAACCGATGTCAATTTCTCATCATACACAACGGGATGACCTCCACATGGTCTCTCAATCTCCCCCTTGATGAGTATATTGACAAACACCGAAAAAGCATGAAGTTGAGTTTGAAGAGTCTAACATGGTCCATAAGAAACAGAATGAAGCTAATGACCATATCGACAGAAGGAGCAAAAGAAAGAACAAGTTTTTCTCAAAGCTCCCAAAATGGCTTTTTCTACCACTATTCTCCCCCTTTTGGCAATAAACACATCAAGAATGCAAGAAGGAGAATAAGTCATGAAAAAGGATAAAATAGCTGAAATTTGATTATCCTAAGCATTTAGAGCCATGAGAATTATCCAAAATGACCATAATGTATTACACCAAGCCATAACTTAATGAAAAGCTATCAATATCATGCCAAAATATGTATAAGCCAGCTAGAAGCTACTAGATGACAATATGAATTTTAGTGCATTTTATGAACATGTCAAGTCATCAATAAGCAAAGTCTAGCTAGAGATATCCAAGGATGATGCAAGCCATGTCAATCAAGCTGTCAGACCCAGATTTTTCCATCCAAAATCTGCTGTGCCTTACCGCATTATTCCCTGGATCAGTAGATAATGCACACAGATATATTGCCGAATCATTTCATACATCGCCGAATTCACATCAAGCCATAATATTATTACATAGCATAGGTGAAGTTAGGCCTTCACAAAGGCGTAGTTGTTACAGTAGGGCCGGGCAGGCCAATATTGACATTACATAAGTCCAACAGCGGAAGATACAAAGTAGGCCTTTAAACCACATACCCTGTTGCTATAAATGAATGCGATGCCCCATAATAAAAAAGGACATGGGCTGGCTGATGAGGACATCACTTCTTCGGATATACACAACACTCCTCCACTTGATATTCAAGGACCAATCACTAGAGCTCGCGCCCGACAATTGAATTTACATGTGAGCTCGTTCCTAAGTACTTCTTTTGGTTCATTTGAGAATCGATTGCTACCTAATGATTTAATTATGATTAGGAACTATGGAGAGGATCAAGAAGTACTTGGAGAAGGGCTACGAGGTGCACAAGTCCAGCAAGGGCGGACGAATCATGTTGGATGTCCAACTCAAACCGACTTCGAATCCAATTCGGAGTCAGGACCAAACTGCACTAAAACGGACGCCCAGATCGCATCCGGACTCCGTTTTGGACGTTCCACATATGTATGGAAAGCTGAGAAGATAACCTTTCCAATGGATCTGGTCTCATATCAAAATTCCTTCTGAGTCAACAGGAATCGTCGAAACAAGTGGACGTCCAGAATCTGTCAGGGTGCTGCGACACCGTCTTTTGGGCCGTTCGGCTTTGTATCGTGTTGGAGTCCATTAAGGGCGCGTCCAGGGGTTTTGCACGCCCCTTACTCCTTTATATATAGCCGCCACCCCCACCATTAGGGTTGGGTTTTGCTTAGATTAATTCTGTCTTTGAACAGTTTCGCCGTCATCGGTTTGTGAAACCCCAATTTTGAGTGCTTCATCAATATATCTGCAATTTGGTTGTGTTCTTCCTTGTTCTTGCTTGTGTTCTTGATTCGCAGGCGAGGATTAGCCTTCTTGGCAAGGTCAACCGGCAGCGCGCGGTTGATAACCCGAGGAGCGTGGTGCTGCGATTGCGGGGTTGGGCGTGTCGTTCGGAAGCCGGATCGATTTGTGTCGCGCCTCCACCAAATCGAACATATCCAGAACCTGTTGGAAGATCGGGACCCCGTTCCCATCAAGTGGTAATCAGAGCTTCAGGTGTTCCTTCAGGTTCGCGTTACCCCTCCTTTGTTATTTTCGGTTTCGTCCTAGAGTCCATGAAAAAGCCCTACAAAAAAATTGTAGTCATAGGTTGTTTCCTGTCCTAGATCTCGTTTAGCCTTTGCACAAGTTGATTCCAGTCCGTAGTGTTGAGTTTGTGTCCTTAGTCGAGTTGTGTTGCTGGTTTAGATCGTGTTTTGTTCGAGTTGTATTCCTTCCGCTACCACCCTTCAAACCCTAGCCGTCATCCATCGCGTTTTCCACCCTCTATTTTTGTTTTCCACCCATATCCCACCCTCTGTTAACCCTCTGTTTCGTCATCCATCCGTCTCGTGATCACACCGAATCATCCCCCACCTTTCCCGAGCTTCCGCCACCAGATTCCACAAATTCCCTCCACCCGATCTTCGTTTTCACCCCCACAGCAACCATAACTTGAGGTCCATCTTCAAATGGCCATAACTTTCGTGATCTGGACTCGAAATCGGTTGCTTTTTTTTTTGAAATTGGGTGAAATTAAATTTTGAAATCTTCGTCGGGTTCGCGAATTTATTTTCAAATTCGGCTGGAAAGTGTAGTACTCGCTCGAAATTGAATCACCGAATTCTGACACATTCATTATTTTCAGAGGCCACTCCTTACATCCGATTGAGTTGCAACTTTGTGTGGTTCCTATTTACGTGCTCGCTCTGTGAAAAAATATAAAAATACAAAAAAAGAAAAATTTCGGCTATAGTAGAGAGGAGAGAGTACTATCGTGGCGCAACAAAAAAAAAAAAAGAAAAAAAAAGAAAAACTCTGACGAGCACGGTTTTAGGTGCCAACAATTTATTTGTTTTGTGCTTATCTTGAATTGAGCTTCTCGTGCTGGCCATCTTTGTTCTTGTCGTTGCTTTCATATTACATTCTTGACTCCTTGTTCATCATCTCATATTTGATATAGGACACATTTAAACCGACAACTAGGACCATACTTTGGACATTTATTCAGCATTACTATCTGTTATTGATTTGTGTTCCACCGACATATTTGGCCTTCAAACTCCATATATCTACTGGATAGCACAGTTTGACCTTGCAATCGTACCACGCTCGATAAGGTATCACGAACCACCACCGGTTGTACCACCACGCTTTGGTAAGCACACTTGTACGAGCTTGGTAAGCCACTTCCTTTGCGGGTTTCCACTTCCTTCCTTTGTAGTTGATAGGGATCATCCTTTTGTTTTCCTGTATTTCCACTAACCATGGCGAGAAGCGAAGAGGACGGGACACGGTCGATTTCAGCGAGTGTGTTAGTCGCGGCCGACTACAAGCTGCGCTCGACAAACAAAGCGCTTCACTCATCGATCTCGGCGAGATTGGACACCATCGTCGCCGCCATTACCTAGTTGAACACCACGGAAGGCATTGGCGGGTGGAGCGGCGGATGGTGACCTCAGCGGTCGGATGGACACATTGGAGGCACGTCTACCACCATCAATGATGGCCATCATCATGATGACGCCACGTAGTATGATGCGAGATGGCAACATTGATCGGTGGGCGACACAAGATGCACGACTACGTCGTCGTCTTCAGCTAAAGTCATGGTAACGACGACCCTTTTGCTAAAGTCAAGTTTACCATTCCATCTTTTTCGGTCTTTATGATGCTGAAATATATCTTGATTGGGAGATGACGGTGAAGCGAAGTTTAACTCTCACTTAGTTCCCGAGCAACATAGAGTTAGACAAGCTACTAGTGAGTTTAAGGACTTTGCTATTATCGGTGGAATGAACTAAGTACCATGCGCACAACCCGATACATGGGAGCGCTTAAAAGAAGCTATCGTGTCGTTTTGTTCCTCCCTCATATAAACTTGAATTGAGAAAAAATTGCAGCGCTTAGAACAAGGTGATAGTTACATTTCAAGACTATTATCTTTGAGCTTCAAAAGGGTATGGTGTGTTGTGGGGTTGTTGAGGACACGGAGGATAAGATTTGTCATTTCTACGGGGTTCTGGCGTGAAATTCGAGGACATTGTTGATTATAAAGAATTTACTACATCAACGGTTGTTCCACCTTGCTATGCTTGCGAAAAAGAATTGCGGGGCATGCAGAATCGGCTAAGGCACGCACCGGACGACCCTTCTACACGCCGTGACGACTACATCGATGGGGCGCCCGGTCTTCTTGAGTTTTCGTTCTCCTCCACCACCTGTGAACAAGATGGCAGCAGCGCCACCAAGCCACCTTCCACGACACGCCTTGCAGATTCTTCAAAAATTCTTTGCGGGTCCACCCAAGAGTTCTTCTTCCGTGGCTTCAGCGGGCGCTCCTCCGGCATTGATTGCCACCGCTGCCATGGGCTTGGTCATGTGCAAAAGAATTGCCCTAGCCAGCGGGCATACATCGCCACGAAGATGGAGGC
Organism: Bonia amplexicaulis; assembly: GCA_036346245.1. Taxonomy (NCBI): domain Eukaryota; kingdom Viridiplantae; phylum Streptophyta; class Magnoliopsida; order Poales; family Poaceae; genus Bonia; species Bonia amplexicaulis. Next base: position 10,946,949 of record CM070739.1, read on the forward strand.
TACATCGGCGCCGGATGTCGAGGAGGATGATGATGTTGCTGCGCCTCGGACGACAATGGCGGTGGTGTTAACGACCTCGTCCTTGGTGGGCGTCCACAGCGACGCTCACGGAGCATCATTGTGCAGCGAGTCCTCGGACGCAGTACAAGCAACCCGATAAACTTCAGCGCCATAATTTGTTTCAGACCTTCTTTGCAATCAAGAACCGCGCGCGTGTCATCATTGATGGAGGAAGTTGCAACAACTTGGTGAGTTCGATTTGGTCAAGAAGCTTGGCTTGACCACGCGACCGCATCCACATCCATACCATATTCAATGGTTAAATGACTCGGAAAAGCTAAGGTAACACAAACATGCCGAGTCCATTTTCCATTGGTGCTTATGTTGATCATGTTGATTGTGATGTGGTTCCCATGCAAGCATGCTCTCTTTTATTGGGTCGACCTTGGGAATTTGATAATGATGCTTTACACCATGGTAGTAGTAACACATACACTTTTATGCATAAGGAAAGAAAGTTACTTTCGCCTTTGACCCGGTGACATTATAGAGGCCGATAGGGCGAGAGCTTCACGCTAATGATCCAAAGGAACATGATAAAACTGAAAAACAGCAAGTACTCCATTTGAAAAATTCTGTTATGCTTGCCACAAAATCAGACCTTGCTGCAATTGATGATGTTAATGATACATGCTATGCTTTTGTGTGCAAAGATGCTTTATTTTCTCTTGATACTATGCCTTGCACTTTGCTGTTCTGTCACTAATCTTTGCGGGAGTTTATAGATGTTTTCCCGATGAGATACCTCCGGGACTTCCACCCATTCGAGGATTGAGCACAGTTGATTTGATCCTGGGCGAGCTTGCCAAACCGTGCGGCGTCTGGGACCAATCCCGAAGAGACTAAGGAGATTCAGCGCCAAGTCCAAGACCTTTTGGACCGTGGGTACGCACGTGAGCCTTAGTCCTTGTCTTTGTTCTGTTCTTTTGGTTCCCAAAAAGATGGTTCTTGGCGTATGTGTGTAGATTGTAGAGCCATTAACAATATTACTATACGGTATTGTCATCCTATTCCTAGGCTAGACGACATGCTTGATGAGTTGTGTGGTGCTATAATTTTCACAAAGATTGACTTGCGTAGTGGATACCACCAAATAAGAATGAAACTTGGCGATGAATGGAGCGCTTTTAAAACTAAGTTCGGCTTGTATGAGTGGTTAGTCATGCCTTTTGGTTTAACTAATGCACCTAGCACTTTCATGAGATTAATGAGCGAGGTTTTACGTCCTTTCATTGGCAAATTTGTGGTCGTTTACTTTGATGATATCTTGATTTATAGCAAGTCCATGGATGAACATTCGACTCACTTACGTGCTGTTTTAATGCTTTGAGAGATGCACGTTTGTTTGGTAACCTTGAGAAGTGCACCTTTTGCACGGATCGAGTCTCTTTCTTGGCTATGTTGTGACTCCACAGGGAATTGAGGTTGATAGAGCCCAAGGTGGAGGCGATATGGAGTTGGCCCACGCCCACAGTCTCCCAAGTCTGAAGTTTTCTTGGCCTTGCGAGGATTTTATCGCCGCTTTGTCAAAGAATTCAGCACCATTGCGACACCGTTGATTGAGTTGACAAAGAAGGGTGTCGTGTTCCATTGGGGCCATCACAAGAGGAGTCCTTTAATCTTTTGAGCGGTTTGTGGCTCGCTGCACTACATGTCAAAAAGCTAAGTCTCGCTTGAATCCACATGGTTTATATATGCCACTTCTGTTCCTTCTATTCCGTGGAGGATATTTCTATGGACTTTGTTTTAGGGTTGCCCGGGACTAAGAGGAAGGATAGCATTTTGTTGTTGTGGATCGTTTTCTAAGATGACTCACTTTATCCCATGTCATAAAACCGATGATGCCGTTCATATTCTGACCTCTTTTTCAAAGAGATAGTTCGTTTGCATGGTATGCCTTCTACTATTGTTTCGGATCGTGATGCCAAGTTCTTGAGTCACTTTTGGCGTACTCTATGGAACAAGTTGGGTACAAAGTTGTTGTTCTCACCACATGTCACCCACAAAGCGATGGCCAAACCGAGGTGGTGAACCGCACATTGTCTACCATGTTGAGAGCTATTTTGAAGAACAATTTGAAGCTATGGGAAGAGTGTTTGCCGCATGTTGAGTTCGCATATAATCGAGCGGAACACTCCACCACCAAGATTTGAAGCCATGCTTGGGAGAAGAAGATGAGATTGAGTTGAGGACAACTCCGCTTCAAGAGGGGGAGGATGATGAGGACATCACTTCTTCGGATATACACAACACTCCTCCACTTGATATTCAAGGACCAATCACTAGAGCTCGCGCCCGACAATTGAATTTACATGTGAGCTCGTTCCTAAGTACTTCTTTTGGTTCATTTGAGAATCGATTGCTACCTAATGATTTAATTATGATTAGGAACCATGGAGGATCAAGAAGTACTTGGAGAAGGGCTACGAGGCGCACAAGTCCAGCAAGGGCGGACGAATCATGTTGGATGTCCAACTCAAACCGACTTGAATCAATTCGGGTCCAGGACCAAACTGCACTAAAATGGACGCCTAGATCGCATCCGGACTCCGTTTTGGACGTTCCACATATGTATGGAAAGCTGAGAAGATAACCTTTCCAATGGATCTGGTCTCATATCAAAATTCCTTCTGAGTCAACAGGAATCGTCGAAACAAGTGGACGTCCAGAATCTGTCAGGGTGCTGCGACACCGTCTTTTGGGCCGTTCGGCTTTGTATCGTGTTGGAGTCCATTAAGGACGCGTCCAGGGGTTTTGCACGCCTTACTCCTTTATATACAGCCGCCACCCCACCATTAGGGTTGGATTTTGCTTAGATTAATTCTGTCTTTGAACAGTTTCGCCGTCATCGGTTTGTGAAACCCCAATTTTGAGTGCTTCATCAATATATCTGCAATTTGGTTGTGTTCTTCCTTGTTCTTGCTTGTGTTCTTGATTGCAGCGCGGATTAGCCTTCTTGGCAAGGTCAATCGGGCAGCGCACGGTTGATAACACGAGGAGGCGTGGTGCTGCGATTGCGGGGTTCGAGCGTGTCGTTCGAAGCCGGATCGATTGTGTCGCGCCTCCACCAAATCAAACATATCCGAACTGTTGGAAGATCGGGACCTGTTCCCATCATCGGCGATGTCTTGACAGAGAACGTACCCGATGGGACTCCGGTGCCTCCTCGGCTTCTTCAGCGGTGACATGATTAATCCTTCCTCGATTTGGAGTCGATGCATACTGTTGGGAGGAGGGCGATTCCCTCGCTAGGTGTTGAAGCTTGGCCTCGGGCGGGGTAGTACCCAAATTGAACTTCACCGAGTGGTATGCATGCTGGCGCGATAAGCGTAATGCCCTTCTCCCCACGGTTGAAGCAATTGAAGGAGGTCGTAGTATTTGTTCTGCGATGCCCGAGGGGCGAGGAGTGCAGGCGTGCTACCACCGGACGAGTCTTGGGTTTGGGCTCGAGGCGGGGTTGTCTGGAGAAGGGGTGTTGAAGAACCTCTGGATGAACCTTCCTGCGGTCATTGAACAACTGCTTCCTTTTGCGACTAGCCTCCGGGTTCTTCTTCTCATTTTCGGGACCAACGCCTTATTCACGGTGGTGGCGGAGAATCTGCGTGATGAGCTGCACATGGAGCTCTTCATTCATCCCATCGAAGAACCTGTCAATTTTCTCCTCTTCATCGGCCACGTCCTTGGGGGCGTAACGGGCCAGTTGATTAAACTTGGTAAGATATTCATTGACTGACAGGCCGCCCTGCTTCAAAGTTCTGAACTCATTCTTCTTCATTCGCATTACACCAGCTGGGATGAAATTGGCCTTAAAGGCCGCCTTGAATCTGTCCGGGTTATAGTTCTTTGCGCTAGCTCGGTGAGGTATCCTCATATCCTTTGGTGGCGGATAATTCTCCCACCGAGCGTGCATGCCCTTGGAGTTGATGGGTCATAAAAGCACTTGGTCACCCTCTGCAGTTGGCGGTGAGCTTCCTTCGGTGTCCCATGACCAATCTTCCGCCTCTAGGGGCTCATCTGCCCGGCGAAGGTAAGGGGCAGGTCTGATGAAGTCGCCAGTCGAGGCTTGAACATTGGCGTGAGTTTTGCGCTGCGTAGATTGCACAAGTATTTGCGTTCTTGTGCCATCACTTGTGCCATGGACGGGTTGGTGGCGGGGTGGAAGGTTTACCCTTGACTGGGCCTCTTCCCTTCCGCGCTTCTGCGCTTCTTGACCGGCTTCCATACGCTGCATGTCGGGTTTGCTCCGGCTTGTCGCGGGTAACTCTATGGCTAGCCATCTGTAATTTATTCAAGTACTCTTTTAAACAGCTGCCCTAATTTCGGCCAGACTAGTAGTCTATTACCAACATACAAAAGAACCAAATCCAACGCCAAATAGCGAGAAAGTTTTCAAACACAAGGCCGGTTTCATTAAGCATAGATAACACATCACATAGCCAGCTTTCTATGGCCTCACAAGCCATGCTGGGCTTTACAAACATACACATACTTAGCGTTTATAATTTACACATACACGAGACTAAGACAACGGCTCAAGCGCTACTAATAAGGCGGGGATGCGTAGCACTAATACTAGCCAAACCCTAGCAAGCCTTGTACTTCATCGAACCTCGTCGCCTACTCCTCCATGTCACCAACACTGGGACTGGAGGGGGTGTAGTCCGTCTGTTGGGAGCAGGACCTACTACCACTAAACTCGGCGGGTCGGTGTCGAGTGAGGCGTGAGCAGTGCTGGCGAGCCTCTCCTCGGGCAGAGTGGACTGGGGCCCGGGGCCGCACGCTCTGCGTCTTGCCGTAAGCCTAGTCGGAGTCCCCGCAACCTAGCGGAGTCTTTGGGCCAGGGGTCGGTGTAGGTGTCTGCTGAGTGCAGGCGCGGGCAGCAGACCACCTCCGCCTTGGCCTCTGCCAAGGCTCGCCAAGACATGGGCGAGCTGCTCTATAAGGAGTCCACCTCGATGTGGCGTGCGAGGCGCGCCCCAAGCGGTGATCTCCTCCTGAGCCACCACATGGGCTGTACCCATGGCCCGAGTGAGGTCCACCTGGTGTGTAAGCCTCGGGTCGTCCTCCAACTCTGTCACCTGGTCCCGTCGTACTGGCGTGCGTGCTCGTCGCGATGGGTGGTAGGTGAAAGGTGACTCTAACACCGGCGTCGCGTGGATGTCATAAAGTCGGGCGCGGCGGGACGGGCGGCGTCTGTAATCTTCTTGCCACGAGCTCCTCCGGTGGGTGATGCAAACACGTGAGGCGGTCTCCCTACTTGCGGGGTAGATGAAGATCTCCACCAACCGGACTCGTCTCCTCCTATCACGGTCCTCCGGCCGCGGTAGATGGGCGCGTCCTCGTAGCCCAAGTAGTGGAGTAGTTTGCAGTATATCGCAAACTCTCCTCACGCACTCCGTGGCGAAGAAGTCCCAGTGTCGGCGTCGCAACTCCGCCATCGTAATTAAATAATATCGTTAGTAATTTTCAAAATACCAAGCGAAAAGTAGAAGCAGTAGAGCTAGGAAGGATGCGGGAAGAAATATTACGCTATATTTTTAAGAAATTCATTTTATACATTTTCAATATCATAAGACCAAATACTAACGACCACCTAAGGTTTTACCCTACGGTCGTATGCTCGATACCGACTCTGTCGGACCAGTTTTTCCATCCGAATCTGTGTGCCTTACCGCATTATTCCACGGATCGATAGATAATGCACACAGATACATTGCGAATCATTTCATACATCGCGAATTCACATCAAGCCATAATATTATTACATAGCATAGGTGAAGTTAGGCCTTCACAAAAGCGCAGATTATTGATGAGGGCAGGCGGGCCAATATTGACATTACATAAGTCCAACAGCGGAAGATACAAAGTAGGCCTTTAAACCACAAGCAAAGACTGAGGGCAAAAGTGGTCATACAAATATTACTAGGGCTCTAGTAATATCTGGATGAAGCCACACCTTAGTCTAGATGCCTAAGGTTCTAAGCTCGGATTATTCGTCTTAATTCCCGGCGTGGTCTCCTCCATCGGTCGCAGGTGCTTCCTCGTAGGCATACGGATCTTGAGCTCCGACTACGGATTGTTGGTATTGCGAGTGAGCACACTAACCACCGTGCTCATGAGTCAACACACGAATCACGATGGGTAGTATGCAAGGCTTTCAACAAGGAAGGCTCAGTTATTTTTGTTTGCAGAAATGTGCTTTTTGAATTACAATACTAAAAGCTTCCTAAGACCTAGCCAGTTGAATTTTAAACATGATACTCAATGACGTATACATTTATTTCTATCGAACCAGAGACCATCCACCATTACATGGTCTCTGCTCCTCATACCATGCTTTCAGCGTTATAACCGCTTACTTTACCACTAGGACGACACCGGGACAATTCAAATAAGGGCCTTTCTGCGCCTCCACTTTCCCTTCCATCCACAAGTTTTGAAGCAGAACTATATCTAGTTAAGTTCCCATGTCCGCCCATGACCGTGGGCACGACTATTCGAATAGTTTTGACTCTGCAGAGTGTGTACACTTTACCCACATGAGATAGATCTGCTCATTACCCCACACGATTCCTTAGCCATGCGGTTGAGTAGACTATCACCGGGTTTTTACAATGCATGCTTCCTAGCAGAGTTGCGACCGCTAAGGTTTCCACTTCCTCCGGGTACGACCACCCTTCCGAAGCCCCTCTTGCGCCATCACGTCGGAGGATGTGGCCATCCTCTACCCGCCGTGTTCACACCGACGCAACTCTTACTAAGTCAATGCAAATTAGTTAGCCCTGCCTACACTTTGCCAGCATGTGGTTGTACTTGTTGTACCGTGGGAGGTCATCACATGATTCAGTCCTTAATGGTTATCTGGGCGGTTCTATCACGATCCCTTTGTGCTATCACGGCACCACTTTATCACAATTCGTGCTATCACGGCACCATTCAACACTCACACCCTCCTACCACCCGCCCAGATAATTAAGCATGTAGGAGTTTTGGGGGCAGAAAGTATTCATACCAACATATACCAGTCATCGTCACAATGACTGCCCAACAAAATTCTCACATGTTTGAAAGTGATGCTTGGGCGTTCTCACGCCCATGAATATCTAAGCAGTTCTAAGCATGGCATATAGTTACGGACTTATTTTCAAAGGCGTTGTAACATTATTACTTTTACTAGGGCGACAAGGATCACTTAGTCAAGCATATTGTAAAGGATGTATACTAAACCAAGAGAACATGGATGTATATCTAAAATCTGAAATTAACATGCATTGCAACATAAATATAAGCATGCAATTTATAATACTTAAACCAAAATACTTTATTGAAAACATAGGCTCAATATGATCAAAGCATTGACTCGCCTTGGATGCAAAGGTCGAATTGGGTGTTGGAGTCTCTGATGACTTCCTCTTCTTGGGCCTCGAAGCTACATTTATATGCTTGAAAATTTAGATAAAAATCATCACAACAACCAAATAACACAATAAAAATTTGAACAAGCTCCAAAATGTTGGTTCTGGTTCCATTAGGTAGCCCTTGATTTTAGACGAATTTAGAAATTGGTTTTACTAAATTTGGAGCTAAAATGAATAAGTTATACACATTTGGATGCTTTCGGTTTAATTAAATCTCAAAATTAATAAAATCGATAGATGGGGCCCTTGTCGGTGACCGCGCTCACGCGGGGCCGACACGTGGGGAACTGGAATGGATCACTCCCGCCCTGCTGCCACGACAAAGGGGCACGGGAGGAGGCTCACTCACCCGCCCGCATGGCCCGACAGTGAGGCCAGTGTCGATGGTAGGTCATGCATATATATATATATATATATATATATATATATATATATAAACTTTCCTACTTATTTCTAAAAATCTTACATCAAGTATTCATGCCACTTTTACTTCTTAATTTAAATCATCTTTGGTTCTTTACAAAATCTATATATGTTAACGGTGAAGTTTTCTTTAGGGATCATCTTTTGATTCAATTCAAACTTAGAATTCTCTATTAATTAAACAGGTGGGTGTTTCCTTCTTTAGCATTTTATGGTTTGGGTTCTTTCCCAAAGTTTTTCAGAAAAATATTTTCAAAAGCACAACTCCACACAACATATTACAGAATATTTCACAATACCTTGCTCTACAGTTCCTCTGAGTTTTCAGGGTGTTACACAAGCTAAGCGGAACCAAGAATCTAATATAGAGTGCTATATACTCAAGAGTGAAACATTGGTTCAAGTACTTGATTCTTTTAATAGCTTAGGCAAATTGAGCACAAATGACATTTTTCTTTTGAAATTCATGGTCGTTTCAACCCATATTTTATCATGTGCTAGATCTCAAGCCTTATGCGATCATTCCAAGCGAGAAGCTTAAGGAAATGATCTTGGTCTTCCAAAACTCCCCCTGAGTTCATGCCTAGTGCAATGGCAAGCCGTCTCATGAGAAAGAATTGGTGAGATCAGTTTTTTCGCACAAAAGAGATCTTTTTGCTTTTGAAATTATTGTACTAACATATGCATCATCAAGAAGCTAGAACAGCTCAATCTAAGGCTCAAAATAGAGATTCAACGCTCAACCTAGCCTATTTGACATGGCATGAATCATAAAAGGATAGCTCAAGAGAGACTAATCTCAAATGTTAACATGACAAGTTTTAGTTCAAATTGAGCAAATTTAATTAACTCATCATGGCAAAAGCTAGTCTACACATATGAAGTCATGATGAATCTAGCAAATGAGCATAAATCATGGCAAGATGTAAAGCATTTTAAGCATGTCATAACAGGAAAATAATCAAGGCTCCATGTAGTTATATTACAATGTAGAAAGACATGCATAAAAATCCAGCTCCCCCTCAACATGTGATGCAACTTTTAGTTCAAGTTGAGTTATGTCAATATTAAGCTCGTAAGCTCCCAACCGAACTCCCCACAGACCAAAGTACTAAAAACGAGAAGCTGGCAAATAAATCAAGAAAGACAGTTCTTAAAGCATAGATAAGATAGAGAATACTAATGACTCAAACTAACTCTTATCTACCCCATATGACTCCAAGACAACAGCTGTCGAGTAAAACACATATTAGAGAGCAAACACGTGCTGCACATCTGCAGGGTGGCCCAACCCTCGCTAGAACCTAGAAGAAGTGAGTGAGCTCAACCTAGTGAGATAAGAAACAGCTATCCTGAAAGCACAAGATAAGAGCAAGAAGTCTAAGCACTCGACAAGAGACACACTCTAACCTATGCTAGAAGGACTAAGCCCAATGCACCAAAATACGATGCAATGATGAAGGATCTGAAGCATAAAGAATATGATAAAGCGGTAAAGCCCAAAGCTCCCCTCACAACGGTCCGTGAGGACAAACCACCCCAAGCTCTCCCATGAGTGAAAACCTCAGTGTCCGAGGCTTGGTGAAGATATCGACCACCGGTGGTCACTCTCCATGAATTGAAGCACAATGTCACCCTTCTCTACATGGTCTCGAAGGAAGTGATATCGAATATCAATGTGCTTGGTCCGAGAATGCTGCACTGGGTTCTTAGCAATGCTAATTGCAGACGTGTTATCGCAACAGAGCGGAACACGGTCGATAGCTAACCCAAAGTCCCGCAGTCGAGACCATCCAAAGGACACAGCTCTGACAATCGCTGACAACATACTCGGCCTCTGCGGTGGGTGTGCAACACCGGATGCTTCCTCGAAGACTAGGAAGCGAGAAGTGCCAATGAGCGGTAAGTGCAGTGCTCTTCCTATCTATCCTACAGTGCAAAGTGCGCATCAGAAAAGGCTCTAAGGGATGAGCAGGAGGAGGAAGAGTACCAAATACCGTAGTCAATGGTAGCTCGAAGGTACCGAAGATGCGTTTCACCGCTGGCGGTGAGATATCGAGGAGAAGCTCAAAGCCGAGCACAAAGACACACGAAGAAGTGTATGTCGGTCTCGAGGCGTTGAGGTACAAGAGGGAGCCAATCATGCTACAATTCCTTTTGATCGGTGGCTCATAGTCCTCATCTGGGTCTAGTACGTTGTAGAAGCCATAGGAGTTGACAGCCGCTACCGTCACTCATGTCGAGGCGTCTCGGGAGGTCTCGAGTGTACTTGCCTTGATGTGAAGGTACCCTCCCGAGTCTCGCTTGATTTGGAAGCCAAGGAAGAAAGTCAACTCACCCATCATGCTCATCTCAAACTCGGTGCTCATGACATCAGAAGCGTGAAACGAGAGCATGGAAAGAGCCGCCAAAGATGATGTCATCGACATAAATTTGGACGACGGAAGGTCACTACCGAAATGGCGAGTGAACAAGGTCTTATCGACTTTACCCATCTCGAAATCATGTCTCAATAGATAGGACTTAAGCCTCTCATACCAAGCTCTAGGGGCTTGCTTAAGTCCATACAACGCTTTGGAAAGCTTGAAGACATGACTAGGGTATTTGGGGTTCTCGAAACACGGAGGTCGTCGACATAGACTTCTTCCTCAATGAAGCCATTGAGAAAGGCACTCTTGACGTCCATCGGTAAAGCTTGAAGCCCTTAGATCTTGCAAAGGCAAGCGAAATTCTAATGGCCTCAAGGCGCGCTACGAGGGCAAAGGTCTCCTCGAGGTCTAGACCCTCAACCTGGGAGTACCCCTGAGCAACCAGTCTAGCCTTGTTTCGAATGACTACCCCATCCTCGCTCTGCTTGTTCTTGAACACCCATTTGGTCCCAATGATATTGTGACCTCGAGGGGGCTCAACAAGCACCCAGACCTTGTTTCTTTCGAAACTCTTGAGCTCCTCATGCATGGCATTGACCCAAGACTCGTCAGATAAAGCATGACAAACGTCTTTAGGCTCAAAGGAAGCTCTGAGGCGAGTGGAGCAGAAAAGTGACACGCCGAGACTTGGGCGTGTGACTCGTTCAAAGAGGTCTCCAATCATCTGATCTGAAGGATAAGATTTTTGGATATGTCTTGGAGGTCCAGGATGAGATGAAGAAGTGGCCTCTACCTCGTGACTTGACGGGGTAGGAACAGAGCCACTAGCTCCAGAAGAAGCAGCAGGCATGGGCTGATCACCTCGAGGTGCGGTGGAAGAAGGCACCTCAAGGGGTGGATGAGGGACTGGATCAGGTAGACAACCCTCATCTCTATCGTCCTCATCATCCATGAAGATGGTCTCGGACTGCTCTAGAGAACCTGAGATATCGGGCCTAGTCCCCGGACTGGCCTCATCGAAAGTCACCTCACTGGGTTTCTACCATTTTACTAGACTCAGGTTGCAGACCCTATAAGCCCTTGAAGAAGTCGAGTAGCCTAGAAAGAGTCTATCACAAGAACGTGACTCGAACTTATCTAGGTTCCGGACTTGAATAAAGCACTTGCAACCAAACACACGAAAATGAGAAACAGGGCCGCCCATATCTCAACTCGTAAGAGGTGCGGTGCAAGTGTGCCACGAGAAAACTCTGTTGAAACATGGCACGCGGTGGCTATAGCCTCACCCAAAACTTCCTCTCCACGACGCCATTCTGCTGTGGGACGTGTGGAGAAGAGGCTGTGCTCTACACTGTCTCACCACAGAACCTCTCAGTAGGAATTCTTGAACTCCGTGCCATTGTCACTGCGGATCGCTCGTAAGGCACCGAAGCTCAGCGAAAGCCTACTGAAAAGACCTCGGAAATGTGTAAACGTCTCATCCTTCGAGGCTAAGAAAAACACCCAAGAATACCTCGAGAAGTCATCGACCACGACAAGGACATACCACTTCCCTCCTGCAGACTGCACTCGAGCTGGTCCGATTGTGTCCATGTGGAGCAGCTGTCCTGGTGCATCGGTCATAGTCACTGTGACCGGAGGGTGAGAAGCGGCAACCATCTTGCCGTGCCGGCATGGAGCGCAAACAAGATTTTTGACCATCTTGAGTTTCGGCAGACCACGAATGAGATCGTGGCCACTAACTCGAGTCAAATGGTCAAATCCAATATGACCAAGTCTCCTATGCCAGTAGGTAAGGTCGCGGGACTCGAAGCAACCAAACACCGGAGAGGATCACGGAAGACTCAATAAAATCAGCACGAAAGATCCTCCCATAACGAGAAATCCATAAACCGGACTACAGAAGAATCAACAATTTTGCGGGCATTTTCTTAAAGCTTACCTCGAAACCGTCACCCGTGGTCGAGAAACCGAAAGCAAATTGTAATGCAGCTTACTCACCAAGGCAACATCTTTTAAAACAAATAAATCATTAACGTGCACAGTCCCTTTGGCGATGACGCGTCCAGACGAAGAGTCTCCGAAGGTGATAGTCTCATCACCTGAAGCTCGGGCTAGGGAAGAGAACCAACGGGAGTCTCCGGTCATGTGACGAGAACAACCGAGTCTACAAGCCAAACCTCTCCTCCCCCTTGGCGAGCTCGAGTCAACAAGAGAGCAAAGTCTCGATGGGATAAATCAAAATAGATTTTGGAACCCAACACCGAGTCACACGTCGAGCGTAAGAAGTAGTCACACGATCGACCTCTAACTACCCTCGCTCTCCGTCGCTCAAAGAAGGAAGGTGCGTGAGCAGACACGAAGTTGTTGCTAGGTCCGGCGCTATGGAAGAGCGAGTCGGAGCACCGACAACATGCTGATCACACCGCGGGTAGGCATCTCGACGGGGGAAGCGAGATCTAACCTCAGGACGGTGAAAGTCACGACCAGAGGGAGCATGAGGACGAAAAACGAAAACTCGGAAGAACCAAGTCCTCGATCTCGCCCAAAGCTACCAACGAGAGTAAGCCTAGACCTCGTGTTGGTCTTAGGTGCACTCAAGGTCCGGGGCTGACCACAGAGTATGCCTAAGAGACTCAACACGGTCTCTCACGCGATCTTGGCGCTTGAAGCAATGGTCAAATAGATGCCCATCCTTCTAACGGAAGGTGCAATGATACCATATCCGAGGGTGAAGTAGCATGAGATGGCCGCCGAGAGGTCAAGCTGCGGTGAAGTCACCTTGTCGCCGAAATCCCTTGGACAAAGCCCGCTGATTTAAATTGAACTTTCTTGTTCTTGGGCTTGACCTCAATCACACCTACGGCTATGGGTCTGAGCACGGTAGGTGGATGCTTCCTCACATCCTCAAGAAAATCATACCCTAGACCTTGATTAAACTTGCAAATCTTGGACTTGTCTAGAATAAGATTCAGCTTTTTCTTGCCTCCAACGAATCTTTCAAGAGTGTTCATAAGGTACTGGCACTCCTGAAAGAGGGAGGTGCAAGAGGAGCAACAGGAAGGAGAAGAGACAGCAGGAGGAGAGGAAGAAGAACCAACAGCAGAAGAGCGAATGGCACGTGCGTATCTCTCTTTATGCACGGCTGCCTCAACCTTGAGGGCTTCGCAGGACACACAGGGGGCAGCCCTAATCTTAGCCATTTGGTTCTCGTAACTCTTCCTAAACGTCTCTACCATGTACTTATCCTTTTCCAACACTTCAGCACAGAAAGCACAAGAAGGATGTGATTTTTCTAGAAGGTTCTTAGTTAGCTTCACACATTTTTCATCCAATGCAATCAATTCAGATTTTAGTATATTACAACTATTGCATGGTGAGCTAACAGGATCCTTAGTAGCAAATTGAGCCATTTTCTTGTTATGATCAACCATCTCTTGAAATTGCTTAGAAACCGATTCAAGCTCAAAGGTTAATTTAGGACGGTTGGTACAAGAAACAATAGGCTCTAACAGGAAGCACGCATTGACAATTTTGTGATCGCCCTTTTTAAGTTCATCTTCAAATTATTACAACTTTCACAAGTCTCGGGTAGATCGAGAAGCATAGTGTAAAGACCTCTAAAAGCATTGTCCTTATCTTCACAAGAGGTTCAGAAAGTAGTCTCAATAGCAGATGAAGGAACAGCAATCCTAGTCATTTCTAGTTCAGCTAGCAGACTAACATTCTCCACCTTAAGAATATCTAGCTCAGAGGTCACACTATCATAAGAAGTCCTTAACTTCTCCATATCTCTAAGCAAAGCAGGGCATGTATTACATTCGTCACGGGAGGGAGCAGATATAAGTGAAGTAAGCTCCCGTGATAATCTTTCTACTTCCTTCTCCAACTCGCTACATCTAGCTCTAGATCTAGCATGAAAACCTCCTAACTTAAGAAAAGCTTCATTAAGTTGGTCATAGGAGGGACAAACCTCATCGGAGTCGGAGTAGAGATCGCTATCGCTGATCTCGCCCTCAAGGGCCATGAAGCACATGCTTGGAGAAGTCATCGCCATCTTTGGGTTCTTGATCACCCGTCCGTCGTCGTCGCTCCATCCCTCCACCTCGGCGAGGTCGAGGTCGTCAAGGCGGCGAGGACGCGGTGGAAGAGCTTTGGCCTTCCCAAAGTCGCGAACTTCTTCTTGCCTTGAACAGTCTTTGAGGGCTTCGTGTTCTTGTTCTTGTTGATGTAGTCTTTCTTGCGGAACATAGAAGTCGGTTTGCCCTTCCCCAGCTTGGGGCAATTTGCTCGGATGTGGTTGGGGCCACCACACTCAAAGCAAATCACTGGTCTTCTTCTCTTTTCGTCCCTCCTCCTCTTGTAAGCATGGGAGAACTTCTGAGCTAGGAGGGCCAGCTGTTCATCCTCTAGCTGCTCAAACTGATCATCAGTTACATCACAGAGAGAAGATAGGGAGAACCCGCAAAGAGAATCGGCAGAAGAACCGAAGCGGCGGTGGGATCGTGACTAGTGCCATCGATCGAGACTTCGACCGACGAGAGACTATGTCAATCTCGTGAGTCTTGAGGCACGAGTAAAGCGTCAAGAGTCGTGGTCGAGAGGTCCGTGGTGTCCTTGATGGTAGTCACCTTCATCTCCCAAACCCAAGATCGAGTGAGAAAGAATTTGTCGAGCATTATCCGAGTCGGAGTATGTGAGACCGACGGCTCGGAGGTTACTCAAAATCTTGTGAAAGCGAGAAAAGCACTCGTCAAGGGACACACCAGCAAGCATCTCAAATTTGCTGTATTCGTGCTTGAACTGGTCTTGTCGCACCGTCTTTATTTGGGTGGTGCCCTCATGGTAAGCATTGTGGGTCACCCAAATATCGAAGGCCGACGTCGGTGAGAGATGCGATCAAATTCCCTTCGCTCAATCCACGAATGATGATGTTCCTCGCCCTTGCGTTTGCCTCAACATCGACCATATTTCCGGCATTGATTTTCTCATCGGTACGGGAACAACAAGCGGACCTTGACCTTTCGCCGGATGGCGTAGCCTCGAGCACGGATGTAGGTCTCCATCCGACTCTTCCAGAATGGAAAATCCATCCCATCGAAGATCGGGGGCTTGGTCGAGTACTTGTCCGTCGCCATGGCTTTTGAGACTGGTTAAAGATCTATCAAGAAGAGCTAACCGGCTCTGATGCCAATTGTAGGACCGGAAATGGCAACAGAGGGGGGTGAATAGTGCCTTTTTTTAAAAAAAATCACCCTTTAGTATCCCCACAGACTTCTTTTCTGAAAAATGAGCAAGACTTTGCTGAAGACCAAAAGAGCCGAGCGATGGCAGTTAAACAAAACCCAACAGATAGCAACTGCCAAAAGCGATGAAGACTAAAATCGAGGCAGTGAACCGGCCGGCAAAAGGACAAACCGAACCTGCTTGGGACGGAAACTTTCGATCTGATAATTTAGGCGAGAAACTAAACAACGAATAAAGCTAAACATTTGTCGCTTGTCTCGGCCAAAGAAGACGAAATTCAAACTACATACTCTGCTAACAATCAACGCACACACAGATCGGACAATGAATCAGTGCAGACCGAAACAGAGAAAAAGATGGTTGTGCTCAAAACGAAAGACAGACTGAGATTTGTTGGTTCAAAAAGATACAGAGGACTAAATCAAAACTTAGAAATTGTTGATCATTCGCTGTTCCTTTTAGGCAGAAGAAATCAGAGAGCCAAAACAACTTTTAAGAAAGGTGTTGTGCAAGAAGAAAAGCAGTGCAGAAGGAAGGTCACAACCGAAAGAGAGGTGAATCGAAAAGAAAAGTAAAGCTTTAGAAGAAAGCATGCGGGAAAAAGAAGAGCCGATTTTGTTTTGACAAAATCTTGAAAAGGTGGAATTCGGACTGCATGCTACTCAATTAAAATCAGCTTAGATTAGTGAGTGAGCAAGTAAAATTTCAGCCAAAACCGAGATTGTTTGGACTACATGCAAGAGGGTCAAAACCAGCACAAAATGAAAAGAATGAACCGAACAGAAATGCGAGCGGTAGAACCCAAAAGAGAGCAGTTTTTTTTTATCTTCACTTGAGCTGCTGGACAAATTGAAGTAATAGAGGAAGACATAAACACATTGAAAGCTCGAACTTGATACACCAACGGAGACTATGTGATGAAATTTGCGCGAGTGAATACTTCTCTCTCGGACCCAAAACAAGAACAACCGAACCACACATAGCGTAAACTTGAGCAAACATGAGAAGCAAAAGAAATAGACTCATCACATCACGTAATAGCTCACGGATTGAAGCAAGAAACATGAAAGATTACTCATAAAATCAACACTCCATCCCCATACATGATTGAGACAAGAGGGACACACTACATGGTTCTTCTCAAGAACACATGCTCACATAGGAAAGAACCTCACACTCTCAATCCTCAAGAACACCAAGAGCCTCACATACTTCTTGGGAGGAACACAACCCACACAAAGGGATGAATGAGCTCTCAAAACCCTAACTCACTCTCAAGTGTCCTAAGGGGTATGCAGCCCCTCACCTCTATTTATATCCTTGGCTAACGGGTCTCCAACCCGTTCGGCTAAACCCTAACGGAGCCGTCTCCGCTTGTGCGGCCTTGCGAAATCCCGTTTCGCCCCTCCTGCACCTTCCGGGAAGCTTCCGCGCTCCTTGCGTCGCACGCCTCGCAACCACCTCGAGTCGACGTCGTCTTCGACACATCCGACCGTTCTGACCTCAGCGCCACCTGCGCCTAGTCCGGTCCACCGTGTCTCGCCACGACTCCGCCTCGACGTCCTGCAGTCACACAGACAAGAAACACGTTAAATAGCACCGCTCGATACATGTAAGCATAATTAAATCCAAACCTGTCACATTAACAGAATATGCATCCTAAACATGTTGACCAGATTTGACCAAGTCCGACCGAACCCGTTACACCTCGCAACGTCAGGGTCCGAACCAACCAACTCAAACTCGACTTTCCTAAACCGATGTCAATTTCTCATCATACACAACGGGATGACCTCCACATGGTCTCTCAGTAGCAGACTGCGGAGGCGCTGATAGGGAAGCGCACATGGTTTTGGGCTCAGGAAGCTATTTAGAAAATCCGCTTCAAAAAGTCGTCGTTTATTTTGACTTTTAGAGATGTTAAAAGCTAAAAACCTAAAAGGATAGGGCCATTATTTTCCATGATAATAGCAACTGTGAGCAAAGGCATTTACTCCCTCTGTCCATGTTTATAGGATGTATTTTTTAATGATCTTATCTACAAATATAAAGCGTATTTTATATTTCAATACAAAATTAGTATGATATTCTTTATATAGCCTTAATAAATATCTAGATTTACTTGATGTTCTCTATATGCATGCATTGAATATAGTGTTTAGATATAATAATTAAGGGTAACTTAGTTATTTTTAATATTTACTTAGTCTATATGTCAAGAGAAAATACGCCCTACAAACTTAGACGGAGTGAGTAGTAGTAAAGTCCTTTGCAATGTTACTCCTTTGGTTCATTTTTATTTGTCTATTTAGACAACAACACAGTGTCCAACATATATTGGACTGCTACCTTTTCTGACTATATGCTAGGAAAAATTAATAAGAACATAATGATATAGAAGTATGTTTGATGATAGATATACTAATTGTTAGAAATTGGCCCATTCAATTATGGCCTATTTCCTTAATTCCAAAGCATGCATGGTTTAGTACCATATTGCTAAGGAAAGGTGGGGAAGACCAATTTATAAGATGGAGTCCTCACCACTCCTTGAATATGGATAGAGATGGTATGTGGAGGGTTACGTCTAGTCACACACGCAGCGCGCCCTTGCAGCGCTGCCAGTATCACGCGTATTTCGCGTGAAAATCTTGTGACTTGTGACCGTGCCGTGTGACGTGGCGCGCCACTTGGCGAACAAGTCCATCTCTATTTTTCTTGAACTCGCACCACTCTCTCTCTCTCTCTGTTTGAATGCGATTCAAGCGTTTGAATTGAGGCTTTATTGGGGTTTTGATGACGACGTTACGGTCGATAAATGACCGGTTGAATGTCGATTACCGATGGGTAAATGGCTGTTTTAATCATGTCAGTTATCAGTCTGTCTATTTATATGCCTGAAGACGTCCAGAGTATGTGTGAGAAATTCACTGCCTCCATCTCCTTCTTCTCTGTGATTCTGTGCTCGAGTACTGTGTCGTCTAAACCACGTCGACCTTTCTTCCCGGCGTGCACTTGGAAGAAGGGAGAGCGGCTATCTCGAACCATTGCCGCAGAGTACCGCACGGGCGGCAATAAGGTTTCGGCGGCGCATGCTGTGACCGCTCCTTGACCGCGACATCTACGTTACGCCTTGCATCAAGCCTGCACGGCTTCCTGTTCTTCATCAGGCTAACTAATAAGTCGTTCGTGTGCACGTACGACTTTGTTAATAGATTTGAGTATATTCTGAAGTATGATGAGTAGCTTGCTGTTAGTAGTCAGTATTACATCACTAGTTTATTGTATTTATCTCCTAGTAAAATTTGGAATTAAAATATTGCTCACATTTCCAACACTAATATCGTTGAAGCGTGCATTATGTCCTTCACAGTATTCCAGAACACAAGATATCCAACTCGATTGCCCATGCATGCATGTAGTTGGACATAACTTAGTTTGGGACATTGTTAAGCACGATAATCACATACAAGACGCTGAGGCACAGGCGCACAGCCGAAGACGCATGGGATTGGGCCTCGTCGCCTCGGTCGCCCGGCCCATCAGCTCTTGCCCAGCAACGGAGCAGCCGAGTGCCGAGGGCCCAAGAGAGTAGCAGATGCGGGCGAGGCGAGGCGTACCGTGCAGTGCAGCCGAGTCGCCCGGACCGGGGGCGTGCTAACCCTAGAGGCTAGAGGCGGCAAGCCGGCATGGCCCAACGGGGCGCGGCTCGGGCGCACGGCGTCGACCGGCAGCCAAGGGGGCAAGGCGGCTATTAGCCAGGGAAGTCAGAGCGCAACGCGGCGGCTAGGGGGGCGCGGCGGCTGCCGGCGCTGCTCTCTCAAGACTCAAGTTACTAGAGGGGATTTGCTTAGCAATAAGCCAGATCTGAGACTGAGATGATCTTTGCACTTTGCTTGAGGGGATTTGCCTGTGAAATAAACCAGCAATAGCTCTGAGATGATCACAATCTTTGTTCATTGGTATATTAAGAAGTACCAATTTCAATATTGCTTGATGGGATTGTTCACTTGTACAATGCATTTGAGGGTGATTCATATGTGTATATTGTGATGGAGTAAGTAGTCCTATACTCTGCTACTAGCTTCTGCTATCACAGTCAATTAACCATGGAACAGATCAGTGATGCTCTGCAGATTTTACAATGGCCTTTTGCCATACTCGTTTTAACAAAAATCATGATACCTTGTTTCCAGTGTCCCAGACATATATGTGCTGTTTGCGATATGCATGTCTTGTATTTAAAATTGTCTTCCTAAATACTAACCATTCTTTCCTGCTGTTCGGTCAGTTGCATTCTCTCTCAATTTTTTTTACAATATACGAATTTATAAACTGTTCTTTCAAAATTACATTTTGAATGCATGGCTTCGTGGCACTTAATCATTTATGTTCAGAACTACATCATATCTCAGTTTCCTTGCATTGTTATGTTCTATAAATATGCCAAATTGTCAACTAGATGTACTTCTTTTAGTATATAGCTTGATCTATCAACACTCATGGATAGTTAGGAGCTTTTTTCTTCTCAAATGTATCTTAAAGGGCACACATGATCATATGATTTCAATATTCATTCCTATGCTCCCCTACCAACTCTTGCTTCTCTACTATTTTTGCAGACTATGTGAGGGTGGCGAGCTATTGGATCGGATATTTGCAAAGTAAGATAAGATTTATCCTCCATTTCTTGTTTCATGTATATTTTGCTCTCCCTGTGTCAAAGGTTGCTTGATTTTGTGCTGTCTTTTAGTTCCAATAAATTTTAGCTTGATGTTTGCCGCCAACATTGTTTAGTTCTTGTAAGAATGTACCTATTTTCCTTCCCAGAACTTCCTTTTCAAATCAACTAAAGAGGACTCACCTCTGAAGGCAACAGATTTTGGTTTGTCCGACTTCATATAGCCAGGTACCTGCTTCATGGTCTTCTGCTTATGTGCATCTTTGTTATATTCCTTAATGTGCTCTTTTGTCTGTTGATTTGCTTTGTGCATACCTTGTAGTAACCATTATTCATGAGCAATACAAGGATTCATAAGCAATGTAATAAGGCTTTCGAAACAAGTATGATATCTTAATTTCATTTACCTTTCAGTCATATACTCTTATTAATGCGATTGCAATGTGGTTTGATCATCGATTGTTTTGCTTTTGCGTAATACTGTTTCCTTCATGTTTGCTGGCTTACGAGTCCGTCATAGCTACATTAATGTGATTGCAATGTGGTTTGATCATCGATTGTTTTGCTTTTGCGTAATACTGTTTCCTTCATGTTTGCTGGCTTACGAGTCCGTCATAGCTACATTTTAGTCATGGGTCTGCCACTAACTGGCAGGCTCTTCAGCTTCTGGAAGTTACATATCCCCATGACCTCCTCCACGACTCCATCGCTCTCCTCATTTGTCATGGTTGGGAGGTATTACATGCGTCGCAACAAGCAGTCCACATCCGACGCAGCAGGAATCCAAGCACCATATGTAGGAGCTGCGGTCTAAGCAACAAGCAGCCCATGTCCCGCGCAACAGGAGTCCAATTACCACGTCATTACTATGTATCTCCGCTGCTTCACGGGAGATCGGCCCAAGCAATGGCTTCGGTGGCTGCCCTAGGCGGAACATTGCTATAACACGTACTATCACTCTGCGCTCCAGACGACGCGTTTCGCATGGTCTACGGGCGTGATCCCCTCTTGTTTACGCTCTTATGAAAAAGGGGATGCACGAGTGGCCACCATTGATACTATTATGATGGACCGAGATATCTTTTTGGTAGAGGTCAGAGATCGTCTTCTTCAGGCTCAACAGATCTTCAAACACCAGTACAATAAGCTTTATCACGAAGTGGAATATGTCTTGGATGATTGGGTGTACCTCCGTCTCCTCCACCGGCCGGCTGCATCCATTTCGGCGCCATCATCTCGCGGCAAGTAGAATCCTCATTACTATGGGCCGTATCAAATTACCCAACGCATTTGGTCAGTGGTGTATTGTTTTTGCCTTCCCGCTGGTGCCCATATTCACGATGTTTTTCCTCTCAATTGCCATAACTTCCACCCATGGTTCATAGCCGTGTTGTTCTGACACTGGCTAAAGTAATTCGCGGCAGGTTGGCGCGTGGCAAGTGGTAGGTCTTGGTGGCGTGGTAGGGTGCTCCTCTGACCAAAACTACCTAGGAGGACGTGGCAGAATTCCGGTAACCATACCCCGACTTTCAGCTTGAGGACGAGCTGTTTCTAGAGGACGGGAGAGATGTCATGGTCAGGAGGTATTACATGCGTCGCAACAAGCAGTCCACATCCGGCGCAACAGGAGTCCAAGCACCAGACGCAGGAGCTGCGGTTGTGCCGGACGGACTATAGTCCGGTTCGGCTGCAGTTTGAGTTACCGATTGGATTGATTAGAGTTTCCTTTTTAAATGTGATTGCTTTCCTAGTAATAGCTTGATATTAGAGATAAATATTCTATTCGGATTAGACTTACCTTGTAAGGTGCTAACCCATATATGGGTTTGCCGTCCCTTTTGGAAGAAATCAAAAAGAGATTTTACCTTTCTTCTCCCCATCCGCACGTTCATCTGCGTGCTCTACTTCTCTCGTCCGGCTGGCGCCTTCTCGCCGCCGGGCATACAGAGTCCGCCCGACTTATGTTCCATTCATATCGCCTCCGTTCATCCACATTGGCCCACGACATCATTGGTGGTCACAAGACAAAGGAATTTGGCAAGCTGCGAGGGATTTTAGCACTAGGGGGTGTGTGTGCGTGTGGTGAGGGTGATGTTGTTCAGGCGTGTCTCATACTGATCTTGCACCATGAACATGACTCGCTTCATGGATTGAGGCGTCAGCCAGACAACCACCGGTAGAGCTTAGATGACCATCGGGCATGTTCTTTTTAGCTTCTACTAGTCATGTGCCTGTACGTTGCAATGAAAACAAAGCTTATATAACAGTTAGCAAGATGTATATATCCTCGTGTATATCATATTGCAAAGTTAATAGATATATAAGAGGCTACACTGTTATATAACAATGTATAGTTTAATGGGTTGTGCAGTTGTTTGGCATGATCTGAGTACTACAAGAAATCCACCACATCGATGTCCATGCTAGCCACCTTCTAGTCTTCCTTATCTTATGTTCCTTCCATCTGTGAAGACCAGTCGGCCATCTAGAATTTCACTCTGCTGCCACCACTGACGATCTTACTGATGATCACCTTCATGATGCCCTGCAACATGGGAAATCAAAAATCACATGCATCATGGAAATGTAAAGAAATAGATCAACAAAGCGTAAATACTACTCATTGTCTACTTTTCACATCAGAGAGCAAATTGAAACTTGAACGCTGACATTCGGTTCAAGTACATTGTAATGAGAAAAATCCTATGTGCATTGATAGAATAATAACAGAGCAAAGGGGCACCTACAAATGAAGTGGATAACAAATATTTAGAAGCATGCTCATAAATGAGAAAAATAGTAGTAAGCAATATTAACGGAGCTTCAAGGTTTACAACAACTAAATCACGTAGATCTGCAGGTTCCGTCTTAGGTTGCTGCTATAGGAAACTAAAGCACCTAGATTTCACAGAAGCTATATGAAACACAATGTTTAAGTTGTCAGTTAATGTAATCTAGGAAACTACAGTAGGCATATATGAAATATATTGTTGCTTAGATTTCACAAAACCCACATCAAAATCATTCTCTAGGTTGTCTGGTCTTTATCTATAACATGGCTAGAACAATGTGGCTGATGACATGAACATGGCACATAAGACCTCACCAGCCACTGCCTCTTGTTCTTCAAGTAGCAAAACGTAACAGCCACATAAGACCAATCTACTTACCTCTGAAATCATCATTGAACAAGTTGAGTAAACAATGTAACTGCCAGTTTTGGAGTTGGCATCAACCAAATCAATAGCAGCAAGCAGCAATTGCTGCAAAAACAAGTCAATCAGTTATCGACTACGCCCTTCAAAATGCTCCAAACAGGGAACTTTGTGTTTATTAGAGATATCTTCACTGATCCTGTTATAGCACTGCCACATATATCCCGTGCAGTTAAAGCTAAAGGTATGCATGCAGCCTGGAATATGCAGGGAATTAAGCAAAAAAGGATACTGACAACCAAATTAACTTGCAGGTATTTTAGTATATGCTAAAAAAAATTTTACATCACCGGAAACAATAAAAGAAGACTCTGTTTATTGATCAACTACAGGTATATGTCATTAATTACATATGATGTATATCTTAGATTACTGAGGTAAAGTAATTTTTCTTGTTGCAATTTTAGCATACATTTTAAAACTACAGATTATGGAAGCAAAATGTCAAGCATTTAGAACTCAAAATTCAACCTTTAGACATTTTTGGATTAGGTTGGCAGAGGATGACAATAAGAAGCTCTGCTTCTTATCCTGAAGCAGGTATAGCTAGGATTAAGTCATCATAAAAGTTGACAAGATACTATTTGTTAATGACATTGGTGAGGCCTCACAATATTTGTTTGATTTATTTTATGCTTCTGCCATTCTCAACTGCTCATCGAACTGTGTTTGGATGTTTGTTCAACGTACTTTATAATCATTGTATGTAGATAATGAATGCTAAAAAAACGAACAGGAATGTGTGTAAACAGTAAAAAAATGCTATCGGGAAACGGATCTATTGAGTCGAATCATGACGATGGTATAAGCTATAATCAGTTTCTCATTGCCCGCGCCCGCGCCCCCAAAAAAATAAAAACGAAAATGTGCATTGCAGGTACACGCACATACAGTTTGGTTATGAATTAAAATACAATAATTACAACGCAGCATATCATCGTCTGAAAAAAGAAAGAAAGAAGAACGCAACACATCATTCTATTACTTGACCAATTTGCTTTATATACCAGGCATGATTAGTAAATTCAGTTTGCATGCTTGATCACATTCAATTATGGTCATTGGATTAAGCTAATTTTATCCAGTTTGACCATCAGCTAGCTGTTGTCAACTTATCACCCAAGCAAACTATAGTATTGAGTTAAAAAATCTAATGAGCTTAAAGCCTTAGGCTGTATACTGCAAGATAGTACAAACCAAAAGTAGGCAGACACCACCACGCTTAAACTGCAATTGATAACATCGGACCACTCCTATATACATTGACAAATAAATTAAGCTAGTCATTATCTTTATAGATTAGCTCGGTTACCAGCATGTTACTTGAATTCTCTTAGACTTAATAACCAAACAAAACTCATATATACTTATCCTCCAAGTAATGAAAGCTAATGCAACATTAATTTCACAGGGGTTACAAAGTTATTAGAAACCATGCAGGCCATGTAAAAGCCACTGGCAAGTCAAAAACAGCAAGCAAACTCATAATAAAATAAAAATACAAAAGAAAATGAGCCAATATGAAAGATCATTACATAGAAAAAATAAATATATGGAACTTACTGAGCTGCCAACTCTCTAGTTAGAGTAAGAATAAGCAGCCTTATTGCAGGTACACGTTTTGGCCGGAAAAGTAGACACTCCAGCACAGGCAAAGAGAAAGCAGCTATCTAGTTTACAGAAATTAGTTTAAACTAAAGATATATACAACTTCAAAGTGCTCCTAACAAGGAATTAAGCAAAAATGATATGAAAACCAAATTAACTTGCAGGCATGGATAACTTCTCGATCATACTGTGGACCCAGCATTTATAGGAGTATAAATGGTAAGCTGAAGACATCATGGCAAAAGCTAGTCTACACATATGAAGTCATGATGAATCTAGCAATGAGCATAAATCATGGCAAGATGTAAAGCATTTTAAGCATGTCATAACAGGAAAATAATCAAGGCTCCATGTAGTTATATTACAATGTAGAAAGACATGCATAAAATCCAGCCCCTCAACATGTGATGCAACTTTAGTTCAAGTTGAGTTATGTCAATATTAAGCTCCGTAAGCTCCCAACCGAACTCCCCAACCAGTACTAAAAACGAGAAGTCGGCAAATAAATCAAGAAAGATGCTTCTAAAGCATAGATAAGAGAATACTAATGACTCAAACTAACTCTTATCTACCCCATATGACTCCAAGACAACAAATGCCGAGTAAAACACATATTAGAGAGCAAACACGACTGCCTACCCGAGGGTGGCCCAACCCTCGCTAGAACCTAGAAGAAGTGAGTGAGCTCAACCTAGAGATAAGAAACAATATCCTGAAGCACAAGATAAGAGCAAGAAGTCTAAGCACTCAAGAAGAGACACACTCTAACCTATGCTAGAAGGACTAAGCCCAATGCACCAAAAACGATGCAAATGAAGGATACAAGCATAAAGAATATGATAAAGCAAGAAAGCCCAAAGCTCCCTCACAACATCCTAAGGACAAACCACCCCAAGCTCTCCTCAGAAATGAAAACCCGAGCTGTCCGAGGCTTGGTGAAGATATCGCCACCGGTGGTCACTCTCCATGAATTGAAGCACAATGTCACCCTTCTCATGGTCTCAAGGAAGTGATATCGAATATCAATGTGCTTGGTCCGAGAATGCCGCACCGGGTTCTTAGCAATGCTAATTACATGTTATCGCAAAAGAGGAACACCCGATAGCAACCCAAAGTCCGCAGTAGTCGAGACCATCCAGGACCCGCTACAAGAATCGTCGCAGAACATACTCGGCCTCATGTGGGATCAGTAACACCCACCGCCTCAAGACTAGGAAACGAGAAGTGCCAATGAACCGTAAGTTCGAAGTGTTTCTTCCTATCTATCCCATGCCGCAAAGTCTCGCATCCGAAAAGGCTCTAAGGGATAGACAGAGGAGGAAGAGTACCAAATACCGTAGTCAATGGTAGCTCAAGGTACCGAAGATGCGCTTTCACCGCTGAGATATGCGAGGAGAAGCTCAAACCGAGCACAAAGACACACGAAGAAGTGTATGTCCGGCCTCGAGGCGTGAGGTACAAGAGGAGCCAATCATGCTTCTCAATTCCTTTTGATCGATCGGCTCCTCCTCATCCGGGTCAGTACGATCGTAGAAGCCATAGGTTGACACCGCCACCGTCACTCATGTCAAGCTGCCCGTGAGGTCTCGAGTGTACTTGCTTTGATGTAAGAAGGTACCTCCCAGTCCGCTTGATTTGGAAGCCAAGGAAGAAAGTCAACTCACCCATCATGCTCATCTCAAACTCTGCTCATGACATCCGAGAACTGTGAAACGAGCATGGAAAGAGCCAAAGATGATGTCATCGACATAAATTTGGACGAAAGGTAGGTCACTACCGAGCTTGAACAAGGTCTTATCGACTTTACCCATCTCGAAATCATGTCTCAATAGATAGGACTTAAGCCTCTCATACCAAGCTCTAGGGGCTTGCTTAAGTCCATACAACGCTTTGGAAAGCTTGAAGACATGACTAGGGTATTTGGGGTTCTCGAAACCGGAGGTCGCTCGACATAGACTTCTTCCTCAATGAAGCCATTGAGAAAACTTTGACGTCCATCTGGTAAAGCTTGAAGCCCTTAGATGCCGCAGCGCGCGTAATTTAATGGCCTCAAGACGCGCTGTGGGCAAAGGTCTCCTCGAGGTCTAGACCTCAACCGAGTACCCGAGCAACCGCCTAGCCTTGTTTCAATGACTACCCCATCCTCGCCTCGCTTGTTCTTGAACACCCATTTGGTCCCAATGATATTGTGACCCGAGGGGCTCAACAAGCACCTGCACCTTGTTTTTTCAAACTCTGAGCTCCTCATGGCATTGACCCAAGACTCGTCGATAAAGCATGACAAACGCCTTTAGGCTCAGGAAGCTAACGAAGGCAGAGTGGAGATGAAAAGGACACGCCGCACTTGGAGCGTGTGACTGCTCAAAGAGGTCTCCAATCATCCGATCCGGATAAGATTTTTGATATGTCTTGGAGGTCCAGATGAGATGAAGAAGTGGCCTCACCTCGTGACTTGACGGGTAGGAACAGCCACTAGCTCCGTAAGAAGCGCAGCATGGGTCGATCACCGAGGTGCGGTGGAAGAAGGCACCTCAAGGGGTGGATGGACCGGATCGTAGACAACCTCATCTCTCATCGCCCTCATCATCCATGAAGATGGTCTCGACCGCTTCAGAGAACTCGAGATATCGGGCCTAGTCCCTGACCGCCTCATCGAAAGTCACCTCTGTGTTTCTACCATTTTACTAGACTCGCAGCCTGCACTTCTAAGTTCCGAAGAAGTCGAGTAGCCTAGAAAGAGTCTATCACAAGAACGTGACTCGAACTTATCTAGGTTCCCTGACTTCGTAAAGCACTTGCAACCAAACACACGAAAATGAAACACTGGCCGCCCATATCTCAACTCGAAGAGGTGCGTGCAAGTGCCCGAGAAAACTCGTCAAACATGGCACGCGGTGGCTATAGCCTCACTAAAACTTCCTCTCCACGACGCTATTCTCACTGTGGACGGTGGAGAAGAGAACCGTGCTCTACACTGCTCACCACGTAACCTCTCGGTAGGAATTTGAACCTCGTGCCATTGTCATGCGGATCGCTGTAAGGCACCGAAGCTCAATGTAAAGCCTACTAAAAGACCCTGAAATGTAAACGCCTCATCCTTCGAGGTCAAGAAAACACCCAAGAATACCCGAGAAGTCATCGACCACGACAAGGACATACCACTTCCCTCCCGCAGATCGCACTCAAGCCGGTCCGATTGTGTCCATGTGGAGCAAATGTCCGTGCATCGGTCATAGTCATCTGGACCGGAGGGTGAGAAGCGGCAACCATCTTGCTGCGTCAAGATGGAGCGCAAACAAGATTTTTGACCATCTTGAGTTTTCGGCACCACGAATGAGATCGTGGCCACTAACTCGAGTCAAATGGTCAAACCAATATGACCAAGTCTCCTATGCCAAGAGGTAAGGTCATGACTCGTAGCAACCAAACACCGAGAGGATCACCAAGACTCAATAAAATCAGCACGAAGATCCTCCCATAACGAGAAACAAGAAACCGTATCATTCAAGAATCAACAATTTTATTTTTTCTTAAAGCTACTCAAACCGTCACACCAGAAGTCGAGAAACCGAAGCAAATTGTAATGCAGCTTACTCACCAAGGCAACATCTTTTAAAACAAATAAATCATTAACGTACGCCCCTTTGGCGATGACGCTGCCCGCATTTAAGAGTCTCCGAAGGTGATAGTCTCATCACCAAGCTCGGGCTAGGGAAGAGAACTAACGGGAGTCTCCGGTCATGTGACGAGAACAACCGGAGTCTCAGCCAAAACTCT
This sequence comes from Bonia amplexicaulis, assembly GCA_036346245.1. Taxonomy (NCBI): domain Eukaryota; kingdom Viridiplantae; phylum Streptophyta; class Magnoliopsida; order Poales; family Poaceae; genus Bonia; species Bonia amplexicaulis. The sequence continues at coordinate 10,975,747 of CM070739.1, forward strand.
CCTTCTCGCTTCGGCGAGCTCGAAGTCAACAAGAGAGCAAAGTCTCGCATCGATAAATCAAAATAGATTTTGGAACCCACACCGAGTCACACGTCGAGCGTAAGAAGTAGTCACACACGATCGACCTCTAACTACCCTACGCCTCCGTCAGCCAAAGAAGCGTAGGTCCGTGAATGGACAAGTTGTTGCTAGGTCCCGATCGCTATGGAAGAGCGAGCCTGAGCACCGACAACATGCCGATCACACCGCTGTAGGCATCTCGACGGGAAGCGAGATCTAACCTCGTGACTGGAAAGTCACCACGAGGGAGCATGAGGACAAAAATGCAAAACCGGAAGAACCAAGTCCTCGATGTCGCCCAAAGCTACCAACAAGAGTAAGTTTCAGACCCTGTTGGTCTTAGGTGCACTCAAGGTCCGGGTCGACACCGGTATGCCTAAGAGACTCAACACGGCCTCACGCGATCTTGGCGCTTGAAGCAATGGTCAAATAGATGCCCCCTTGTATGGTGCAATGATACTGCCCGAGGGGTCAGTAGCATGAGATGGCTTCGCCTGAGAGGTCAAGTCGCGTGGTCACCTTGTCGCCGAAACCTTGACAAAGCCCGCCGATTTAAATTGAACTTTCTTGTTCTTGGCTTGACCTCAATCACACCTACGGCTATGGGTCCGAGCACGGAGGTGGATGCTTCTCACATCCTCAAGAAAATCATACCCTAGACCTTGATTAAACTTGCAAATCTTGGACTTGTCTAGAATAAGATTCGCCTTTTTCTTGCCTCCAACGAATCTTTCAAGAGTGTTCATAAGGTACCGCACTCGAAAGAGGGAGGTGCAAGAGGAGCAACAGAAGGAGAAGAGAAGAGGAGGAGAGGAAGAAGAACCAATGTTGAAGAGCGAATGGCACGCATGTATCTCTCTTTATGCACTACGCCTCAACCTTGAGGGCTTCGCAGACATTGTGGGCAGCCCAATCTTAGCCATTTGGTTCTCGTAACTCTTCCTAAACGCTCTACCATGTACTTATCCTTTTCCAACACTTCAAAGATTTAAAGCACAAGAAGGATGTGATTTTTCTAGAAGGTTCTTAGTTAGCTTCACACATTTTTCATCCAATGCAATCAATTCAGATTTTAGTATATTACAACTATTGCATGGTGAGCTAACAGATCCTTAGTAGCAAATTGAGCCATTTTCTTGTTATGATCAACCATCTCTTGAAATTGCTTAGAAACCGATTCAAGCTCAAAGGTTAATTTAGGACAATGGGTACAAGAAACAATAGGCTCTAACAGAAGCACGCACCAAGCAATTTTGTGATCCGCCTTTTAAGTTCATCTTCAAATTATTACAACTTTCACAAGTCTCTCGTAGATCGAGAAGCATAGTGTAAAGACCTCTAAAAGCATTGTCCTTATCTTCACAAGAGGTTCGAAGTAGTCTCAATAGCGTATGAAGGAACAAGAATCCTAGTCATTTCTAGTTCACCTAGCGCATAACATTCTCCACCTTAAGAATATCTAGCTCGAGGTCACACTATCATAAGAAGTCCTTAACTTCTCCATATCTCAGCAAAGGTGGCATGTATTACATTCGTCACCGGAGGGAGCGTATAGGTGAAGTAAGCTCCCGTAATCTTTCTACTTCCTTCTCCAACTCGCTACATCTAGCTCTAGATCTAGCATGAAACCTCCTAACTTAAGAAAAGCTTCATTAAGTTGGTCATAGGAGGACAAACCTCATCGAGTTTGAGTAGAGATCGCTATCGATCTCGCCTCAAGGGCCATGAAGCACATGCCGAGAAGTCATCGCCATCTTTGGGTTCTTGACCCGCCCGTCCGTCGTCGCTTCCATCCCTCCACCTCCGAGGTCGAGGTCGTCAAGGCGAGGACGCTGGAAGAGCTTGGCCTCCCAAAGTCGCGAACTTCTTCTTGCCTTGAACAGTGCCGAGGGCTTCGGTTGCTGTTCTTGTTGATGTAGTCTTTCTTGCCGAAATAAGTCGGGCTTTGCCCTTCCTCCTTGGGGCATTTGCTCTGATGTGGTTAGCCACCACACCAAAGCAATCACCTGTCTTTCGTCCCTCCTCCTCTTGTAAGCATGGGAGAACTCGAGCTAGGAGGGCCACTGCTCATCCTCTAGCTTCAAACCGATCATCGCCACATCACGAGAGAAGATAGGGAACCCGCAAAGAGAATCGCAGAAGAACCGTAAGGAAGCAGTGGGATCGCTGACTAGTGCCATCGATCGAGACTTCGACCGACGAGAGACTATGTCAATCTCGTGAGTCTTGAGGCACGAGTAAAGCGCCAAGAGTCGTGGTCGAGGTCCGTGGTGTCCTTGATGGTAGTCACCTTCATCTCCCAAACCCAAGATCGAAAAGTGTAAAGAATTTGTCGAGCATTATCCGAGTCTGAGTATGTGAGACCGACGCCGGAGGTTACTCAAAATCTTGTGAAAGAGAAAAGCACTCAAGGACACACCGAAGCATCTCAAATTTGCAGTATTCGTGCTTGAATCGGTCTTGTCGCACCGTCTTTATTTGGGTGGTGCCTCATGGTAAGCATTGTGGGTCACCCAAATATCAAGGTCAGTGAGAGATGCGATCAAATTCGCTTCGCTCAACTCGAATGATGATGTTCGCCATGCTTGCCTCAACATCGCCCATATTTCGCATTGATTTTCTCATCTGCGGAACAACCTGACCTTGACCTTTCGCCGATGGCGAGCCTCGAGCCCGGATGTAGGTCTCCATCCCACTCTTCCGTAATGGAAAATCCATCCCATCAAGATCGGGGCTTGGTCGAGTACTTGTCCGTCGCCATGGCTTTTGAGATCAAAAGATCTATCAAGAAGAGCTAACCGGCTCGATGCCACCAGGACCGAAATGGCAACAGAGTGAATAGTGCCTTTTAAAAAAAATCACCCTTTAGTATCCCCACGCACTTCTTTTCTCGAAAATGAGCAAGACTTTCGAAGACCAAAAGAGCCGTATCAAAGAGCGAGTTAAACAAAACCCAATGATAGCAACCTCGCCAAAAGCGATCAAGACTAAAATCGAGATGTACCGAACCGACCGCAAAAGGACAAACCGAACCTGCTTTGACGGAACTTCTGTGACAAGAATTTAGACGAGAAACTAAACAATGCATGTAAAGCTAAACATTTGCTGCTTTGTCTCGCCAAAGAAGACAATTCAAACTACATACTAACAATCAACGCACACGATCGGACAATGAATCAAGGCAGACTCAAACAGAAAAGATGGTTGCTCAAACGAAAGATGACGAGATTTGTTGGTTCAAAAGATGAGGACTAAATCAAAACTTAGAAATTGTTGATCATTCATTGCCTTTTAGGCTAAGAAATCGAGAGCCAAAACAACTTTTAAGAAAGGTGTTGTGCAAGAAGAAAAGCAAAGGAAGGTCACAACCGAAAGAGAGGTGAAAAGAAAAGTAAAGCTTTAGAAGAAAGCATGCAGAAAAGAAGAGCCGATTTTGTCGCAAAGAAAATACGAAAAGGTGGAATTCGACTGCATGCTACTCAATTAAAATCAGCTTAGATTAGTGAGTAGACAAAGAAAATTTCAGCCAAAACCGAGATTGTTTGGACTACATGCAAGAGGGTCAAAACCAGCACAAAAAAAGAATGAACCGAACAGAAATGCGTATAAACAACCCAAAAGAGAGCATCTTCACTTGAGTCGGACAAATTGAAGTAAGGACAGAAGACATAAACACAATGAAAGCTCGAACTTGATACACCAACGGAGACTATGTGATGAAATTTGCGGAGTGAATACTCTCCTCGCACCCAAAAACAAGAACGAACCACATAGCGTAAACTTGAGCAAACATGAGAAGCAAAAGAAATAGACTCATCACATCACGTATAGCTCACGATTGAAGCAAGAAACATGAAAGATTACTCATAAAATCAACACTCCATCCCCATACATGATTGAGACAAGAGGGACACACCATGGTTCTTCTCAAGAACACATGCTCACATAGGAAAGAACCTCACACTCTCAATCCTCAAGAACACCAAGAGCCTCACATACTTCTTGGGAGGAACACAACCCACACAAAGGGATGAATGAGCTCTCAAAACCCTAACTCACTCTCAGTGTCCTAAGGGGTATCCTCACTCTATTTATATCCTTGGCTAACGGGTCTCCAACCCACGCCGCTAAACCCTAACGGAGCCGCCTCCCGCCAGGCAGCCTTGCGAAATTTCCGCCGCCTCCCGCACCTTCCGGAAGCTTCCGCCCGCGTCAGCGCCGCAACCACCTCGAGTCGACGCCGCCTTCACACATCCGACCGCTCGACCTCGCCGCCACCGCTTAGTCCGGCCCACCGTGTCTCGCCACGACCCGCCGACGCCCCGCAATACACGACAAGAAACACGTTAAATAGCACCGCCGATACATGTAGCATAATTAAATCCAACCCGTCACATTAATGTAATATGCATCCTAAACATGTTGACCGATTGACTAAGTCCGACCCAACTCACATACTCGCAACGCCGTGGTCCGAACCAACCAACTCAAACTCGACTTTCCTAAACCGATGTCAATTTTCATCATATACAACGGGATGACCTCCACATGGTCTCTCAAGAGCAGATCATGGAGGCGTCGATAGGGAAGCGCACATGGTTTTGGGCTCTGAAGCTATTTAGAAAATCCTTCAAAAGTCGTCTGCTTATTTTGACTTTTAGAGATGTTAAAAGCTAAAAACCTAAAAGGATAGGGCCATTATTTTCCATGATAATAGCAACTGTGAGCAAAGGCATTTACCCCTCCGTCCATGTTTATAGGATGTATTTTTAATGATCTTATCTACAAATATAAAGCGTATTTTATATTTCAATACAAAATTAGTATGATATTCTTTATATAGCCTTAATAAATATCTAGATTTACTTGATGTTCTCTATATGCATGCATTGAATATAGTGTTTAGATATAATAATTAAGGGTAACTTAGTTATTTTAATATTTACTTAGTCTATATGTCAAGAGAAAATACGCCTACAAACTTAGAGGGAGTGAGTAGTAGTAAAGTCCTTTGCAATGTTACTCCTTTGGTTCATTTTTATTTGTCTATTTAGACAACAACACGTTGTCCAACATATTGGATCGCTACCTTTTCTCGACTATATGCTAGGAAAATTAATAAGAACATAATGATATAGAAGTATGTTTGATGATAGATATACTAATTGTTAGAAATTGGCCCATTCAATTATGGCCTATTTCCTTAATTCCAAAGCATGCATGGTTTAGTACCATATTGCTAAGGAAAGGTGGGGAAGACCAATTTATAAGATGGAGTCCTCACCACTCCTTGAATATGGATAGAGATGGTATGTGGAGGGTTCTCGTCTAGTCACACACGCCGCACGCACGCGCATGCCGCCGTATACGCTGCGATTTTCGTGAAAATCTTGTGACTTGTGATCGCGCCGTGACGCGGCCGCCACTCATGTGCACAAGTCCATCTCTATTTTGCCAACTCGCACTCTCTCTCTCTCTCTCTGCTTGAATGCGATTCAAACGTTTGAATTTGAGGCTTTTGGGGTTTTGATGATACGCTACCGATAAATGACCGTTGAATGTGTCGCTACTGGGTAAATGGTCGTTTAATCATGTCGCTATCATCTGCTCATTTATATGCCCGAAGACGCCCATGTGTGAGAAATTCACCGCTCCATCTCCTTCTTCTCTCGTGATTCTGCGTTTCGAGCAATGTCGCCTAAACCACGCCGACCTTTCTTCCCGGCGTGCACTTGGAAGAAGGGAGAGCGGCTATCTCCGAACCATTGCCGCAGAGAGTACCTGCACGGGGCGGCAATAGGTTTCGGCAACAGATTCGGCGATCGCCACCGCACCGCGACATCTACGTTTCGCATCGCATCGCTCCCACGACGGCCTGCTCTTTCATCGTTAATTCAATAAGTCGCTCGGTGCACGCACGACTTTGTTAATAGATTTGAGTATATTCAAGTATGATGAGTAGCTTGTCAGTTAGTAGTCGATTACATCACTAGTTTATTGTATTTATCTCCTAGTAAAATTTGGAATTAAAATATTGCTCACATTTCCAACACTAATATCGTTGAAGCGTGCATTATGTCCTTCACAGTATTCCAGAACACAAGATATCCAACTCGATTGCCCATGCATGCATGTAGTTGGACATAACTTAGTTTGGGACATTGTTAAGCACGATAATCACATACCAGACGCTGAGGCACAGGCGCACAGCCGAAGACGCATGGGATTGGGCCTCGTCGCCTCGGTCGCCCGGCCCATCAGCTCTTGCCCAGCAACGGAGCAGCCGAGTGCCGAGGGCCCAAGAGTAGCAGATGCGGGCGAGGCGAGGCGTACCGTGCAGTGCAGCCGAGTCGCCCGGACCGGGGCGTGCTAACCCTAGAGGCTAGAGGCGGCAAGCCGGCATGGCCCAACGGGCGCGGCTCGGGCGCACGGCGTCGACCGGCAGCGGCAAGGCGGCTATTAGCCAGGGAAGTCAGAGCGCAACGCGGCGGTTAGGGGCGCGGCGGCTGCCGGCGCTGCTCTCTCAAGACTCAAGTTACTAGAGGGGATTTGCTTAGCAAGCCAGATCTGAGACTGAGATGATCTTTGCACTTTGCTTGAGGATTTGCCTGTGAAATAAACCAGCAATAGCTCTGAGATGATCACAATCTTTGTTCATTGGTATATTAAGAAGTACCAATTTCAATATTGCTTGATGGGATTGTTCACTTGTACAATGCATTTGAGGGTGATTCATATGTGTATATTGTGATGGAGTAAGTAGTCCTATACTACTAGCTTCTGCTATCACAGTCAATTAACCATGGAACAGATCAGTGATGCTCTGCAGATTTTACAATGGCCTTTTGCCATACTCGTTTTAACAAAAATCATGATACCTTGTTTCCAGTGTCCCAGACATATGTGCTGTTTGCGATATGCATGTCTTGTATTTAAAATTGTCTTCCTAAATACTAACCATTCTTTCCTGCTGTTCGGTCAGTTGCATTCTCTCTCAATTTTTTTTACAATATACGAATTTATAAACTGTTCTTTCAAAATTACATTTTGAATGCATGGCTTCGTGGCACTTAATCATTTATGTTCAGAACTACATCATATCTCAGTTTCCTTGCATTGTTATGTTCTATAAATATGCCAAATTGTCAACTAGATGTACTTTTTAGTATATAGCTTGATCTATCAACACTCATGGATAGTTAGGAGCTTTTCTTCTCAAATGTATCTTAAAGGGCACACATGATCATATGATTTCAATATTCATTCCTATGCTCCCCTACCAACTCTTGCTTCTACTATTTTTGCAGACTATGTGAGGGTGGCGAGCTATTGGATCGGATATTTGCAAAGTAAGATAAGATTTATCCTCCATTTCTTGTTTCATGTATATTTTGCTCTCCCTGTGTCAAAGGTTGCTTGATTTTGTGCTGTCTTTTAGTTCCAATAAATTTTAGCTTGATGTTTGCCGCCAACATTGTTTAGTTCTTGTAAGAATGTACCTATTTTCCTTCCCAGAACTTCCTTTTCAAATCAACTAAAGAGGACTCACCTCTGAAGGCAACAGATTTTGGTTTGTCCGACTTCATATAGCCAGGTACCTGCTTCATGGTCTTCTGCTTATGTGCATCTTTGTTATATTCCTTAATGTGCTCTTTTTGTCTGTTGATTTGCTTTGTGCATACCTTGTAGTAACCATTATTCATGAGCAATACAAGGATTCATAAGCAATGTAATAAGGCTTTCAAACAAGTATGATATCTTAATTTCATTTACCTTTCCATATACTCTTATTAATGCGATTTGTGGTTTGATCATCGATTGTTTTGCTTTTGCGTATCATCGTTTCCTTCATGTTTGCTGGCTTACGAGTCCGTCATAGCTACATTAATGTGATTGCAATGTGGTTTGATCATCGATTGTTTTGCTTTTGCGTATCGCTTCCTTCATGTTTGCCGGCTTACGAGTCCGTCATAGCTACATTTTAGTCATGGGTCGCCACTAATCGGCAGGCTCTTCACCGGAAGTTACATATCCATGACCTCCTCCACGACTCCATCGCCTCCTCATTTGTCATGGTTGGGAGGTATTACATGCCGCAACAAGTCCACATCCGACGCAAGCAGAATCCAAGCACCATATGTAGGAGCTGCTCTAAGCAACAAGCAGCCCATGTCCCGCGCAAGGAGTCCAATTACCACGTCATTACTATGTATCTCCGCTGCTTCACGGAGATCGCCCAAGCAATGGCTTGGCTGCCCTAGGCGGAACATTGCTATAACACGTACTATCACTCGCTGGCCTGCATTTGACGCGTTGCGATGGTCACGGCGTGATCCCCTTGTTTACGCCTTATGAAAAGGGATGCACGAGTGGCCACCATTGATACTATTATGATGGACCGAGATATCTTTTGGTAGAGGTCGAGATCGCCTTCTTCAGCTCAACGATCTTCAAACACCAAGACAATAAGCTTTATCACGAAGTGGAATATGTCTTGATGATTGGGTGTACCTGTCTCCTCCACCGGCCGGCTGCATCCATTTCGCGCCATCATCTCGCCAAGTAGAATCCTCATTACTATGGGCCGTATCAAATTACCCAACGACGGTCATGGTGTATTGTTTTTCCACTGGTGCCCATATTCACGATGTTTTTCCTCTCAATTGCCATAACTTCCACCCATGGTTCATAGCCGTGTTGTTCTGACACTGGCTAAAGTAATTGGCAGGTTGGCTGGCAAGTGGTAGGTCTTGGTGGCGTGGTAGGGTGCTCCTCGACCAAAACTACCTAGGAGGACGTGGCAGAATTCGGTAACCACCCCGACTTTCAGCTTGAGGACGAGCTGTTTTAGAGGACGGGAGAGATGTCATGGTCAGGAGGTATTACATGCGTCGCAACAAGCAGTCCACATCCGCGCAACAGGAGTCCAAGCACCAGACGCAGGAGTTGCGGTTGTGCCGGACGGACTATAGTCCGTTCGGCTGCAGTTTGAGTTACCGATTGGATTGATTAGAGTTTCCTTTTAAATGTGATTGCTTTCCTAGTAATAGCTTGATATTAGAGATAAATATTCTATTCGGATTAGACTTACCTTGTAAGGTGCTAACCCATATATGGGTTTGTCCCTTTGGAAGAAATCAAAAGAGATTTTACCTCTTCTCCCCATCCGCACGTTCATCTGCGTGCTCTACTTTCTCTCGTCCGGCTGGCGCCTCGCCGCCGGGCATACAGAGTCCGCCCGACTTATGTTCCATTCATATCGCCGTTCATCCACATTGGCCCACGACATCATTGGTGGTCACAAGACAAAGGAATTTGGCAAGCTGCGAGGGATTTTAGCACTAGGGGTGTGTGTGTGGTGAGGGTGATGTTGTTCAGGCGTGTCTCATACTGATCTTGCACCATGAACATGACTCGCTTCATGGATTGAGGCGTCAGCCAGACAACCACCGGTAGAGCTTAGATGACCATCGGGCATGTTCTTTTTAGCTTCTACTAGTCATGTGCCTGTACGTTGCAATGAAAACAAAGCTTATATAACAGTTAGCAAGATGTATATATCCTCGTGTATATCATATTGCAAAGTTAATAGATATATAAGAGGCTACACTGTTATATAACAATGTATAGTTTAATGGGTTGTGCAGTTGTTTGGCATGATCTGAGTACTACAAGAAATCCACCACATCGATGTCCATGCTAGCCACCTTCTAGTCTTCCTTATCTTATGTTCCTTCCATCTGTGAAGACCAGTCGGCCATCTAGAATTTCACTCTGCTGCCACCACTGACGATCTTACTGATGATCACCTTCATGATGCCCTGCAACATGGGAAATCAAAATCACATGCATCATGGAAATGTAAAGAAATAGATCAACAAAGCGTAAATACTACTCATTGTCTACTTTTCACATCAGAGAGAAATTGAAACTTGAACGCTGACATTCGGTTCAAGTACATTGTAATGAGAAAATCCTATGTGCATTGATAGAATAATAACAGAGCAAAGGGGCACCTACAAATGAAGTGGATAACAAATATTTAGAAGCATGCTCATAAATGAGAAAAATAGTAGTAAGCAATATTAACGGAGCTTCAAGGTTTACAACAACTAAATCACGTAGATCTGCAGGTTCCGTCTTAGGTTGCTGCTATAGGAAACTAAAGCACCTAGATTTCACAGAAGCTATATGAAACACAATGTTTAAGTTGTCAGTTAATGTAATCTAGGAAACTACAGTAGGCATATATGAAATATATTGTTGCTTAGATTTCACAAAACCCACATCAAAATCATTTCTAGGTTGTCTGGTCTTTATCTATAACATGGCTAGAACAATGTGGCTGATGACATGAACATGGCACATAAGACCTCACCAGCCACTGCCTCTTGTTCTTCAAGTAGCAAAACGTAACAGCCACATAAGACCAATCTACTTACCTCTGAAATCATCATTGAACAAGTTGAGTAAACAATGTAACTGCCAGTTTTGGAGTTGGCATCAACCAAATCAATAGCAGCAAGCAGCAATTGCTGCAAAAACAAGTCAATCAGTTATCGACTACGCCCTTCAAAATGCTCCAAACAGGGAACTTTGTGTTTATTAGAGATATCTTCACTGATCCTGTTATAGCACTGCCACATATATCCCGTGCAGTTAAAGCTAAAGGTATGCATGCAGCCTGGAATATGCAGGAATTACAAAAAGGATACTGACAACCAAATTAACTTGCAGGTATTTTAGTATATGCTAAAAAATTTTACATCACCGGAAACAATAAAAGAAGACTCTGTTTATTGATCAACTACAGGTATATGTCATTAATTACATATGATGTATATCTTAGATTACTGAGGTAAAGTAATTTTTCTTGTTGCAATTTTAGCATACATTTTAAAACTACAGATTATGGAAGCAAAATGTCAAGCATTTAGAACTCAAAATTCAACCTTTAGACATTTTTGGATTAGGTTGGCAGAGGATGACAAGAAGCTCTGCTTCTTATCCTGAAGCAGGTATAGCTAGGATTAAGTCATCATAAAAGTTGACAAGATACTATTTGTTAATGACATTGGTGAGGCCTCACAATATTTGTTTGATTTATTTTATGCTTCTGCCATTCTCAACTGCTCATCGAACTGTGTTTGGATGTTTGTTCAACGTACTTTATAATCATTGTATGTAGATAATGAATGCTAAAAAAACGAACAGGAATGTGTGTAAACAGTAAAAAAATGCTATCGTGGGAAACGGATCTATTGAGTCGAATCATGACGATGGTATAAGCTATAATCAGTTTCTCATTGCTCGCGCCCCGCGCCCCCAAAAAAATAAAACGAAAATGTGCATTGCAGGTACACGCACATACAGTTTGGTTATGAATTAAAATACAATAATTACAACGCAGCATATCATCGTCTGAAAAAGAAAGAAAGAAGAACGCAACACATCATTCTATTACTTGACCAATTTGCTTTATATACCAGGCATGATTAGTAAATTCAGTTTGCATGCTTGATCACATTCAATTATGGTCATTGGATTAAGCTAATTTTATCCAGTTTGACCATCAGCTAGCTGTTGTCAACTTATCACCCAAGCAAACTATAGTATTGAGTTAAAAATCTAATGAGCTTAAAGCCTTAGGCTGTATACTGCAAGATAGTACAAACCAAAAGTAGGCAGACACCACCACGCTTAAACTGCAATTGATAACATCGGACCACCCTATATACATTGACAAATAAATTAAGCTAGTCATTATCTTTATAGATTAGCTCGGTTACCAGCATGTTACTTGAATTCTCTTAGACTTAATAACCAAACAAAACTCATATATACTTATCCTCCAAGTAATGAAAGCTAATGCAACATTAATTTCACAGGGTTACAAAGTTATTAGAAACCATGCAGGCCATGTAAAAGCCACTGGCAAGTCAAAACAGCAAGCAAACTCATAATAAAATAAAATACAAAAGAAAATGAGCCAATATGAAAGATCATTACATAGAAAAAATAAATATATGGAACTTACTGAGCTGCCAACTCTCTAGTTAGAGTAAGAATAAGCAGCCTTATTGCAGGTACACGTTTTGGCCGGAAAAGTAGACACTCCAGCACAGGCAAAGAGAAAGCAGCTATCTAGTTTACAGAAATTAGTTTAAACTAAAGATATATACAACTTCAAAGTGCTCCTAACAAGGAATTAAGCAAAATGATATGAAACCAAATTAACTTGCAGGCATGGATAACTCTCGATCATACTGTGGACCCAGCATTTATAGGAATAGGACCAACAGCAGCTACGACTGCAAGAATGGCACATCATTCTTAATGCCTAAGGTTGGACATGCCTTACTCCATTTCTCTTCCACTTTCGCCTTTCAGAATTTGGACTGTAAAACATAAAAGAACATAAAGCTTACAGAACTAGCTTGTATTGTCCTCCATTTCTATCAGTTCTTTTCTTTTTTTTATCTAAGTGTGCAAATGTAGATAGATATAAGTCGAAGATCATTTGACAACCATGGGTGGTCCGCACAATCTCTTTCCAGGGAATGGGCATACACGCGCACTCCATTTATTTTTTGTCGCAATGAAACAAAGCAAGAACATATGTAGATATGGAACAATTTACAATACATCCAAGAACATCACAATCTGATGCATACAGCAGCGCCATAACAAGTAACTCCTACTTACCTGTCTACATGAACACTTATGTTACAGGATACCATTTGTTCATTACATAAAATAGCAGCTAGTTTCATGATCATCTCTGCCATACAAACGGTTACTAGTGAAGAAGAAAAAGAGGTTACTGACTGGCTAGTCCATCTATGCTTGCCAAACTTGCAGGAAGTGACTTTAAGGACACGGAACTCTAATAAGGATCCACTCAATCGGCAGCTTGTCACTGTTCACCGACAAAGTGACCGTAAAGTGGTTCAAGGGCTCTTTGAAACGAAGGAAAAACATAGGAATTTTAGAGGATTAGAATCCTATAGGAAAAATTCGAATAAATTCCTTGGAAATTCCTATGGTACGGGTTATTTCATAGGGATTTTGAAGGAAAATTTCCATGAGGATCATATCTCGTATTTTCTTTCCTACGTCTCTTGCGATCCTTTGTTTTTTCTGTATTGCATTCAAACATCTCTTTTGAAGTTTTTCCGAGTTTTTGGTTCCTGTAGGATTTGGAGGGACATGACAACCAATTCCCGCGTTTTTCCTATTCATGTGTTTTTGAGTTTCATGCTTTCCAAGGAGGCCCTCGAGATATGTATACTCTGTCGTGCAATTAGATGCATGTGCAAAATGCGAATAATTGATATAAAATATGATGGATTTTTTTAAAATAACTTGAGTGCTACGAGCCTAGGACACATGCAAAAAAATCGTACATTTTTTTACTAAGTTTGTGATAACCTGTAGAATTAGTCGAGGGAGGATTTTTAAAAAAGAAAAGAAAATTGGCCAAGAACCATCGCATGCATTGAAGAAGTAGATGGGCACTCAAAATGGTCCTGTTCGTATTGACTTTTGTTTTTAGTTTTTATTTAGAAAAATCAGAAGCCAATATAAATACCGATTTCCAAAGCGAACCTCACTCCTCTCGCCCGACTCGCTCAGGAGATAAGTCAGAGGGTCACATGCGCATCACGTATTTCATTTCTCTTGCTTCCGTCTCGTGTACGTATCTCCTTTACTTTTCACGTCACTCATTTTCTCTTTCTAAAAGCCACTACTTTTAGTCGTTACTACATATTTTTAACTAAAACTATCTGTAGAAACTACTACCAACTTTCCTAAGACTAGAATCTGGAAAAGCGGAGATGGTAAACAATCTCTCCACCAAGCCATTGGTCTATTCCCATCGGGAGAGGACATTGCCCCTATTTTATCCGGCATGTATTTAGACCTCCCAATTTCCGATCACATATATGAGGACATGGAGTTTGCATTTCGTAAACGGCACAAACGTGTGTACCTATCCAAGCGATGGCGGAGGATACAAATCCCATCATCTTGACGTGCGATCAATCATGGCAACATGTATACGTACTTCTGCGTAAGGAACTCCACGAGGGTTCCTCCTCGGTTAGTTGCTCGGTCATGCTCTCTTAGGCCATTAGCTTGTGCAGCCTACTAGGCTACGACCATAGTTTTTATTTATGACAGGTAGTTTTTTTATACCTTTTAAGACAGTAGTAGATGAAAAACACATTGACGTAGACAGTGTATATGGGTTAAACTTAGAAAATCGTTTGAAAAATTCATTTTGAAAACAACTCCATTAATGTACTAATTAGTTTTCTTGATAATTAAATTTAGATGCCACACAGCCATCATGCTCGTTGTTCGTCCCACACGATGGGCGTACGGTGAAGATGTCATTTCTGCTAATTTCACATGACGAATGCCATTTCTGTTAATACGATATTGCATAATGTTAATACTGTAAAAACTCAGCTTGCATTGCACAGTAGGTCACTAGCTTATGTAATTTATTGGCTGTGGTTGATAGATTTTATTTATGACTGATGATTTTATCTATATTTTTTAATACGGTAACGGATAGTAAAAACGTTAACGTGAATGGTGCACATAAGTTTAGACTCGCAAAATCGTTTGAAGAATTAGCTTTAAAAAACCTGTTTCTTTCGATGTTTGACTTTTTCAACTTTTGAAAAAACTAAAACAAAAACTGAAATAAAAGCAAAAAAAAAACATAGCACTGTTACGCTCGTCGGTGCGCCGTCGTACACGCGACTAGACGTACTGATAACGAACAAACATTTCAAATCCCTGTGATCCTCTTTTCTCGTTCTTCGTCATCTTTTTCTCCTGTGAAAGACGAGGGAAAGGTAGCCTGCAGCTTTTCCTGGCAGGTCCGTGCCCATTAAGTATTTCACTCTCACAGCTTTCTCGCACAGACCGGTTAGCTGTCTCTGCTTTCCATTATTAGTGGCTTTTAAGGCTGAAGTGGGCAGACAGGTTACTACACAGTTCAGGGGGTGTTCTACAAAGCATCGATGCCTTCCCCCCCTTCCCTTCACCATCGGTAGCGCCACACGCTGACACATCCACGCTTAGGGGTGGAAACGGATCGGATACGGTCGAATAGTATCAAATACGAATACGAATTCATATTTTTAAAACGAATACGAATACAAATTCGAATATTCTCAAATACGAATACGAATATTCTCGAATACGAATACGGATATTTTCGAATGCGGATTTTCTGGATACGAATATCGGATAAACGGATTCCTAGCGATTTTGTTGATTTTCACGGTTTTGACCGGTTACCGGTTTTAAACCACCTAAATTCAAATTTTGAATCACAAAATTTATGCAATTTTTCATGGGTTCTAAAACGGATGGAATACGAATCGAATAATCTCAAATACGGATACGGATAACGAATATTCTCGAATACGAATGCGAATACTGAATACTGAAATACGGATACGAATATTCTCGAATACGAATACGAATATTTTCGAATACGAATTTTTGCCACCTATATTCGTGTTTTGTCGGATACGAATATCGAGATAAAACGAATTATCCGTTATCGTTTTCCACCCCTATCCACGCTAGCTAGAAGCTCCTTGTGGCCACGAATGAACGAGCAATCAGGAGATCCTAGAAGCCTCAGAGACCGGCAGTGGTACTACAAGCAAAAACCAGAGGTGCATAATACGTAGCAATTTCACTAGCTAGAAGCTCCTTTGTGGCCACGAATGGACGAGCAAGTTGCCGCAGAGATCAGATCCTACAAGCCTTGGAGATCGTAGTAGTACAAGCAAAAAACCAGAGGTGTATATGATACGTGTTGCTACATGCATTGATGTACCGTTTACTACTCTGTCTGAGAGGTGTAAAAGGTCTTTACTGAACTGTGATGTGAAGGCAGAGAAAAGCTCATGGCCTTTTTGTGCGTAGATGCCGTCGTAGGAAAACTCATTGTTGAAGTATAAGTGAATTATCTATTATTTTTTATCAACTTAAATTTTTGGGTAAATTGGTTGGTGCATACAACTCAATATGGTATCAGAGCCAAGAGGTCCCAAGTTCAAAGACTCTGATATCATATTATAAATATTATGTGTGTATTGATATGAGACCCAAAGGGCCATATATATAGGAGGAGAGTACGAGATATGCCATATAGAGATAACATATATGGAATAGAATCCAAACTCTATCTCCTAATACAACTCTATCTCTATCTCCTTAACACCCTCTCAAATGCAAAGCGTATGCAATAGCATTGCATTTGAAAAAGGAGTTAACACTAAAGCAAGAAAATCCAAACCGAGTATTGATGATGTCGCCGCTATGCGTGCGATCTTGGAATAAACTGTCAAATCAAGTCAAGAGGAATAGATAGAAGCATGACGACGCAGATCGAAGCTCGAGATCGGGACGACGGCGTGCTGCACAAGAAGTTATGCGAGAGGCGGTGAGTAAGTATAGCGCTTGGCCAAGTACAAGCTCGTCAAAGAATAGGCTACGGTACTGCGCCATACAAAATAAAATTCCTACACTTCTATTCCACGTATTAGGGCCTAAAGAGCCATGACGTGAGGGAGTGTTGAAGTATATGTGAATTGCCCATCTTTCCTCATCAGCTTAAGCTTTTGGGTGAACTGGTTGGTGCATGCAACTCAATATGGTATCAGAGCCAGTCCACTTCTATTCCATGTATTAGGTCTAAAGGAGCCTACACGTAAGGGGGTGTTGAAGTATAAGTGAATTACCAATCATTCCTCATCAGCTTTTGCTTTTAGGTGAACTGATCGGTGCATGCAACTCAATACTCATGTCAGATAAGAGCTGCAAGTATGGGGTCATCCACAGTTACTCGTACGCGTACACCAGAGATCCTAGAATAGAGGGGCCCTTTGTAGTCAAGGTAGTACAATTTCTGGCTATTGAGCTCACCGGCAGGTGGTCCCACAGGCAGAGGCAGACGGGATGTACAACTGAACTATACAGAAATCTCTTACTGAAATGCGCAGTACATTGATCTAATACAGGTTCCTTCCCATAATCCCATGCCTCTTGTTGGTGACCACCCGCGACATTATGATGTACGGAAACAACCATTAATCTTCAGTGTACTGCATGGAATTCTCTCTTGATCACCAAAACACATCGCTTTGGCTGGGATTAACTTATGAACATATGGTAGTAGTATACCCCATATATATGACTAGGAAAAAACACTGTTCAATAGAATGGCAAGTGAACAAAAAAAGAACATTTTTCGAGTGTAGCGCATATCCCAAATTGTTACAAACCAACCAACCAATTACCAATTTGAAGCCGCCGCCGCCGCCGCCGCCTCTGATCAGATCCTCTCTTTCTGGTGTTCCTAGTAATAGTAGTATACGTCGTTCTTCTTCTGTTGCTTGTGTGTGTTTTGTGCCTGTGAAGCTGCGGCTTGCCGTTACTGCTGCAGCTTGTCGAGCGCTTGCAGCAGGAATGGCCGGAACCTGGTGAGGTTGACCTCGACGTCCTGCTTCATGATGGTCTCGGCGAGCGCTTGCCACCCCTGCGCGTGGAGCGCGTTGGGGTCCTTGAACACCACGTGGTCCCTGGGTGCCTGTGCTTCAGGCTCGTCTCCTCCTCGCCGACGTAGTACTCCACGTACCGGAGCTGCATGTCGCGCGCCGGCTGCCCGAAGAAGTTGGTCGCCATCCAGTCCATGTGCCCCCACGGCACGACCTGCACCACCACCGCGTCCGTGGGCAGGAAGATCTGGTTCGTCAGCCCGGCCCCGTGCACGGCCAGCAGCACGTCGGCGGAGTTCACCAGCGCCGCGAAGGCGGGCACGTCGGCGCCGACCTCCGTCGCAGTCACGTTGAAGCCCAGCTCCGACGCGGCCGCGGCCACCTCGTCCAGGTTCAGCAGCTTGCGTCCCCGCGCGGGAGATGATCAGCATCCGGGGCCGCATCCCGGGCTCCTCCCCGAGCACCGTGGGCCGTTCGCGGGGCAGCGCCAGCGCGCCGCGGAGGAAGCGGTTGTAGTCCACCATCGTGTAGTTCCGCGGGTTGCGGGTCGGGTGCGGGGAGATGATCAGGTCGCGGTCGCGATACAGGCCGAGGTACCCCTGCGAGAAGCAGTGCACGCCGGCGTCCTCGTCGAAGTTGATCACGTCGTAGTTGGAGAACTTGCGCAGCAGCGGCGTGTACTTCTGCACCCACCACGGCTTGTAGTTGGTGATCAGCAGCTGCACCTCGCCCTTGAGGTGCGCCGTCGTCAGGAACAGCGGGATCATCACGTCCGTCATGTCGTGGAAGAAGTTGTCCGTGTACCCGGCGACGGAGAACACCACAGCGGGGACGCGGTGGTGCTTTGTGCACTGCGGCGCCGCCGCCGCGGATGGGACGGACTTCACGGTCACCTCCACCACGCCCGGGAGGAGGAAGCTGTCCTTGCGGGCGTACGGGCGGAGCCGCTTCTCGCCACTCTCGTCGAAGCCGCCGGCGCCGGACGGGTTCAGGAGGTACATGGTCTTCTGCTTGGGGCTGACGCGGATGTCGCCGGCGAGCTCGCACACCGCCGGCCGCGCGTACGGGAAGCCCTCGTCCACGCCGTTCTCGTCGCATGCCATCTTTGCCTCACCCTCCCCAGCCGCCACAGCGCCGCCATTGCTCTTCTCCTCCTCCCCCACCTTCTCAGCTGAATTAACTAACAAGATTACCAACAAATCCCCGTTAAAACACGGCAGATCTCGCGCATTTCTAACTAATCCAACCCAAATTAATTGGTCAAGAAGTGGGCATTGCGGTGGGCGCAACAATTTCTGCCGAGATTGCGAAGTACAGAGCTTTAAATTTCTGTGAGATGGCAGTAAAAGAACTTGCCTGCTTGCCCGGTAGTTTTGTTCTGCTTTGCATTGAAAGGTGCGCAAGAAAAGGGGCAGAGAAAGAGGCAAGATTCCTTACATGGCTTTGGCTCCGAGGTCGCCGCAGACTTCTCCGCGTCGACCTTTCTCGAGAGCGCCTCCGGCAAGCCGGGTTCTTGAGACTCTCCCGCCGCCGCCGGCTGCTTCTCCTCCGGAGATCGACGCGATCCATGGTGTTGTCGTTGTTGCCGCCAGTAAATGTTGTTTCTTGGGGCGGAATGGCCTCCGTCTCCGGGACGGACGACGACGGCGACGACGGCGGTGAGTTCTGCAGCAGGGCGGACGTGTTGGCCGTGCTGGCTGAGGACGAATTCAGCAGCCAGCGATTAGATTAGATTAGAGAGGAAGCTTGGGGACTAATCGAATGTATAGCTCCTGGATTGGATTGGAACCAGTACGCACCGAATACAGGGAGTAGATGGCGAAGAGCTTGGCGAGGGAGACGTAGGTGAGGAGAGCGAGGCGGCAGCCGGCGACGAGGCCGACGCCGAGCTTCTTGGGCTCGATCTTGGTGGTGAGGCTCCTCATCAGGCGGCGGCAGCCTCCGCTCGCCGCCGCCGCCGCCCGGCAGCTTCGACGGCCGCGAGTACGCCGTGGACGTCATCTCAAATCCCCCGGCGCCTCAAGGATCGAACGACACAATGCTGCACACCCACCAAATCGCACGCACGCGCACACCGGCGCACACAGAGAAGTCAAAGAAAGAAGAAGAGAGAGGAGAGAGGTGGGCGAGCAAGAACAGTGAGGCAGAAGGTGGAATCGCCAAGCATTTGTAGCCAGAAATGCAGGAAATAGGACGATTAATTAGTAGAAATGAGTAGTATTCCTTCGGAAAAGTTTTGTCTCGCATATTTATATATATTTGGATTTTAAATGAGAAGTTGGTGGTGTGGCCGCGTGGTAGGCGGTAGGCTGCTTCCTGCTTCGATGATCCGGGACTGAACGCGCTGGAATTTGGACTGCTCACCGAATTTCTTAAAAGTGTTTTACAGGCGACTCTTTTTTTTTCTCTCTCTCTGTATTATTTGTTTGGACTCCGATTCCTTTTCTTTTGTTATTGGTGTGGTTGGGGGTTCGTTGTAACCACTGCAAACCCATAGGCTGCTTCATTTTTTCAGGCTTAGCTTTGATCTAATTCACACAAAGAAGTAAGTAAAAAAATTAAATAGTATACAAAACTAACTAATAAGAAATGCATATGAAGGCTCTCCGTAGCATGTAGGGACGACAACAGAGCTATTCTTTATGGGAGATGTCCTCACATCACATCTCCATTTAGGCTAAACGGTTTCAAAGTTACGTTTTTTTGTTTTTTTTTGTAGATTTTTAGCTGTAATTGTACTACAATGACTATTACCTTTTTTGAGTTAAAAATAAAAAAAATTTAAACACACCGCTATATCTTTTGAGATAATACAAAGAAATAAGAGGGAAATAGAAAAGCAAAGGCCAAAAAAACAATAAAATTAAATTAAAAAGTCAATGTGTTTTAAATAGATTTTGGCTTTTGAAATCTAAAAATCAGAAACTGAAACCGTTTAAAACGGAGCCTTAACATTAAGTGTTGGCTTGGCTAGCATTAACAGCTCACTGGTGACAACTTCATGTTTTGTATATATTCTATTGATACGTATAGCAGCTAGTTAAACTAAAGAAGAGTTTTCTAGCTGAACTAATGCATCATTTTTTTAAATTATTGGCTTTTGATTGTAGCGGATAGATATAAAAAATAGTACCAGTAGATAAAAGAGGGAACTAAAAATCGACTGAAAAGTCAAAAAAGAAAACGAGACCGTAGCAACACCACAAATTGCTTATGAATTCTTTTTACTAAAGTCACTACTTGGTTGAATAACACCACAAGTTGCTAATGAATTCTGTTTGCTAAAGTCACTACTTGGTGGAATCTTGCTAGCACATGTAATTTGCCGGGGAACAACGCGGGCGATTAATCACGGAGGCGAGGCCAGCCTGATTTATTAAACGGTGGATTGGTGTTTCGGTTTCAGGCAAGGTTGTTGGCGTCCGATGGGGTCACATGCGCCACCGAAATCGATGGCTTAGTGCATTCCTTGACTTTCTATTCCCGGTGTCATTTTTACGGCGGTTGCCTTGGCGATTTTGGACGCGTGGAGGAAAGGACATCCGGTGCCCCTTCCTTCCAAAGCAAGTGAAGTGCGCCCCAAGGATATAAAAGGGAAAAAAATTTGA